>KL814545.1:0-99047 GCA_000611955.2 Stegodyphus mimosarum | reverse complement strand
TTGTTAACTTTTTTACGACTTGTGCATTCAATATATTACGAACCCGTACGCACGTAACAATATCATTGACAAAAACTCTTATCGCTTATAAGCCATCGGAGTGACAGAAAAACAAATTCGTACTTGACGGGCGAGGTATTTTACCCAAAATTTTATCCATTGGTAGGAGCTGAGTTATCCAACGAGTGTGGATGCACGTTCTGGTTCTCAAAGCGAAACCGAGCAAACGCCAAGCAAAATTCTTAAAATTAAACATTAACCTTGCGCGTTACTTGTAGGAGGGGGTCGTGTTGGATGTGTCATAAAAAATCATTTATATTGCAACAATAATTTATTAACAAGTTAGACACGGACATCACATATAATTTTAAGAATGTTACAGAGCGAGTGTTTGATACATCCTAACAGGTTCATGACTTTTAGTCTTTCTCTGGCTACTCACTAGAGGGCATCCTCGTTGCTAGCGTTAGTCCAACATAGTTTATATTAACATCAGAGTTTATATTAAAGAATTGGTTGCATTCTTCTACTTCTATGTAGATTTTCATTTTTGTTGAACATTAAACAGATTTTTAAAAATGTCGTTAATTCTTCAGCATAAAGAAGAATGGTGCCGACATATTTTTTCACCTAAGGCAAAAAGTTAATTTCACTCTCCTATATATTAAAATTAGAAGGCAGAAGAGAATAGAAAAAAGGATTGCTTTTTTTAAATGAACGTAAGTGCATCTCAACTCTTGGGCGAAGGTAAAAAAATGTAATCTCCTGAACAATTACAAAAGTAGTAACTTGCTTGAATTAAAAACGAATGAATTGGGAAGGATAATTTTTTCAAATAATTGCTTCAACACCTCTGTAAAATTAAGCTATATACATATGTTCTTAACTCTAATTCCAACTCTTCATATTCTACACAGTATACCAAGTGGATTACACAAATAAGTTATAGCATAAACAAATATACAGTCTAGTTATATTGTCCACATAATCACATAATTGAACTCTAATAGTTTGAATATCAAAGCTGTCTTGTTCTAAATTATAAAAAGTGCACAATTCTTTGGTTAGTCTTAATATTTACTAAGTAAAACCATTTTTTATTGTTTCTATGAAATTGATAAAGCCTTCTTTAATAGTCACAGATTTTGGTTTTAATTTATATAAGTGTCTGATACCGCTGATCGGTACACTGACTCAAATAAAGCATGATTTTCATGCAAAAACCATTTGACGTTCCTAAAAATATCCTTGCATAACACTGGAATTTTTCTATCGCCGTTCATATTTTGCTTAGTGCCATGAGTTTTTGCAGCCTTCTTTTTTTTTTACCTTCAATATAGATCAGCAAATAATTCTTTTCAATAAGTTAATTTAAACTTGTAACTTTTATTTTTAAGAGATGTCCCTGATAATAAAATTCCTTCTTAGCAACTATTAAATAATACGTTCTGTGCTGCTGGTTTTCCCGTTAACGTTTTCCTGTCCAGAAGTGACTACACTGACAACTTGTCTTGTACACGTGTCCTACGAGGTTAAGATTTTTAAAATTTTTCGGCTTTCTTCCGTATATGATTTGAATATTAGAAAGTTTTTGCCTTGTTGTGTCACGAATTTTAAGTGTGTTTATGTCATTTAAGTAATCAATATTTAAGTATTTTTTATTTGTATTTGATTTTAAATTTGAAATTTGAAATTGTGAAGAGCGTAATGAATCTATATATATTTGTAAAGAGTGTATTTAAAATCTTTAGGCAATTATTTTTCTTCAACGGTTCAATTTTCTAATTAAGAAAGCGAGCGTCTTTTAAAGGAAATGACAGCTGTGGAAATAGCTTTTAAGATAGCAGTTGGAACTGAGGGCGGTATGGTGTTGTTTCCCATGTCTTCACGGGGGGGGGGTTTGTTACTGAGCAGTAAAGGAAATCGTAAATTGGCCTTCTCGTTTTCACTTTTTCTGAATGTTGCAATGCTTATATAAATCCGTCCTTTTGGAAGAAAGGAGCGGCTGTAAAATTGGATCTTGAAAGATCAGTTTTGTTGCTCTCCTTAGATTTTTCCGCTTGGTAGCGGGGAAGTCGAATGAATTTTAGTCCCACGCATAGCGTGACTCATTTTGCAGCTGGTCAAGCGTCAACTGTGGACAATGACTCTATTTTGATTCTTTTGAGGGGGTGAAATTGTTCAGATGAGTACTAGTGAAAGTCTCGGGTTGGTGAAATTTAATTTTATCCGTAAGGTTTGACCTGTAATATTTAATGGGAGGAGAAACCGAGTTTTCCTCGGTAATTGCACGAGGTTAGAAGTAAGTACGGTACAAGTAGGGAAGAAAATAGTTCAGAGACAGGAAGGGCGTTTGCCCTGCAGCCGAGATTCGCCCTTGCGGGCTGGCTCGCGCCTGCGGTCCGCCGACGGGTGTTGGGTGTTGAAGAGAGACGGAATCGTGATTGAGTGATGAAGTTATTTTAAAGAGATCATGGGTCTTTGCCCCATTGCGGGCTTGCCCCACTGCAGACGGCCTGTGCCTGCGATTTGGGATGCGTTTGTCTCAGCATCTGACTGACAAGAATTTTCGTTGCGTGATGACAAGAGCTCTACATAAAAATATAGCATCACTTCTCCTTCATTATCTTTCTCGGAGAACTATAAATAGTCATTCTCGAAGTGTTCCTGATAGAAGGGTTGGAAGATTTTAGGAAGATCCCAGATGCTTTCTTGATAAAGAATTTTCGTTGTGCGATGAGAAGAGCTTTATACAAAACTATAACATCGGCTCATCCTCATATCGTTTTCGGTGAACTATATTAGGACACCCCAGAAGGTGTTTTTGACAGAAACATGATCTTAGATCCGGAAAAGTCCTCTACCCGTGAGTGAAATTTTAAAATTATTTTGTCTCTCTTTCTATTCTCTGTCTATCTTAATTCCACGGTGGACTAGTAATATAATTCATTTATGTATAGATATGTATTTTAAGAAGTGATTGAGCTTCCAAGTCAATGACAAGTTATTTTGAGGGATTAAGATTTTTTTCACCAACTTAATTTGTGAATTACCTTATGTTTTTATTGGTACCATTATAGTATTTGTCAAGTGAGAGTAATTTAAATTAATCTTGCGTAACTGGTAGAAAGAGAATTCCATTTGATAATATAGAAAATTGTTTGTGCCTTTAGGAGAATTTAAAATTATTGTCAATAAAATAAGAAATTTATGTTAATTGTTATTTCTATATTAGTTCATGTGAGATCCAGTTAAAATAATTAATCTAATGTTCTAGTGTAATCTAATTAATCGTTTATTATGTTAAATTAAAAATTTGATCTTGATAAATGACTCTTGAGGGAAATTTAATGTGGAACATTATTTACTATTGTACGTAAGCGTAGTCTGGCCAGCTATCTTATTCGGATATTCAAGATATCAATAAATGTGTTTGATATATATTTTAACCTGCATTTTTTGTGTTACCTTAATATGGTCTGTTCAGTCACTTCATTTGTTTGAGCCGTAAGGCTTTTAAGAAACATGGAGATTTTTATCGGGGTTTTGTAAAACGTTTATGCATTCAGGGTACTCACAACGCGCCCTTTTTAACCAGATATGTACTAACCACGTCTTAATGATTAATTTGATTGTGTTTTAGGAAAATTTGTAATGCTTGTTTTAGGTGCCAGGAAAGTTAAAACTTGCTTGATTTTTCTTTAGTGGAACTGATTGATTTGTTTTTGAATATTTCTTCCATGGTGCTTATGAGTTTTTGATTTAGAGAATCTGAACTTGTTACTCTTGAGTTAATTTTTGAAATGATTGAATATGTAATTTAAATGAATTTAAGAAATGTTTTAGTTGAGATGGTATTCTATTCTACCGAGAACCAATGAAGATTTATTCCTTCTTATTTCAGGGTTAAATTTATTAAGTATGAATTTGTTTTGAAGGAGTTTAATTGATTTAAGAAATAGTTATAAAAAATATTTTTTTGTCAAATCAATCAACCAGTTCCTTCCACTCCTCCACCTCCTCAGCTGTTAGAAGAATTTTAACAGTAAGCTATTATTTTAGTTTGTCCGGCATCAGTCAGTTAAATCTTAGACTAAGTTTAAAAAGAAGAAATTTGGCACCAGAGTAGGTCAGTCAGTTAAGTTTTAGACAAATTTAAGAGAAAAAGTAAAACCAATAAAATTTCAGCATCGCAACAGTCTCCACAAAAGTATCCTTTTTAAAGCAGGTAACCTATGTGCTTTATCATAAATGATTAAGCAACGAATTAGTAGTTAATATTTTCAGACCTTTTATCAGTAAAATGAGTATTTATTGCAAGAAAGGCTTATTTGAATTTAAACAGAACTTTATGTCAGCTAACTCTAATTTAAAGATGGCCAATACATTGGCTAGGTAATATTTTTAAGGCTTTAATTTTCCCAGTCTCAGCTGATAGCTCAGGAGACTTCAATGTATTAAATTACTCAATTATGGGTTTACTAACGATCTTTATTCGCAGCTATAAACACGTTTGTAATTCCAGTCAGTTTCATTTTTCTATTTTAATTTTTTTCCCATCTTCAAATCGACGGTTTTATCGAACTCATTTGTTCTTGTTTGTTTCAGCACGTTTCAAACTTTACGAAATTGTATCTTTAAAACTTTCTTAACCAAGAATAATATCTTTTTATATCAGTTATTTTCGTACAATCAGTTTTATATCTACGTCATTTATATTAGAACAGACAGAGCAATTTGACTTAATTTCCTTTTAATTTTTCTTTAATATTAAGCATCTCATTTTTCATTATAGACAACAGCGTAACTATAAAGAAAAGGGAAGAGAAATAGCAAACCACGTCTTACCTCATGTGTTTTCTTACCATATACATTCATATGTTGCCATACACATTTCAATATTGATAAAGAAGGCGACTGACTAACATGATGGTTCTTTAATCTAGTAGGGTTTATATTTATTTTAACTAACATTTATTTGAAGTTATCTTTCCTGTTTAGCCTTCATTTTCCACCTATAAATGCCCGTGCCAGAGTATGTAAATTGTAGTAGCACGCGCAGTTTATTCAAATTTAGCGGAAGCTAGTTGAATTAAAATAGGAAACGAAACCAGAGTGTGACAGTCTTGCTTTGAAGTTACACTAGTGAGGTTGCTCGGTAGAATATAGATCGGTGCGTGTCGGCCTGTGTGCCTAGCTTTGCAGAAGTGCTAGTTTTCAACTGCTTAATCAGTAATCTTGCTGTATCTCAGCTGTAATTAAAAAACGTGGTTAGTTTAGGACCTCAGAGCCTCGTCAGTAGTGCTTTGATATTTGTTCACCTAGTTATTACTTTCAGTTTTACGTTCTACTTTAGATAAACCGGCGAGCTGGCGCAGTTTGTGAGCGTCAAGTAGACGCCTTTGTCATTTTAAAGATAAAATAAAAAGGGCTTCAACCCCTTCTTACGTTTCTGTGTAAATTCACACATAGTAGCAGTGACTACACCAGTTTTTGACAAGTTGGGGCAGCGAGATCTTACATTTGCGCCCGAACATCTCACGAACTCAGATGGCCGATAATTTGGGGGAAGCTCCTGTAGAATTTCAAAAGCAACTTATGGCCAACCAGTTGGAAGGGTTTGGATATTTAATCCAAACTATGAGGGCATCTATCAAGCCAACCGTCAGTTTTAACGGAAAAAATTCTGTGGGGATATTTTTAGAAGGCCTAGAAAATCATTTTCAGCTGTATCCTGTGCCCCAAAGGCAAAAAGTGGCCATTGCCAAGTCTGCGTTAAGAAGACAGGCCGCTCTATGGTGGAAAAACGATGGAAATGTTTTATTAGGAGAATTTGGAAGCAGCACACACGTTTGAAAATTTGAAAGCCTCGTTGGTAAAAGCATTCCCCATAGTGAAAGACCGAGCGAAGCTGTTATCTGAACTTTACAATTTTTATCAGCGTAACATCGAAGATTTAACGGAGTTTATTTTTCTAAAAGTCAAGTTGGTGAATATGCTGTATGGGAAGAAACCCGATAACGAGGTAATTGAAATAATTTTACCCAGATTACTACCAGCTGTCCAAGACTTCATGGAAATCCGAAATCTAAGCTCCTTGCAGACTCTCTTCGAGTTGGCGGTCAAGTTCCAGAACCGACGAATAGCGGAAAAATCAAGAGGGGCAGCGTATCTTCAAGGCTCCCGAAAACAGTTCTCAAACCAACCGGCCTCTAAGACGAAACACTCTTATGGAGGAAAGAGCTATCAAGCCAATTCCCCGAAGAACGAAGGTCAAAGCGAAAAGAAGAAATTCGAAAAAAAAAACCGTCTGCGTACCCAGAAGACTGAAGGTGAGAAGAAAGCTTTAAACGATTAGAGGGACCTGGAAAAGCGAGGTTCCAGACCCCTGAAATTTCGCAAAATTCCTCAAGAAGATACCTAAACACGGTCGTGGTAAAGAATTCCCAGTTACCAGTCATCCAAGTCCTGGTCGGCGAAACTACCGGTAGAAGCGCTCATGGATACAGGAGCGCAAGAAAACTTCTTGAGCTACAAATTCTACAATGACAACTTTCGTAGACTACGTTTATTTAAAAATAGAAACACAGAAATTATAGCCGCCCAAGGAAAAACCTGCCAATGTGTCGGGAAATTATCATTAAAAGTGCAGATAAAGGAAGAAATCCTTAAAATATTATTTTTTGTGGTGAAAATTTACAGAACCCAGTGATTTTAGCAATGGATTTCTTGAAGTCCGCTAAAGCCAGATTGGATTTTCAGGAAAATGCAATTACGCTGGAGATGCAACAGCGGGTGGTGGAGCCGGTGAAAGAACCCGAATTGGAAATAAGCCATTTATTTGACTCTCGAAGAGAGCCAAGCCATCCAGCAAGTGGTGAGTACTTTTTCAAATTTGTTTTCAGAACGGCCTGGTAATTGTCAAATTGTAACACATGTCATACAACTAACGTGCAATAAACCCTGTAGGGCCAAGCCCTACAGGTATGATAAACAGCAAGAGCTCATTATTGAGGATCATATAAAAGAAATGCTGCAGAATCAAATTATTTCACCCATAAATAGTGATTACGCGAGTCCAGTGTTACTATGTAGGAAAAAGAATGATTTCTCGCCCTCAGATAAAAAAACTTAGAGGTTTGCTATTGATTATAGAAAATTAAATAGCATTACGAAATTCCCGGTTTACCCTCTGCCGGTGATTGAGGAAATTATTAGAAAGATTAAATCTACGAGATATATGACTACTTTGGATTTAACATCTGGCTACTATCAGATAGCTATAAAACCGGAAGATATACATAAAACCGCGTTTATCACAAAATCAGGCACTTACGCATTTTTACGCATGCCCTTTGGGCTGTATGGGGCCCCGTCGACATTTCGAAAGCTATGGACATTGTTCTAAAGCCTGTCTTAGGAAAATCGACTTTAATTTATCTAGATGATAAAATTATAACAAGTAGTTCGTTGGAGCAGCATATTAAGGACTTGGAGGAAGTTTTTTCGTTATTAAAAGAGGCCGGTCTAACAATTAACGCATCGAAATGCAAGTTCGCGACAAAAGAACTTAAATACTTAGGATATAAAACTTCGCAAAAGGGCATAGAAACTCAAGATTCAAAGATAAAGGCTATCAAAAGTTTCCCCCCTCCTAAAACAGCAAAGAAACTGTCTTCTTTCCTTGGGTTATCTCTTATTATCTATCATTCATAAAGCACTTCGCTAATATTTTAGAACCGTTGTTACTATTTAAAAGAACGAAAAGTAAGTTTACATGGACAACAGAGGCGAATACAGCTCTTGAAAAGTTAAAAGAAGCGCTCATTAATGCCCCTGTTTTGAAATTCCCGGAAGATGACGAAAGTTTAGAAACTGCAGCCGACGCTTCGGACTATGCCATAGGTGCAATTCTCATGCAGAAAGGGCATCCTTTAGCATTTTTACCAAGACATTAAACGCTACCCAAAGGAATTATACAGCGACGGAGAGAGAAACGTTAGCCGTATTAACGGCTGTACAGAAGTTTCGAGTTTATTTCGGGAAAGCACCAGTAACAGTCTTCTCGGATCATGCGGCCGTTGGTAGACTTTACTCGGGAAAAAATCTAACGCCCAGGTTAATAAGATGGGCTTTAAAACTTCAAGAATATAACCTAATAATTAAGCATAAACCAGGAAAGGAAAATAATGTCGCGGACGCACTATCCCGAATAAAACTGGACGATGAAGGGAATGAACTCAAATGCGCTGTGTTAACTTCTAAAATTTTAGATTCTAGAGAAACATTTATTGCTGAATTGAAAGCTGATCCTGAATTTGGAAGTATTTATGCGTATTTAAAAGACCCTGAAAATTTTCAACACACAGATGGGGCCGCAAAAGGAAGTAGAGCACAGAACTATGAGATAATAGATAATTTATTGTTTTATCAACAAACGAAAACTTCGAGTATAGGCCAGTCATCCCAGCCTCGCTTCGATTGAACATTTTGAAAGAATTGCACGACGGGACAACATCGGGTCACTTGGGGGTCAGAAAACTATAAGAAGGGTACGCGAGGCGGTATATTTCCCGCAATTATACAAAATAGTAACTGCGTATGTCAGGTCCTGCTTGCAAGCAATGTCAGTTAATTAATGATATTAATTATAGCCCGGCCGGGTACTTAAATAGCATTCGCGCTACATTTCCGAATGAAATATTAGGCATAGATCTTCTTGGCCCTTTCGCCCAGAGTGAGTTAAATAAAAATCGTTATCTTTTAGTAATTGTAGATCATTTTTCAAAGTGGACAGAAATTGTTGCACTTAAACGTGCATCAGCCAAAACAGTTGCAGATGCATTCTTACACAGGTATATTTTCAAATACTGTGCACCGATAAAAGTCATTAGCGATAACGGCAACCAATTCGTTAACCAAATTTTTGATTTGCTCTGGACTTGGCATACGCCATATCAAGATGGTTCCGTACAGACCACAGACAAACATCGCGGAAAGAGTTAATAAAAATATTGTAAAAATAATTCGAAGTTATGTTAGTTCACATCACAAGCGCTGGGATGGTTACATAGATGAGTTAGCTTATGCTTTAAGAACAGCAAATCATGACACCACTGGAAAAACTCCAGCGGAATTATTCTTAGGGCGTAAGTTAATCACACCACTAGATAAATTATTCTTTGTTCAACAAAGGGAACAAGAATTCAGGCAAAAAGACGCGCAAAAACTTATTCATGGAGGCGGTTAAAAATTCGGATATGGCAAGAAACTGACAAAAAATATATTACGATCGAAAACGCCGTGAAGCAGATTTTAAAGTGGGGGACAAAGTTTTAAAAAGAAAATTTTGTTTATCAAATGCACCAGAGAACTTCACCGTAAAATTGGCTCCGAGATTTCAAGGTCCCTATGTTATTCAGGAAATCAAGGGAGCCATATTATACCTTAAGAACGAGAGAGAGAAAACCTGTAAAGCAAGTCCCGCCCAGGTGAAAAAGTATTATGAGAAGAATGGTTTTGAGTACTTAAAAGTTTCTTGCAGGATTCAAGTTCCCAGCAATTGGAAGGTCCAGAAGTAAGGCCGTCCGCTCTGCCACCCAAGAAGCAGTAAACCGCCAAGGAACCGAGCCCTTCTACAAGTTATTCAAGGATCCCGAAAAGAAGGAAAGATAATCTCCAGACATTAACAGAGAAAAAGGTCAAGCGAGCAACTACGTCTCGTAAAGAATCCTTGCTAGATAGCAAGAGGAAAAAACCAGTAACAAGATCCCACAACAGAAAAGCCGTGTCAAGGAAACCGCGTCCAGTTCTGGATATCCAAAGACAAACAAGGCCGCCGTTTCTGCGAAAAAAGAGACAAGAAGAAGAACGAAAAGATTTGGACCAGCAGAAAAAACTCAAGCAAGAACCCAGACCGGAGGTCGCCGAAAACAGCCATCCAAGTGCCAAGAGGAAAAGACAGGAACCCGGATATTACCACCCCAAAAGGCCGGCGTACAGAGCTCAGAAAAGAAAGGGCACCATGGACGAGACCCGAACAAGTCAAAGACACAGACTGACTGCCATGAATTCTATGACATGGACCAAATTTTGTGAGAAGAGGAGGACTGAGTTTCAAGCATCGAAAAGTCAAAGTTAAGTTACACCATCTATAAATTTTTCTTTTGTTCTGAACTGTTATGTGTAAATACGAAGTTTCTGTTTGTTGAAAGAAGTCAATTTGTCTCGGTTGAGACTTAATTTTCTTTTACTGTATTTAGCTAAAGCAAAGCAAGATTTTAAGTGTAATGTCTAAGAACAAGCAGTTCATGTTGGTCGAAAGACTGGTTATGTTAAAGCCAAAATTTGGCCAAATGTAAAATAGCTTCGTATTTTATGTATTAATGGAAAATTTAGTTTCAGGGACGCCAGCTTCGCGAAGAAGCGTGAAGTAAAATGTTATTTTCTTCTTGTTCGTCTTGTTGTAAATTGTAAAAATCATATGTATTAGAATTTTGTAAAGATATGTAAATACTTGAAAACTATGTAAAAGTAGAATTTAGTCTAAAAGCATAAAGTTTAGATGCTAAAAGTAAATGCTCAAAAGAAACAAGTTAAAAGCTAAATGTTAAACAGGAGATAAAATCATGCGTTGGAGCGAAAGTCTGCATGTGAAAAGTTGAATGGGTGGGGGAAGATTAGAATGAATGCGGTTTTTAGGGTTCTCCACCCACACTTGAGTTTAAGAATGATAAACATAGCTCATTAAGTTTTAGTATGATGGACTAGTTCATCGTGTTTTAGTATGATGGACACCCTAGTCAATGGTGTGTCATAGTTGGTTGGTCGAATTCTAACAAATCATTGCGGTTAGGGGAAGTGTTGTATTACGAAAACACGAAATATTCCCGTTGGAAACCACACATGGTGGAGAACCAGGGCAAAGCAAGTTAAATTAAAGTTTGCATGAAGAATGAATAATTGTGAAATAAACAGTTAAATAAGGAAAAGGAAATTATCGAAAAGTAAAATACTGCAGAGTATTAAGGAAGTGTAAATCATAATGTATTTTAAATATACTCATACTTGTTCCTTCCAGATCCTGGAAGGAAGAAAACACTGAATGATAAAGAACGACAGTAGAGAGGATTCAATACGAAGAAATTGTAAGCAACGACAAGAATTATTGTAAAATTTGATAGCCAAAAGTTGTTTTGTGTAAACGGGGCTATTGAGTTTTAGGTTAGAATTTTGAAACTTTTCAACAGGTCGTTTCTATGACCTGCTTCCAAGTGTTCAATATTCTGGCAAGGGCAAATGTAGGGTTTATATTTATTTTAACATTTATTTTAAGTTATCTTTCCTGTTTAGCCTTCATTTTCCCCTAGAAATGCCTGTGCTAGAGTATGTAAATTGTAGTAGCACGCGCAGTGTATTCAAATTTAGCGGAAGCTATTTGAATTAAAATAGGAAAGGAAACCAGAGTGTGAAAGTCTTGTTTGAAGTTACGCTAGTGAGGTTGCTCGGTAGAATTTAGATCTGTGCATGTCGGCTTGTGTGCCTAGCTTTGCAGAAGTGCTAGCTTTTAACTGTTTAATAAGTAATCTTGCTGAATCTCAGCGGTAAATAAAAAACGCGGTTAGTTTAGGATCTCAGAGCCTCGTCGGTAGTGCTTTGATATTTGTTCATCTAGTTATTACTTTCAGTTTTACGTTCTGCTTTAGTTAAACCGTCGGGTTGGCGCAGTTTGTGAGCGTCAAGTAGACGCATTTGTCATTTTAAAGATAAAATAAAAAAGGCTTTAACCCCTTCTTACGTTTCTGTGTAAATTCACACATAGTAGCAGTCACTACCCCAGTTTCTGACAAGTTGAGGCAGCGAGAGCTTACAGGCTGTGCAAGAATATATGGAACTGCTCCAAAAATAATTACAGTCAACACATTGCCGACGAAAATCAAATACGGATGCAAGAATAAAGTATCCTCGAACAATTCAACGGCTAATTTGACAACAAGAAAATAAAATGCAGACATTTAATTTTCGAACATATTTTTTGAGTCTTCCTATGCGAATTATGGATCATTATGCTCCACTAGGCCTGCTGCGGCAAACTATAGAAAACTGTTCACCGTTCATACTCAGTGGACTTTAGAAAGCCTCTTACGGCAAAGAGCAATGAAAGCTATTGTTCAGATTAAAGGAAGATATATAAAAAAAGTATTAATGGATCGACAATATGGAGCGTTTTAGCAAGTTTAGTATAGGTATCTAATTACAAGAAGATTAAATGAACTTCAATATGTTAATTCCAATAGCAAGTTTTAATGTCACAAAGCAGTGAATCTTCAGCACTTTCGGGGATAAATTAATGGTACTCTTCCCTTTATTCAAGTGGATTTTGCATAACACAAATTTCGAAAACGAAAGATATTAAACATGTGTTTCATTTTGTGGTTCTCCCCAAAGCTGAAATATAACAATCTTATTTTTTTAATGAATTTATAAATTTTGGTAACCAGTTTGGCGCCCCATCTAGTTCTTCTCACTTGCCTCGTTTTTGTCTCGACTCTGGCTTAAAAAAGCATAGTTGAGGAAAAAAAAATCTAGTTTTCGGAAATTTAAATGCAATCCACGTAGGCAGAGTTGAATCAAAAGTCATTTGAAAATTAAATAAAAATTAAATTCTTTCATTCGCCTGTTTGTAGTTTGAATTTTGTCAGAAATTGCTCAATTTAAATCCCTTTAAATATTTAGAAAACTCAGTTCTTTTCTAAAATAGTTTCAAAAGCCATTCCATTCAATTCGCCACTCTGATCAGTCACAGGATTAACATTATAGAGTATGACTATATAATGTAAGGTATTTTCTCTTTCCTTACTGTATGCCTTCTGGTGTAATTGGAAGTAACAAGCATCTGAACCCTTATATTTTACTTAAAATTAACGCGCCTGTGAGCGCCGATCATGTATTTCTTATGTATTTTTATTTAAAGATCCAACGAACGCCAAGGACATTGGACGAGATGCTCGGTAGCCCACGTGAGGCAAGAACCAAGGCGATGTTGCCCGCACCGGACCTGCACGTGAGTACGAGCATGTCTTACTCGATCTCGGAGGTGAAACTCAAGATAGGTAGTGGTAGGGGACAATACCAGCTTGCCCATGACGAATACCTGGTGTCCACTCCACTTTTCCCTGTCCCTGGTGTAATTGAAAGCAGATCCTGCTAGCATCTGCAGGTCCGAGGTTCGAATCCCGGTCAGGGCATTGCACATTTTTCGCGTCTCCTTTTGCAAAGAATCCTAATGACTCTACAATGTCTGATGGGTAGTGAACAATAAATTAAACGGGGTAATACCAATTTATTTTACCCCTCGTTTTTAAAAGGGACATACTACTTAAAAGTTGTCTTTTGTGAGAAGACTAATTATTACTCTCAAGTTTTCCAAACTGCACACAACACTTAAAAAGTTACCATTTCCATAAAGTTTAACCCTTCACGGCTTCGAATGATGCCCTGGCTGATTTTTGAGTGAGATACTCGATGTATACAGAAAAAAGAGCTCAAAATTGTAGCCACACCCATTTATTCTATAGCCGTTCTGTTGGCATGGTGATAGGAGCCAGCTGCCGCAGCCCATGACTGTTTGTAAGTATATAGTGTCTCTTTACTGCATGGGGACACTTAGAGTATTGTGAAGCCGAAAGCCCTTTATAGAGGTTGGGGTAGGAGACACTTGGACTTTTTTCCTGGGATGTTTTCTTGCAAAATTGGGACAGAACTGCTCTTTTTCGCACGAGTAATTCAGTCGCCTCTGTTCTCGTTGATGAGAGAAAAAATGACCGATAAGGTTCGTCATTCCTCACAAATACCTAATTATCAAAGTGTTCTATGCATTCATTATTTATTGATCATGCTCTTCTGAACTATTGAAAGTTACGAAATTCATTCTTATATGTTTGTTATGAAAGAAGTTAACTCTATAAGCAAAGTCTAATACGCAATAAATTTAGACTGCAAAATAAACAAGTGCCTTTTCCTGTGAGTGAAAACTAAAATAATTGCTACGAAGCCGTGTAAACTATGAACTATGCCATAAAATAATTTCTTTACAAGTAAAAGGCGCACAAAATAATTGAGTTAAGTTCTGCTTTTATATTTAACAATGCATTAATTTCTCATGAAGATGTAACCAACATATCACCAAGGGAAAAAGCAATGCAATAGCATTCTTTTCTCTAAAATAACAAATGAACCATCACTTGCAATATTTATATGTACCGAAAAAGCTTAATTTTTTTCGTTTACAAATGGATTTGAGGAAAATCATTTATGTGTCATTTATGAAAACTGATATTTTGTCAGAACATATGGACCATCACAGAAAAACCAACTCTTTCCGCTGACATCATGCTATTATCTCAGTTTTCTCGTTTTCATGGTATCTACCGACGTTTTCATATCCCCGTACAAGGATTCTGAAATTTAATGGAATTTATAAGTTTCCTGAACCTTATAATTCTTCTTTGCTTAAAAAGAAGGAATCCGTTGAGAAGACATTCGTGAAGTAGAAAGAGCAAAATTTTAACATTTTCTAGCAATAAAGGTAGTTATAAAACTAGAACATGATTATATTTGCCACAATTGGAAAATGCTGTATATTTATTGGATTAAAAATAATGCGAAGGTTTTTGAATGAGATTGCAAGAAGTTAATAAAATTTTTATCAAGACAATTTTCAGTTGTTTCACGAAAGCCTAATCCTTCAAGTTGGTATAAAGACAGTGCTACTCAACTTTTGTAAGATACGCGTACACAGAATATAACTAACATATAATCAAACCAGTGATGATGTCATTATAAAGGGGCGATTAGTCTAAGCAAACTTAATAAAATTTTATCAAGGGGCATTATGAAGTATTGATAACATGTAGGATATTGTATTAAATCTCATCCTTGCATTTCTCGTTTCTGATACATTTATGACATTATTTCCAGTACAATACCGCCTACTAGATATAACTCTAGCTAAGTATTGTGCATGGCAAAATTCTTAAAAAATAAAAATACATAAACACTTCCAAAGTGTTACGCATAATTTTGCTACTCACGTTGTTATACATTTCAATGGCATGGAAATAGGAAATTTTAAAAACTTTACTGTCTTTCATTACATGTATTTTCTAGCATGAATAAAAATATATATATGTATATAAATTTTCACTTGCATGTTTTTGGAAATTTTGTATATTAGTCTATCAAATATAAGAATTTTAGAATTTATACTTTATTTTATCTCCATTTATCACAGAGTTAATAAATTTTGCGTGCACGAACTCATAACAAATGGAGTGAAGTCACTGAATGGGTATCGAGAATATTTCCATACATGGACCTTGGGTACGATATTTTACTTTTAGACATTATTCAAAGAAATTATCTTATAATCTGAACTTACCACAATTTGGGGATTAAATATTCTCCTCCAGGCATAAAAACTCAGAAAGTTACCTAAAGTTAACCCAGCTTGTTAAAAATATTTGCGATGCAACGATGTTGAATGCCGCACATATTCTGTAGTGTAATTTTCCACATTAGTCACGGATGTAGCGTACATCTGCTCTTTAACAAACTTCCGCTGAAAAATGTTTGGCTAAATAGAGGATTCGTAGAAGCTGGTGTGTTGCCGAATAAAAATCGCATTTTTAAGCTATATTTCTACAAATATAACGTTTAAAAATGCTAAAAGGGGATAAAAAAGGAGGGAGCGAGAAATCCTAATGTTAACACTCGTAGAAAGGTTTTCGTATTTAGTAATCTTTCTAAGGAAATATTGGCGGTGAAGAGTAAAATAGTAACTTTGATTTTGTTATTAAAATATTAAGAAAGAAAATATTCGCGACTTTAATCACCATTTAGCTCGCCTGTTTATGATGCGTCATGAATAGCTGTACAATGTTTAATGTGCGCAGTGCCAAGGTGTTCCCGATGCCGAATAAATATAGTTACCTGGATGTTTTAGTTTAAAAAACATCAGAAATTTGCCATTGCCCACATAAAATATTTTAATTATTTTTCCAATATGTTATAGTTTAATGGATCCAGCTTGTGTAATTTCATACGTGCAGTTAATAATTAAAAACAATAGGGTTGAAGAAATGTGATTATTGCTTTTAAATCGGTTAGTTTGTTAATCAGTAGCAAACAGATTAAATTTGAAAGAAAAATTAGATATCTTGAAACAAATATCTTAAGTCTTGCCGAGAAGCAACACATTGCTTTTAAATCGTCTCAATTGTTAGTCAAAAATTCATTTAATTCGCAAAGAGTTTGAAATAAATGAAAGCCAAATTTGAAATTCAAAATTCGGGCTAGGAGGTGCACATGTTCGGGTGGAGAACTGAGTGTAAGGAAAATTTGGTGGCTCAAGGTGCTGCTACTTTTCGTAATGCGAAGAATACGGATACCTACAGATTCTTCATTATTTAATAATAGACGTGGAACTTTGGGTTATGACATGAAACTCATTAGGGTTGCGGTCATCTAGTAAGATCTTAGGCCAACATTTATACTTGGCGTTAAATGGCGCACCGTTAAAAAACAGTAGCACCGTTACTGAAAAATCTATTGATCCATTGATTTTGAAATTTGTGCAAGGTAATACATATATAAATATCGTATATAAATAAATTGCGTAAAAGAAGACAAAACGTCAACAACCATTCACAGCATTTGGGATTAGAACCAGAAATTCAGATTTAAGCATCAGACCAGCAAAAGCTGCTTGGCCAGTTTAGCTCTTCAAGCGGGAAAGATACTTTAACAAAAATTCAAAATTCAGCTAATTATAAAGTTAGACTTCAAATAATATTGCTGCCAATTCATTCAAATGGGAGCAAACGTATTATGCAAACATTGGATTTTTGTTGTTTTAGTACAAGTAGAATAAGCTTAATACATGTCTATGTATAAAACGAAATATAGTCCTGCGTGTTATAATTAAATATAACTGTTAGTGATATCAAATGAATATAGTTATCTGACACTTTTTAAATTAAAAGGAATTTTGTTGATACAACTATTTGACATTTGATCTTAATTTTGTCTTCAGAAAAGATAATTTATTTGGCATAAATCCAATAACAATATATCTGATATGACTTAAAATTCTAAAATAATTGCATGTTTTTTCACTTTGTACTTGGTTCAGGGAAACTTTTGCGCCTTTTTCAGAAGTTTCTCCACATGTTTCCTAGCTGACGTACATATTGCGAGTAATGGTTAAGCAGTTCAGAGCACGTATAAATTACTAAATTGCATTCATCATATAGCCAAACTCATTTTAAACATTTTCATTTATGACCCCTTTTTATCCCCAAGATATTTTCGCGACCCCAGATATTAAATATAAGAAATATAAAAATAAATATTTTCCCATAAACAATTCATTTCTTTGTTAAAGTAGTTTTCGAATTTCTTTCAGGTAGGCAAAAATTAACGAAGGAAAATAATACTGTAATTAGACGGCTGTGCTGCTTTTTCGCTGCATAACAAATTAAATCTCTTCGAAATATTTGACATTTCAGCATTAAAAGATATTTGGGTTTAATGAGCGTTAAAGCTGAAAACTTCGTTTCATAATTCGGGTGATGAATGGCAGAAGAATATTTAATGTCATTTCAAAAATTGTGAGAAATTCAGTTCAGCTTCCGATCCAGGATTAAGCAAAGGATTTTTGTAGAAGCTCAAATTTAGATTTCAGTCACTCAATAGTTCAAAATATTTCAAGTATATTATACTGCAGGTAATTAATCTCACTGATATCAATCAGAATAATTTTCGAATCCAAGACACCGTTTTGAAATGAATATTCGACATTAAGTATCTGCAAGCCTGCGTTTTTATGCTTTTTAAGTGATCTCTAACAATTTTTGAAAATTTTTTTTCAATTATAAAATTGTCGATAGTCGGACACATTTTTGAGTGAATCATTTCCCATCCTATTCTTTTAAATGCTTATCTTTTTAATAAAACTTTCAATTTTATCACTAAAAGTAAATATACTGATCTTTTTTCCTTGAAGAGACAAATTGAGATCATTTAGTTTCTCAAAACTATTTGAAAAATACCACAGCTTTGATAGTCATAAATTATTTTGAAAATGGAGAGTAAAATCAGGCTTTCGTTAGGGAAAAATATAGTAATTTTGACTTTTAATAGCAATAATCTTAAATTTTGTCCTTTTGACGTCCATCTTACTTCTGTGTGCGTTAAACATATTTGTATTCGAAGTAATTTACAGATTTGAAAACAAAAGGCTGAAAAGGACACAGCTTTTAATAAAGCTTATAATTTTGACAGGATACTGAAGCCTATCGTTCCATTCCTTTGCTAATTCTTGCTGCTGCAAGGGCCTCTGAGTAGATCAACATTGTGAAAAACTTTGCATGATCATTACTTTGCTTTAGTAAATAATTTAAACGAATTTTTTCCCATCATCTCATTTGCACCATCTGCATATATTCCAGTTTTTCCATTCTGAACTTTCAGTTTTAAAAAATTCGACAAGTATCGTTTGACAAAGAAATTTTCTAAATTTCATCAGCACATTTATTTTTATGAACTACTTCTACAATTGTTAATAATATGAGATAATACAAGAACTTCTGAAATGGCGTATGACGGCTTTTTAGCAATCAAATATAAAACTTTGTAGGAAGCAAATAAACATTCTTAGCTAAAGCATTTCTTAAAATATTGTTTATATTTATTTGGAGATTTTAATACGTTTGAAATACTTGTTTGATTTACTGATGTAAAAAAGCTACTTGGTTTCAAAATGCTTTTTTTTAGATTTTAATTGTTTCATACTCACTATAACCAAACTTTTACTGCAAATTAAACAAAGCGATTGCTCATTATCAGCACAATATTTGAAAATTAAACCAAACTCAAGAAATGCCTCATCATATTTCTCTTTTCACATCTTAGATGCCTCCTTTTGATTACTAAATCCTGCTTGAAGAGAATTTGTAAGACTGACATTTTTGCCATTACTTTTGTTACTTAAGTTCAAACATTTATCCGTATGTAAAAAAATATTATCTTAAAATATAAGTAAAATAACGTCTGTCATAATAATTATTGATATAAATACTAAATTTGTGGAATAAAACAGTAAAATACAATACTGCATTTTTCTTGTGACAATTGTTGCGATGAAACAGAATAACTGAACTATACTGGTAAAACGCATTAGTAGCAGCAGCTCCCACTTGATCTCGGCATGCCTGTGTGATGCAGAATATTACGTACGGTGCCTTTAAGGCGAACGTTGATTCTGAAAAAAAGTTATATACTGAAAATGTAATGCAGCCACTATTATGATGCACTTAGTGTTATTTCTCAAAATGTAAATAAAATTTACAATTCAACTTAACCAGTATTACGATTTTATAATTGCGGTGTGCAGAAATGTAACATACTGAATTTAAAATAACGAAGGGACTACGAATAAGGTTTTTTTAAATTCATGAATCTGAATTAAATATTCGCGACCCCAGAATTTTGATTTGCGACCCCATTAGGTGTCGCGAATCACAGTTTAAGAAGTGCTTGATACAGAATGGCGTAAAATATTTAATACACTTGCTTATAACACTTTGTTTCCACAAACATTAATTACACTAAAGATAAGAATTTTGTTAATTTTAATTTTGAAAACAATACCTATAGTATATGCATTTTATGCTATAATATGTGCATAACTAGTCTAAAATTTTACATTTTAAGGTATGATAATCTACTACGACTTCTTGTCTTTACAGATATAAAAGGGAAATAGGTTTACTGTGTAAAATCGTTAGGTTTATTTCAAAGCAGAAAACATGAAAAATCATAAATTTCATCTTTGGCATTCGAACTCTGGATTTCTTAATTGGTAGATGGCCGTGCTTCCAGTTATACCGCGAATGCACTACTAAGAAAGCAGAAGATTCTCTACATATCTCCAGACTTTAAGAAGGAAAGGACCCAGTCGCCTGATCCTGGTGGTGATGAATTATTGTTCACCACATCTGAGTCCGAGCCCCACTTGTAGTTATTAGGTTTATTTCGGAGTAGGAAACGTAAAAAATCGGAAATGTCCTAGCCGGGTACGGCAGGAGAAAAATAGTTTACAATTATAAAACTTGCCCAAAAGAGGGATAATGCATTTAGCGTCATATCTTAAGGTAGAGTGAAAAATGAACTGTCTCTAAAGTCTTGATATTGCAATTAACAAGGCATTCAAAGAAAATTAATTTGCGCATGAAAATCTATGACTGTAATGAAAATAGAATGGCGAGAAATCAACGTGGAAACTTTGCAGCCTGGTCTGCAAGAGGTCGTGACATGGCTGAAGAATCCATCGGGTAGAATCGCTGACATCTGTAGTGTCAATTCAATAACAGCAGTCTACGCGAACGTTAGAATTATTCATATAAGGAAATCTATTACTAGGCATAAGCGTTTATGGCCACTTAGTCTATAAGAAATGGAGTCATCTGCAGTTTAGGCCGCTATTCGGGGTTTGGACGTTATACGAAGATGCTATGATAGAACATAAGTGTACATGAATATGTATACACTTTTCTAAATAAATAAATGAATGCCTGTCGATCCTAAAATATATCAATAATGTAGATTGTGGTAAACGAATAAATGCTAATTTCTTTGCGCAAAAAATTAAGTGTACCTTGAAAATAAACAATTCGATAATTTTCGAGCAAAACTTGATTTAAGACCGATTTTATTTTAGGGGAAACACGGTATATAACGAGCAAATAACCAACACAGGAATTACGTTGTTGCCAGTATCTCAAAAATGTACTTAAAAAAGTAAGGAAACAATTACGTTCTACTGAATAACTGATATCTGCATATAATATCTGTAAAGAGAAAATCAAGTACTGAAATTATGTAAATTTAACTCTAAAACATGCTAAATTAATATTTAAAAATGTCATTTTCCCTAATAGTTGCTAGTTTCAAAATGTTCATGCTAAATGCTTCAAAAAATACTAGACCTATCACTAAAAATACTAAATTTGCAACATTATGATCAGTTACCAATTCCTACTGCAGTGAAGTGGTTCTAACGGGAAGAACATTGTCTCAGTTTTACAGTTTTCGGAGTTCATTGGCTAAAGAAAGATCACATCTTAAGTGTTCCTTCAAAAAATGCATTATAGTATATTTTTGCAATATTTCCAGCTACATTAACTTATTTTTAAAGCACGGCTTCCTCAAAAATTAAGGGAAGCAGATTTATGAATTTCAGATATGATTTTTTCATTGTCACATTTGTATATGTTTTTAAAATTACTTTTCGCTTTTATCATAGCATAGTACCCTATAGTAAAAATTCCTATCTTCGTAAAAGAATAACATAAAATTCTACTGTTTGACTAAATTCACAAAGGTTTTGTGCAGATGCGACTGGTAAATATGCCGAATCTTACCCATGTTTTACCCATATTACTGCAAAAGCAGAAACCTTCAATGAATGTTAATTGCCATTTTTCATTGCAAAAAAGGATCGATATAACTTAGAATGGATTACCTTCTAAAAGGTTAAATACGATAAAAGTCCTTGGCCAATCAATACAATGACAATTACGAATCAATATAATATCGACCTTTCGAAAACTGGAATGATATAATAGACAGTGAAGAGTTATCTTAAAAGATGACGAATTGCTTTTTCTTTCATAGATCTGCACTTTAGGATGTTAGAGTTTGATAGCGAGCATTTTGTATTGCTAAAATTATCTAATGCTTTTAGGATGCTGATGACAAAGAATCTACGCAGTTACAAAATAGACTCATTTCCATGTTGAATACACATCACTGATAGCTCACTCACGAAAAGAAGTTGTGTTTTTTTTACAGAGATGGTGCAATAAAAATACCCAAAATAAGAACTAATTCAGGGACAAAACATATATTTCAAAAAACTGTATAGACGTAACTGAAAAATATTTCGTCGATTTGTATTACGAACCGGGTGAGTCGGGAATTCGCCGCAACAACACCTGCAACGAAAAAACATCAAAATGTCAGCCTTGTTAGAAAAACGATGAGTAGAAAATTGCTTAATAAGAGAAAATTTACTAATTAAACTCTCCTAAAGTGACAAAAAGTGCGGATATCGAATGAAAGTTATATGTATTTCGAACAAAATTTAAAAACTAAAGCAAGGTATAAAATTACAGGAAAGAAATTTCTAAATAAATCACTGGTTTTTGTAGACTTTGAAGTTCAAAAGATAAACTGAGTTCAGGACACAAACATTTATAATTTTACAAAAGCTAGACCGTCAACAATTAGCATTTAAATAAGTTTTCAATGGTTAAGCTGGTAAGGAAATCAATTTAGAAACTCAGTGTGATTTCTGATACAGACGTGTTCATAAGGGGTTAAATAAAGCATTTCATCTCTCATTCTATTCTGTTACTTCCACAGCTGTTCATTACGTTTCGGCTTCTATAATAAAATAATTTGTTGCTGAATTTTGATTTGTCATCATAACGCGTATGAAAATTTAGAGAATTTTTATATTAAACAAATCCTTGAAATAATTATTTAAAATGTAGCAAATCCGCTGCTTGAGAGTTTATCGGCTTGGGAAAAAGCCTACATTTTGTGGAAGACTTTTTAAGATCAAAGTTGTACTTGTGATAAGCGAATCGAATATTTGGTAAAACCAGTAGTGTCATTTTGACTCAAACAGCTTTCTGGTACCTATTCCTATATGGATTAAACAACAGCTCATTTAATATGTTACTGAAAAAATATATTACGTGATTACATTCCCTCTGCGATGACTTTGAAAGACTTCTGTATTGTTCACATTATCTAGCGCTCTAGTTTACTAATTACAGGCAGGACTTTGCTGATATTGGCAAACTCTTGTCATGTGTAGAATTACCTAACTGAAAGCATAAGTTCATCATTTTTGCACTGTTTTATTTTGTTTAGAGTTGTCAGAAAGGAAAAGCATAACAGGCAAGTATGAATTATATGTTAGATAAAGCTGAGAATGTGAAAAGGTACGAAACATTTATATAAATTTCTTGAGCAATGGATGATTTATGGGCTGAAAAAATAATGATCGCTTACGTTTAAATAACTTTATATAATTTAAGCTGAGACACCCTACTAAATATCTGGCTGGATTCATTTATTTATATAATATGAAGCCCAACAGCGGCCGAGCGGTAAAGGCGCTGAACACTGGTAGTTCGGTCCGAGGTTCGAATCCCACGAACGGGCTGGCTGCTTGGGCGTTTGCGTGGTTTTCCCCATGTGTAACGTGTATACGAGCCGGTTTCCCTTAGAAAGTCCTCCACGAAAGCATCCCTCCCTTTAGGCAGATAGCCCTCGTGTGCTTTGCCATAATTAAATAACCTAACCTAACCTATATAATATGAAATGCCGTTTTGTACCCTTTTTTAATGCCAAGCGTAGTGAATGTTTATCCAAAGCATCATTAAAGATTACTTTTCTCTTCTTTATTTGAAAGGAAAAGTACGGAAAATGAGGCTTATAAAAATACCGTTTATTTGACCTACATTACACAATTATGCACATACGAGTCTACTAAATGTACGGTATTCCACAAATTTGGGTATTTAAAAAAATCATATAAAATTACCATATTAGTGTATTTATAGTATAATATTTTATTAGTAGTGTGTATATTAGTGTAGTCCAGTTTGCATCTTAAGACTTATCATCGTGATGAATTCTCTCTCTTGACTTTAAGACTTTAATTCAAAATCGACTGATGGGTTCCAAAACTGACTGAAGTGGAAAGGAATATAAGGAATTTTCTACTTCCTTACCACACGCCTTCGTTGTGTAATTTAGAAGCCCTTCAGGGTAGCAATCGGGAGGTTCGGAGTTGGCGAAAGCACTTATACGTCTATAATATGCGCAACGGCCGCCTACTATCTTTATCATATCTGATGAGAAATAAATTCGCAGAGTCTACACTCTGTTGCTCGTCCCCAGGTTACAGCATCTGGACATACTGGAATCGACAAGGAAACATTCGCAGAATAGAGCGAAGCTTTAGGACTTTAGTTTTCGGTACATTTAAACTGCAGGTAACACTTCTTGCAGTATGCAATGGACATATATTAATAGTATTATGCACTTCCGCAACAACTTCAGAGGAACACGCAGTTGGTCTACATTTTGTGGAAGACTTTTTAAGATCAAAGTTGTACTTGTGATAAGCGAATCGAATATTTGGTAAAACCAGTAGTGTCATTTTGACTCAAACAGCTTTCTGGTACCTATTCCTATATGGATTAAACAACAGCTCATTTAATATGTTACTGAAAAAATATATTATTATATCAGACCTTTTTTACCAAATCTCCTACAGTTCTTAAAGGACACAGGCGTCGTCTTGGCTTATGATTTCGCTGATAAACTCGCACTGCTTCCGCAACATTTTAGTCTTCCAGATAAAACAGCTTTATCCGTTCATCTTGTCATTTCCCTGTAAGTGTCATATTGTTAGCCCGTTCAAACAACTGACTGAAGAAACATTCTTCCCACACAGCTTATTAAAGATTTTCCATAAGCAATACTTTGCACTTGGTGCTCTGTAGGTGCTTCTAATGCCTATCCCTGTAAATTATGCAAAGTGCGTCAATGCACCTCCTCTCTCTGTGTTGCCATAGGTTCTTTGCAATGATCTTCGATTTCTGAAAAACTAATGGGCGCATTTTAATGATTTGCAAATGATTTGTTCCGGCAATTTTCGTCATGCATGTGTCATTCCAACGCCATTTATGGTTTCTAATGAGCTGATCAACTTGCGCAGGAAAAAAAGGTGTTCTGCAGCTCGAAAATTTCGAAATGTTTCCATCGTAACAGTTGTACTGAGAGTTCTGTTGTTTTAAATTATCATAATCTCGAGCGCATATCTTCCAATAACAATATCTGACATTTCATTTCGATTAGTTGGGCAAATAGGCTGCTGGTGGTTCGTATATTGCAGAAGTGTTTTTTTATGACCATCCTGTATATGCATATATATACATATCAGTGTATGTTTAAACATGTATATATGTACATATATATATACACGTGTGCAAAATTAAGAGAATTTTTAAATCATTAAATTAAAAAAATTTCTGAAAATCTAATGGAGAGATTTTAAAGAAATTTAGTATGAATATGCATTTATAACTGAGAAGAGATGCACTATTCAAAACACATTTTATATAAGCGTGATTATCAGTAAAGTTCATCGTGCAGGGATGTTGAAAAAGCACGTTGTGATATCGAACTGAGTTTAATATGTGGTCACAGCCAATCACAGCCAGACATATAACTCAGTGTGACGCCATATTGGACAGGAGAGACTTGAAGAGTCACTGCAGCAGTCGAACCCACTTCTGCAACAAGGCAATTTTCAATGGAAAGTTCTAGGAGGGAGCTGGCGAGACGAATTTGCCTTCTAAAAAGCATCCCAGACATGCTGTATAGGGTTAAGGTTAGCTAATCCATGCTGCAAAAATCCTCACTTTTCAAGCAATCGTCGACCAGCTGAGCCCTATATAGAAGAGCTTTGTTATCCATTAACACGAACCCAGGGCCAACTACGCCCCAGGAAAGTCGAACATAGGGCTCTTAATTCTTCTACCTATACCTCATAGCAGTCAGGAAGACTTTGTCAAACACACGCAGGGGCGTGCGGCCGTCCAACATAATGCCTGCCCAAAGCTCCACGACTGAATGTTCCTTTTCTGTGATGAGGGAGGGATGCTATCGTATTCCAGGCCCACTCCAGATATAGGTACACAGAGAATCAGTGCCCATGTTGAATTTCGTCTTATCTGTAAAATGCGTGGCGCTGCACTGAAGTACAGTCTGAGGCGAATGTTGCCTGCACCATGCTAAAGGTGCTGTCTTGTGTGTTGCAGTGAGCAGGATGCATGCAGGGGGGTCTTCTGGCATACAGCCCTATCTCATGAAGATTTCGGGCAACTGTAGACCATGAAGCTCGGGCTGCAGTGGCAGCATACAGCTCACGTGAGAGCTATGAAGCTGTAGCAATTCTATGTAGCTACGCTGAAAGGGCCGAACCAAGATACTCATTCGTCGTTGTGGATCTTTGTATTTTCGATATAGATCCAGAGTCCCGAAACTGTTTCTGCAAATTGCACACGACCCTGTGCGTTAGACTGAGCTGTATAGCCACCTGCGCTTGTGAGTGTTCTGCCTCCAGTCTACTTTTTCCCATCTCATTGCATTATTTCTACGTTCATGGCTCTTTATTTTAATTGATACCTTTTAAAATTTACCCAATTCTTACTAGAAATACGGCGAATGTCGTGTAGAAGTACGAGCACACAAACCCCCGAAAACCTCTAGTGCGCTCATATCCCCTCCACAATGACAACTTGGCAGACACGCAAGTGTTCGCTTAAGTATTCGACTGTGAATATTTGCATAGTTCTTCAGTGACATAATTAAACTTTTGGATCAATAATTTTCGTTAAAATGGACATATTTCGCAAATTCTCTTAATTTTGCACACGAGTTTATGTAAAGACCTAAGAGGCGAGTCCTAGTATAAACTAGAAACCAACAATATAGCGATATGTAATACTCAAATAAAACTAATAAAATATTCTGAAGACACTTAAATTTCTTTTTTTGACCATGTCTTAAACATGTATATGTTATGAGAAACAATTTTGTTACTTTATATCATAAGAGTTCAAAACACAGATAGTAATGTTATTTTTCACCTTCATTGTGCTCCAAAGCTTTATTTACTTTATATTTTTCTTCGAATATGTATATATATCTTCGAAAATGTATCTAATATTTCTTATAACCATAAATTAAAGTAATAAATCGACTACTTATTCTATTTAGATTACTGTCAAAAATCTATGAAGACTACAATTGTAAGAGAATAAATTAATGCAGACATGCATCGATTGGCATCAGATCGATTCATTCCTTTCCGTATATAAAAAAAGTCGTTTTCACTTCTCTTCAGAATACAATTTCCTGACGTATTTTAGCAGTTTCTTTTCGTTACTCGCCCTTAAATTCGGCATCATGTCACGGACCAAAAATTTCGTTGCACCTATGGCAGTGCCTGTTGACAGCATCACTTAACCAAACTGACACATGACACTCGTTGTCTTGGAATTGCTTCCCGTGTAAGGTTCAGAATGGGAGGGTGATTCATTGCAGCAAGAGTGAAAAAGAAACCGACTGGATGTGTCGATAAGAAATTGGTTTGCTTTCTCATTAGCTAGAATCACTAAGATTTCATTTGGAGTGATTCCTCTTAAACAACGCACATGACTTGAGGTGAGAAAAAAATACTGACCTTTTAGGTGAATATTTTATGCATGTAATATGCAAATAATTTATGACCAAAGGACGGATTTAACTTTGCACTTAAGAGGTAGTTTTACTAACAAAGCATTTATCTGGCATAAACATAATACACTTCCTTTAAAACTACTGAATATTCAGTGAACTATAATTAAACGTTCATTAAATTTTAAAATACTGTCTCTGTTTCTCAATCTTCAGACATAGCATTTATTATTATTGGGCAATTTCAGTGATGCTCTATGTGGGTAAATCATACAGATATTATGTGCTGTCTACCACATAGCATTTGTTAATCGTACTTTATAATCATAATTATTTATGTCACATTAAATTGCATGATCAAAAGTCAGATACAATGGTTTAAATATAGTTTTTAAACATTTAAACATGATTTTTCTTTAAACCTATTTTGATAGTTGCATCATATAAAGATATAATTATTAAATAACTGAGCAATTTTATTCTTAGTGTCTTACATGCGACTCACGTAATTCTTAAACTCAGTGCACACGATAGTAAAAGCAGAATAAAATAGTGATGAGAATTAATAACAGAAATTATTAGTGTAATGTAAATAAAAGTTCATATTCAGTGAATGATACATTTTAGCACATTATAAGCAGATATTTTATAATTACTGGTCTTTATATAAGCCTCAAAACTATTAGGGGATATTATGACTTTGAATATAAACGATTTCGGTGATCCAAAATATTCCTCGCGTATTAAGAAGAATTCCGCTTCACCTCAGTTTCCATTCTTGGGCTATTTCTAACTGGTTATTGTCCCACTAGATGCCGAGTAGTTTAGGCTGTTGAACACTAGGAGTTCGAGCCGATTCGCTCTCAGACGAAGGGGTAGGATGCGCTTTCATGACTGTCCCCATGTGTAACGTGAATACGAGCTAGTTTCCTATAGAACTACTTCCTCCAGGAAAGCATCCCTTCCCTTAAGCAGATAACCCTCGTATGCTTTGCTCTATTTACATAACCCAACCTATCTTGCATGAAGCAGTTGTTACTTTTCTTCTTAAAGTTTCAAATCTTCCGGTTCCTCGTCTTCGTAATTAAATGAGATTTCTACTAATTAACGTCGAACTTAAATACGTATTACGCGTATTACTATTTTACGTTTCACCCAGATTGAATCTCAGAAATTATTTTCAATACAGTACTCCGATGCAATGAAATGAGCAGAAAATTTCAAAACTCACATAAATAGGATACGTATATTTTATGTCCACGTTTGGTAATAAAACCACTAAAATATACATTAATGCATAATCTGGCACGTTATTATAGTTTTAATGCGATAACAAATGTTTAAAACTGCATTCTCTAGTAAATAATACTCTTTTAAAAATTCACTTGCGATTGATAATCAAAGATGCACGAAGTTTATTAAAAAATATTTTCGTCTGAAAACAATCTACAGAAGGTAAAGGATAGAAATTTAAAAGCCGGCTTTTAAGTTGCCAAATTTGTTATCTTTTTAATTTAATATATATAATCATACTGGTTTCCAGAAATTAAGAAATATCACAAAAATTGCGATAATCCGTTCAAAAATAAGTCATTCCGTATAAAATTTGAATATGCTGTCAAATACGAATTGCTGAGTGAAACTATAGCACGCAAATTAGTGACGCTGCAATAAAAATATGTAATTCTGTGAGAAGCGTAAAATTGAATGTTTCAGAACAAGCCTGCAAATTTGGCTGTGATAGTGAGATAAGAAATCAGAGGCAGCCAATTTTCAACAATGACCTCCAGGCACCATTTTTCCGAAGAACTGCGATTGAGAGCTATTGGCAGACCAGAGGCAGGATAAAATCAGACAGAAGTGGAGAGATGGATAAATGTGAGTTCTTCGGTGGTTCATAGACTTTGGCAACATTTTCTAACCACAGATTAGGCACTCAGGAGGTTCAGCCAAAGATGGAAAACCGCAACGATGAGCGCTGGATGATGACTGATATTTGTTGTTATGCACACGAAGGAATATAACCTCAATTCAGACCTTCTCCCCCTGCAGCCACTGGAAGGTTGATGTCGACATCAACCGTGCGTAGGAGGTCTGTACTGGAGGCCACCAGCCATTTGCGTGCCGCTCACATCACATCATAGAAGGGAATGTTTGAAGCCGGCGCATGCCCACTGGACAGCTCATCAATGGAGGGCTGTTGTCTTTACGGATGAGTCCAGGTTTAGCCTCCAAAGCGATAGCAGGCATTATGTTATTTGGAAAAAACCTGGAACGAGTTATCGTCCGTCAAACATCCGTGAAAGGGATGCATACGGAGGAGGCAGTGCATGTGTTTGGGGTTGTGTCTGAGTGGAAGCTCAGACCGCCATGTCTTTCCACGTGGAACCATAAGTGCCCAGAGATAACCATAAGTGCCTATAGAGATGGCATTCATGATGTTTATGTGCGCCGTTATGCCGGCTCAAAAGGTGATAACTTCCTGCTACTGGACGACAAGGCTAGACCGCCCAGGACTCGCATCGTGGATGATTATCTTCAGCAGCAAATAATTCAGAGCATGAGATGGCCATCTCGATCACTGGACCGGAATCTTATCAAGTATGCTTGAGGTGCCTTAGGAAGGTGTATAGCTGCTCTCAATCACCCTCTTTAGACACTTGTCACACTTGCAACTGCTTTGCAAGAGCAATGGCTCTTACTTCCTATGGTACTGACAAACAGAATAACTGACCTCATCGCACATCTCTGTGTATGTGTTGTATTGTCTTTACAGGAGATCACACTCCATATTGAAGGTAATTTTTCTATACCAAACTAGCACATTCGTTTGTTCATTTTATACATATGCTAATTTCTGTAACATTATAATTGTCTGGTAATTTCTTTTCATGCTATTTTATACCTTACTATGTGTTGCATACTGTGGATCAGTTTCATTACATTCTACACGTAGCTTTTTGAGTGTTCATCATTTTTGTGATTTTTCTTAATTAATGATAACCAGTGTATTTTATAAAATGAATCAGAACTCTAGTCTAAAATTAGTCAGAAGTGGTTTTCAATTTTGACAAGGAGGTAAACGTGCATCAATTCACATGCCTTCATCCAATTTGCTCATAAATGCATAAAAGGAAAAGGAAAAGCAGCTGTTTCTAAAAGTAACAAAAACACACACATCTCTAACAAAGTTAAGAATTTTTCGCACTTTTAGAACTGTACCTTAACAGGAAACATGTACTTATAATAAGAAAATAACGTATTTAACAAATAAACATAAAAGAAAAGACAACTGATTATAAGAACAATACATATAGTTCATAACTTTTTCAGGTATTTATTTCAATTTGACCTTTTTTTCTAACACGCCATTGATAAACAGGTTAGAATGCAACAGATTTAATTAACATAAATATAGTCATCAGTGTAAGAGTTTTTCTCATTTGTCACATCATGATTTTTCCTAGTGCATACAAAACCCATTTAACTGTCATAATGAGTGTATTCTACGATGCGAATAATAACACGTGAATTCATCATGTCAAACAATTAAGTGTGAGACACTGCATTTTATTTAGGTATCTTGATCCTTATCGTGTCACTCAGTTCTGTAAGACTTAGTTATACTTTCATTTTTACTATGTCGCAATTAATTAACTTTTACACATTTCCATTGATATTTCTATTTTAAAATAAGCAACACACTTGAAAAGTCTGCAGTTAAATACAATACCTGCATTTAACTGATTGTGTAAGAATTAATTAATCTTTTCTATGGAGCAAATATTATTTTTTTTCTCGTTAGGATTGCGTAGGAAATATTTAATTGGACAATTAATGAAAAACCCGTCGAATCTTTGCATTTGAAATCAATGTCAAAAAAGGTTGATTTACTCAAACTTTCTAGAGCTCTATCCATGTATATAAGTGCAACTAACCTACACGTGTGTTGGAATCAGGGCTTCGAACCGTAATTTTTTTTGTTCCGGTTTTCGTTCCGGTTCAACTAAAAAATTAATATCGGTTCAGTTCCGGTTTTCGCTCCGCCAAAAATAACGGTTTTCGGTTCAGTTCCGGTTTTCGCTCCGCAAAAAATAACTGTTTTCGTTTCAGGTCCAAATGAATAATTTCATTTTATGTATATTCTTATTTGTACTAAAAATATAATTCTATCATAAACAAAAAATGTAATTCTATCAAAATTTAGAAGATTTTATTCTTTTTTTAATTGGTACACTATGTGAATTGATACAAACAGCAGGTACGATAAGAGCGGTGAGCAGAGGACGGCGAGCATTGGCATTGTTATCCATTATCAAAATCGCATTTGACAACTAGGTTCATGATTACCCACATTCGTCGTTTGACTCTCACATCGTGCACTTGGCCTTGCAATAATTATGTAAAAAATATATTATTTATTTAACATATGAAAATTGCCTCTAATTATTAATATATCTTCTAACGTGGTTTCACTGAGATTACTTCTGTTGTCTCGGAGAATAAATTTCAAACCTGAAAACGCTCTTTCAACACTAACTTGTGTAGCTGGAGCTGCCAAAACCACCATTGCAATCTTATACAAGTGCGGATATGTAATTTTATTCTCTTCCCAGAAATCTAAAATATTATGCTTTATATCAAGCCTTCGTACATTGTCAAAATTATTTAAAATGAATTCAATGTCAATCTCGGTAGAAATAGAGGTTCTATGTGTTTTTATTATTGCCAATTCTTTACTTTTTAAAAAAGTCTCTAAATCGTCTTCATTTTCATCGCTTTCAGTAGAAGATTTTGTTTCCTCGTTTACTATTGAAATGGACTTTTCAAAAAATTGTAATTTGTTCCAAATATTCTTTAAATGTTGCACAGCCTGTACCTTTTGTGACGTGGAAAGCAAAATTTGATAACGCGGGTCCAAATAAACTGCTCCTACTAAACTATCAATTTCTATTAACAATGCTTCCCTGTCAGATAACTGATTATATAAAATATCTGCAAAGAAATTTTTAAAATTTCGTAACTTTATTTTGCAATGTGTCCAAATTCCGTAAAAATCGCTTAAAGTTAATTCTTCACTTTGTAGTTTCAAAGTTGCTTCCGTTAGGGGTTGTAGGGTATCAACAATTAATTTTAATTTCACCCATTTACTGTCTGCAAAATAGTAATCTAAATTATGTTCCGCTAAAGATGAGCTAAAATTTTTGCATTCCAATAAAGATTTTAACATATTATATGTACTATTCTATCTAGTTGGACAATCCAAAATTGGTCTTTTAGTATTAGCGTCTTTAAATTTTAACATAAGAGATGGAATGCGCAGCTTTTTCACCAACCCCCTAGCATCAGAAATAAATTCATTGAAATCGGCGTTGTTTATAGAGTCTTTAATTGCTAGTTGCAATGTATGTGCAGTACATCTTATTCCGATTAGTTTATTAAAAGAAAAGTTGTGATCAAAAAATACTCCATCTTCAAAGTGATCCCTAGTTTCGAAATTTTCATTTTCCATTTCGATAACTTCGTCTTCAATTTCGGATCCTAATAAGTTGACAAATGAAATCATATTAGCTCCATTGTGGGTAGTAATTGAATAAATTTGCTGAATATCGATATTATATTTTTCTAGTACTTTTTCAACCATATTTTTAATATAAATTCCAGTATGTTTATCTTTCAACTCTGTCATTCCCAAAGTAAACAAATTTATTCTTCCGCCTATTATCAACTGAGCATTGATTCCCAAAATTGATCTATTTAATCTGGTAGCTATGTCAATTTTTAAGGAAATTACTTTTTTTCGAGTGCTGTACTTATTTCAGAGACAATTTTAACAGCTGTCTCTGGTATTAATAATTTAATATTTTCAGAATTTACTGAAAAATGATTACCTATTGCATTAACAATTGGGTTCAAAATCTTTTTGAATCCTGAACATTCTAACATTTCAAATGAACAGCCATTAACAGTAATAAGTTCAATACGTGCTTTAAGGACTATTTCCTTGTTTAATTTTACTTTCAAAAATTCTGATTTTACGTATTTATCCAAAGTTTCTTGTGAACCGCTGGATCCGCTGGTACTTGGAGTAGCTTCATCTCTTATGTTCAACTTAATTTTCTTTTTTTGCTGCACAGTTTTAAATTCATTACTATGATGTCTTTTTAAAAGTCGTTCTAAATTGGCAGCATGATTTCCAATCATAGAAGTGTCGCATATATTACAAATACTCTTATTCTCTGTTTTGTGATATGTGAAAAAATCCCTGCTAGTATTTGTCTTATTTCTCCCCATTCTAAAAACGAAAAGGAAAAAAAAATAAATAGATCAAATAAATTTTTAAAAATATACAGTTATTAAATTATAGCTATAGAATAGGGTCTGCCCCTCAAATATAAATTAAGTAATAATTAGTGCTGTACCGAGTACTCGGTCATTTACTACTCGGCCGAGTACCCAGTAATTGGTTTTAAAAAGTTCCACTGATATGCTCATGAAGAATTTTGCATTTATTGAAATGAAAACATGAATTTGAAGCATATAATCATAAATTCTATTTCAATTTGAAATGTAACTAAATATTCACCCTAAAGACAATATCGAACAAATCATAGACAAATTTTAAAATATAGTCTGAGAAAATGTGCTATTAGTAAACAGAACAAATAGATTTTAAAAATCAATACACTGGTACTTACGTTATCAGTAATTCAACATCAGAAGACAGAGCCGTATGAGGACTTGGCGAAAAAGGTGGCCGTCAGGGGCGCAACTGAGTTTGGAGCGCAAAACAAAAGAATAGAGAGCCGGTTGAGAGTTACACGCTATTTTTTATTTATTCTTTACTTGACTAAATACTTCTAGTTGACCATTGTAGTTAGTCTCCAGGAATTAATACCGACTGTCACTAGCCTTTTTACGTCTCCTGACCAATTAGACAAAGACACGTATTAGTACGCGTACATCACATACTTCCTGCTGAGCAGCTGGTTTGTCTATCTAAACAGTCTATACAAACATCCGTGGATGATCGCATGCTGAGATGTGAAAAATAAAATATAACTCGATATTTTTCTTAAAAAATCATCTATACTTCTAGTTTAATCAACTGAATTAAATATGTCTTCTACAAGTAGTTTCATGCGAAACTGAAACAGAAAAATACTAGTGATCATCAAAATAGGAAATCGAGAAGCAGTATACATGTAATGATAATTATAAAGTTGACGTTAAATTAGAAAATATTGATAAGTTGGTAACAGTAACAAAATGACTGAAAGATATATCGAACCGAAATAAACCGATATTTTTTTTCGGTTCAGTTCCGGTTTTCGTTCCGACCAAAATAACGGTTTTTTCCGGTTTTCGGTTTTCGGTTCAGTTCCGGTTCGAAGCCCTGGTTGGAATACTGAAATAGGTTAAAAACTATGTCACATTATACAGTGTTACTTCGGTATACCTTGGCTTTGAAATACGTCCACTAAGGTGAACGTCCTATTTGGATGTGAAAATTTTCGGTGGCATACGACATTTATTTGTAACGCGACTAAAGTTCGACGAGTAACGACTGCTCGCACTACGCGTGTTTACCTCTTTCGAGCATTGCTACGACTGCCAATGGGCGTCAGTACGCCTGTTGCTACTGATCCTCATGGGCATACATTCACTATATAACCCAAGCTATAACTATGAATTTTCAAGTAATTTTGTGTTTTTTTTTCGCATTTTCCTTTTTTGTAAATTAACAATGAGTTTTAGAAAAGGTAATGAGAAGAAATTGGAAAAGCTCCTTTGGTATACGTCGAAGGCTATGGAACCGATAAATGACCTGTGCCGAGGTATACCACATTGTATAACATGTGAACTAAACCAAGTGAGTGAAGTGAACCAAGTGAGTGAAGTGAACTAAACCAGTGACTTTACAGCATTTTGTTCAGCATGATCTAATTTCTTCTTGGAAAATAAACCTGATCTTCAACGGAAATTTTGTAACTAATGAAGGAAAATGATGATATTGTTCTATTTATTAGCTACCATTTGTGACGTTTTGTTACTATTTTTAATTTCTAACATAGGAAAGAAATTAATTTATGGATTTTAGTGATCGGAGTTATGGTAAAAATGACATATTTTTACATTTTCTTATCTTTAAAAATAACTTCTTGGTTATAAATTTGCTTAAATTTTTAATTTCAGCTAAATAATAGTGCGCAAATTAATTAAAATAACTGCATACGATTGAACTAAAGCTTTCTCTTGATGATACTGAGCATATACTGAGCATAGTCAAGTTACGCTGCTGAAAAATGTTAAAGAAATACAAACTTTGCAAGATGTTAAACATTACCAATTATGCTTAGAATTTAATGTTAGTATTATACTGTTTCACTGCGCTGAAGGTAAAAAATTCAGTTGACCAATATACAGGATTATTCAAAAAGAAAGAGCAGATTGCAAACATGTATTTCTTCCAAACTACAAAAGATAGAAACATGATTCTAATATTAATGGATAGAGAAAAGTGTACAATTTATTATTAGTACGGGTAAAAGTTCCAATCATGGCCGCATTGACACTGTTGTTTGTTCTAGTATTATTTGTCGGTTGAAGCCCAAAAGAAGACACATCGGGAGCAAGCAAAGAACTTAAAATTCCTCAACCAACGGTATGGCGAGTTCTAAAACATCGTCTGCACATGAAGCCATACAAACTGAAGTTATTGCAAGCATTGCATCCTGACGATCACAACAAAAGGTACGAATTTTGCAGTAGCATGTTAGATGAAATGGAAGAAGACAATTTTGCTGAAAGATTAATTTTTTCCGATGAATCCACATTTCATCTTTCACACACGGTGCTCATATTGAATGCATACCATAATTGTTAACTTTTCTCTATCCATTAATGTTAGAATCATGTTTCTATCTTTTGTAGTTTGGAAGAAATAAATGTTTGAAATCTGCTCTTTCTTTTTGAATAACCCTGTATATTGAAGATAAAGTTCTGCATCTAGCAAAAGGAAAGCAAGATAAATGACCCACAGATTTAGTCCAAACTCGGTTTGATTATACAGAAATGCATGCGTAAATATGCATGTGAATGAAGTATCGCACCTTACAGAAGTAAGCAAGAGAAGCCGAAGCTAATTCTAAACAACATTCATAATTTTCCTTTTCTTGTCGTGTTTGATGTTAGTAGTCTGGTATCGCGCTCACATTATAAAGTCTTGAGTTCGAAGTTTGAGGTGATCTTCCGTTTATTGATATTATGCATACATTTATTTTTGAAAGCTTTGCATTTTTCTATCAGCTGTAAATAAATTTGCATAATATACGCTAAATTAAATAAAAACTTTCTTTTTTATGAAATTTTTATACTACGTCATTTTTTGTGCTACTGCTTAAAAATAATATATTTTTGATTGATAAATTTTGTTTCAAAATTGAGAACAATTTTAAATATTTATTAAGGCCAATAAGAACAGCACACTTTTCTCGATTTTCTTACTAACATATGAGGAATGGATTTTCACATACAAGAATTTAACAATGTAACTGAAATACATACATCTGGACAGTATTACTCTATTGATAGGGTTTCGGTCTTTTAATTTAGAGGCCAATACTACAGCCATTCCGATGAATTCCGATTCCATTGTTTTGAAATGCTTGTTAGTTAAAATTGCGATCGAAAGTTTTCGGAAAGCAGTGGACCAAACATGTACAGAAATCCATTCCTTTCCAAGAATTAAAAACGTATTCACACATACACACATTCATATATATGCACGAAAAATTAGATTATTTTTTTTAAATATAAATTATCCATTATAAAAATCATTTCTGAATTTATGAAGCAAACATTAAAATTGGTTGGAAATAATGCAAAAAAAACATATACATTAAATTAATAAAAAATATGGTTGAAAAATCTCTTAATTACGTAAAACTAAATTTACTACTAAAATTTTTATTTTCATACAGAGAACAAGTTTCACTAATAGTAGTACATTAATTTCTTTATTGCTTATACACTCACGTTTGTGAAAATTGCAACACCATGAAGGACTTACGCGAGTGAGCTGAAATTTTCAGGAAATGCAAAGTAGCGCATGATATGCAAATGATTAGAATTGCAAATCCGTAGCGCATGCGTATGCTGAGCAGCGCCCTCTGAACGGCTGATGGATCCGAATAAATAGACGGCTGTAGCGAGGCGTGTATGGTTATCGGTGGTTATCTGCTAGTGGTAAACGTTAACTCAATCTGTACTTATGCCTCGTCGACGAAAGAGAGCGAGATTTGAACAACTTACAGAGTTTGAACGAGGGAGAATCATCGGCCTTCGTGAAGCTGGATTGTCGTATCGTGCAGTAGCCTCTCGTGTGCAGCGTAACAGCAGCACAGTGATGCGCGTTTGGAAGCAGTGGACGGACGAGTGTCGGACAACTCGGAAATCCGGGAGTGGACCCCGAAATGTGACGTCAGCTCGCGATGATAGACACCTGGTCCGCATGGCGCGGACGGACCGTACAGCTTCCTCTAGACAATTGGCAGCACTGTGGTCAATAGCTACAGGTGTTTCATTGTGTGCTTCATCAATTCGTAGACGTCTGCTGCAGTGTGGACTGCGCGCACGGACTCCTTTATACAGGATCCCCCTAACGCACGACCATCGCCGCCTGCGGCTACAATGGGCCAATCAGCATAGAGACTGGCGTGCTGATTGGCAGCATGTCGTGTTTTCTGACGAATCCCGCTTTAATTTGTGGTACCATGATGGCCGCATTCGTGTCAGACGCTATGCCGGTGAACGCCACCTTCCGGAGTGCATTATCGAACGCCACAGTGGACGAACACCCGGAGTTATGGTCTGGGGCGCCATAGCATATCATAGACGATCTCAATTGCTACGAATTGTGGGCAATCTGAACAGCAACCGGTATATCCGTGAAGTTCTACAGCCCGAAGCTGTTCCCTTCCTTCAAAGCTTGCCAGGCGCTGTATTTCAACAGGACAATGCCCGCCCTCATACTGCTCGGATTGTTAAATCCTTCTTTGCAGCGCAGCAGGTACAGCTTCTTCCTTGGCCTGCGTGTTCCCCGGATATGTCGCCAATTGAACATGTGTGGGATGTCATTGGTCGGCGTCTTGCTCGTGATCCTCGTCCTGTTGCGTCTGCAGACGAACTTTGGGTACGCGTACAAACGATATGGAATGCTCTTCCTCAGTCAGACATTCAAACTTTGTTTGACTCCATGCCACGTCGTGTAGCAGCACTTATTGCGGCGCGTGGTGGCCACACAAAATACTGATTCTGATCTCTTGTTCTTGTTTGTTTGCTTTGAACATTTAATCATTTATTTGTACCACTACCACTCAACTGTGTATTAAATTGCATTCAATTATGACGATTCCTTCTCGGTGTTGCAATTTTCACAAACGTGAGTGTATTTAGAACAGTGCATTTTTTGGCATAGGCTGTATTTAAAATCGTTACCACGACATAAAGCGCAATAATATAGTACATGTATAATATTAAAAGATAATTTCTTCAAATAATAAAAAATAATAACTTACTTAATCTTCTTCAGAACCTTGAGTGTATGGCGAATGTACTTTTAAATAGATTCAACAAATCGTTGAAGAACTTTTTATGGGAATTTTTCCGCCATACATGCTCTGCTAAACAAAGTGCGAAGTTCTGTTTATCGTGTGTGTTCGTACAACACTTTTGATGGCACTCCACGTGCTATTTAGCGTCTTTATATAAGACATCTGTCTCAGGATCCTTGAAATGATATTTATTGTTATCAGCGAGATGTTGAAAACTTTCATCCTCCAAACAGGCGTATTACTTCCAGCAATCAAATATTATTGTAGTGTCTGTTAGAATATACTGCTTATTGAAACTTAATAAGCAGTCTTTACTTCTGTCTTAAGCAAACACTTATTATTTTCTTTTTCGTCCCTTTTTGTTCCCCCCCCCAAACACCTATTTTCCTTCCAACCTTCTGCCTCAGTGAGACTTGCGCTTGCAAACTTACTTTCATTAGTTTCAACAAATCAAGCATACGCGTATCATTCTCACACAATTCCACGCCCATTTCTCTACGAAACGAGTTCTAATTAGTTATAGAACTATTGCTATTTCCTAAATCGAAAATTCAGTAATCAACTGGCAATCGATTGACCTAATAATAAGAAATCAATAAAATTTCAGCCATAATCAAATCACTTTCAGCAATCCAAGTACTGCTTCACAAATGTCTATTTTTATTAAATTTCTTGCATTGGCTATTAAACTTATCAGTAATATCCTTCCTTTTATACAATCTCATTTCATTCCCACATGTTGGACATTCATATTTATTTGCAATGAATCCTACACTCATGCACCATTCAAGCACCTCTTTTGCATCATCACATAAATGTACCAAAAATATAGATTTCATTTTGGAGAGGGCTATGCAGTCCAAATATTTAGCTGTGCTTTAGTAGTATTCAGTAAAACAGTATTTCACATAAAACACAAAATGGTATGAAATACTGAAGATATTGTTGCAAATCTCCTCCCTCATCCATAAGTATTCTAAGGTATGTCTTATGATCTCTGAGTTTTCCATATATGTATCATCTGATTTGTCTGTAAAAAAATAAACTATAACTAGAATAAACTATAACTATCATTTAGCAATCTTCATCGACTTACAAACTTTCGCGAAAATGCCCAAATTACCCATTACCATGTTCCAAAAATCAGCGGCGATGACTTTTAGAATTGGCAGATATTAGCCTTTTCTAATCATTAAAGCTTTTCTACGACGAAACAGTTGCTTTTCAATTCATGATTGGGAAAGGAGAAAATTGTTTTGCACCCCTTTTTTGTAGCATATTCTAGAGAATATTGTGATGCTGAAATAAAGAAATTAGGTAGGATATGAAAGCTCTCTTTAATAAAGCTCAGGAAGGAAGGTCAAGCTGTTTTTCATGTTTTTTAAACTATTCTTCTTCAGGTTTTAACAAGAATTGGTGTATTTCGTCATAAAACAAGGCACATTCTTCGGAAACGAAGTTTGAATAGCTGAGAGAACTTCACATAAAACCATAACAATGATTGTTATGTTTTATGAGAAATACGGGAAGTAGCGCAAGGTAATTATAGCATCATTAAAGAAGAGGAGATTTGCTTTAGTTATTTAACTAATCTTTCAATCCAAGATTTAGAAGCTACTTAGAGCAGTGGTTGTCCATTAATAATTCATGGCAGTGAAATCACTTCAAGGAGACGCAATGTTCATAGAAACTTACACGATGCTGTGATACAAATCGTCATCAGTTCAGTTTCATTCTTAATTTTGAACGCGAAAGAGTCCAGAGCCTCTAAAAGAGTTCTCCCCGTATAAGCTCTTCCAGAAATGGGAAAGGCACTGAAAGTGGATTAATTGTTGAACAATACACATTTTGCATTCTTTCCTATCCATCTTTTGCTACCTTTACATCATTGAAACCATCGTTTAGCACAAAGGTTGTTTATTAATGGTTTTACTATACTTGCTTGAATGTATTACCTCTGTGAAGCTTCCAGCAGGCTGTGTATGTAGAAATGGATGAGTTTGAGAGAACTTTAGGTTATGACATAATTTCGTTTTATAGTTTGTAGCTACAATTATTTTTAATATTTTAAATTACTTTTCAGATAACTTTCTTTTGCCTTGTGAATTGCTCTAACTAAGTTCTTTGTTATTTTAGATAAAGCAAAATATCTAGTAACCAAGACCAAGTTAAAAGGTAATATAAAACTAACGGCAGTTTTGAAGATTTAAATTTAATTCCAAAATTTAGGCTTAAAAACTATGTAATGAGCTACAAATCTGAAGACTTAAATGTAGGAAACATTTGTGTTATGTGTTTGCCATCCAGAGTAATAAGCCTTATACATCCAATAAATTAAAGAATAATCCAATGTATAAATATGAACTACTGATCTCTTTTTATGCGCTCATGTGTGAACTTTGAAGATAATGTCATCATTTTGAGAAACAAATATACACTAAAAGACTTCATATTTACTTTGTCTCTTCGTAGAAAGATGTAAAGAACATTATTTAGGTCACTGTCGGCGTAAACTGTGGCATTTAATTATATTTGTAGATAATGAATTGAGGAACACAAATTCTCTTCGTTTTAAAAAAATATCCGGCCCCCGTGGCCATCATGGATTTAGTTACATAATCGGAGAAGGGTATTAATAAGTAAAGGCGAGGTGGGAGCCTGCGCAAATGTTGACAATTCTATTCCCACCACACACAAAATGACGACGAAATAACCTGGCATGTCCTGGAAAATGAGAAGGATGATTAGGAAAAAGGGAAGAAGGATGAAGAGGCAGACGACAGACAAAGAAGAAAAGTTACGCGGAAGTAAGCTGACAAAGGATTGCAGACTTTCATAATGTTTCCCTGAGAAAAGCTCATCTTGTGTCAGTATAGGATGTTGTGAAGCTTCGTTGTATACACAGCGAACTTTTAAAACTACCGACACGTTTTTGTTTGTAGGTAGACTTTCGAAGTTAAATGCACACGGAAACTCATGAATTTCATGTGATAATACATACGATAATTTTAAAATGCGACTTAATTTCGTTTTCCTGAAATGTAAAGCCATGTGCATGTCTTTTGATTTTAAATAATCTTTACGGGTTTCCATATTATTTATTTAATTGTGGCCAGTATATTTAAAGAAAAGATCAACGACCTTCGCATGCTGCAAACATAAAACAGGTAAATTCTAAAATATATACTTGAATTATCCGGCAAAATCTCTTATCCGAAATCGGCGGGGTCCCGTCGGCGACGGTTAAGACAGATTCTACTGTATAAAGACATGAACTTTGTACACAGATCAGGTATAGGTAGAAGTGAACGAGACACCAGAAGTTCACCATTGGTTCTATAACTATAGTCCCATCTCACTTACTGTGCAGTTGGATATATAAAAAATACTTTATTCTTCGATTCATCATATTGGTTGCTTAATAATGTGTCAGATTGAGAAAATGGGATTGTGAATTTATTATTTAATTATTTATTCATTTGTATTAATAACAGCAGTATATTTGCAATGATGGAGGAAGAGGTTGTTAATGTCAGTGATGTCAGCAAAATTAAAAATAAGTGGACGTTTATAGTCGTAATATTAAATATAGGTGGAATACCTCCTTTATTAGGGTTCTTTCTGAAGTGATGAACACTAATGAATTTTATGGACTGTGATTTAACAGTATTAATACAGGTAATTTTATTTTCTGCAGTAATATTTTATATTTATCTTCGGTTGGTGTATGATGTAGTAATAGGATATAAGATTGAGGGAAAGTGGGTGAAAAGAAATTTTTATTATAATGTGAAGGTTGATAGATTATCAATAACAAGGACTCTGTTAGGGTTATTTAGAGGAGTATTTTTAAGATTAATGAAGAATAGTGAAGACTTTCAAGATTAGTTTTCCTGTGTTGCTAAAAGATGCGTCAGCCAGACGAGGATCAATAATCCTGTTTTCTTTTGAGCTCCAATTTATTTTCCATTTTATGACCTAAAAGTTTTAATGTTCAATCAGTACTTCTGATAAAAGTGATATTAATTTCACATATTATTATCGAAATCATTCCAGGTCCTAACTGGAATTACATACGCTAACTTGAAGCATAGAGTGCCTATATTTGCTAAGTGTTTTAATATCACTGTCCAACTCCTGTACACAATCACTTTAATGGTCTTTATCTATAGTCATTCACACAGATTTCTGTTCATTGCGATTATTCAGCCTATAATTCATGTGTAAAAACTATTGATACACGTTGTATGTAGCATTAATATGCAGCTTGTTGTCCATTGATACTCTATTCCAGGGGTTCTCAACCGGTGGGCGCGTACCACTGTTGCTACGCTAGAGAAACATAGGTGGTACACAAAGATGCAAAATATTTTAACTATTAAATTCAAAAATTAGAACTCCAACATCCTGCTTGAGTGTTTTTTCTCTAACACTCGTAAATTTATGCGATCTGAGCTTTGTTCAAGGTCTACAGCCGCTTAGCCAGAGGCGAACGATCTGTCTGCACGGCAGTTTTCTTTGGTTTGCCATGTTGTATGCTTCACAAATATTCTTTTAGCCGTAGACTTAACAAAATTTGCCATAAATGATGTTTTTAAAAGGAGTGATAGAAATGGACGCTGTATTTAATAGGAAATAAAAATAAGTTCCTATAGAAAAGATAATAAATTCTCTTAGTGTTTATCGATTTAGTATCATGTCAGCACTTTATGTTGCCTTTTCCGAGCTCATATTGCTCTATTTTTAATGAGAAACATTTTATAAGTCGGTTTGCTGTCTCTAACAGCAGGTATTTTGTCTTCTTGTTGCTTTGTATTACTTACTTTTCTACGCAATTTGAGAATATTGTCTTCTGTTTTGAAGAACTGTTTTGAAGAACTGAGAATATACTGTGCATTTAAATAGTTGTAAAAAAATGCATGGGATTGGCTAAGCGAAAAAGCGATTCACAGGTGATGGAACCAGAACAATCTACTAGCAATAAGAATATTAAAAAGAAAAGAAAAATTGTTTCTAAAAAATATAATGAAATGGAAACTCACCTCGATGTGTTGTTCATTATTCAATTCACCTCGATGTGTACTATTATCCAATCAAAGTATGAAACCATCGTTTCTTAAAAGACATCTTGCCAATTTAAAGGATAAATCTGAAGAATATTTTAAGAGGAAATTATTGGGTTCAAAAACAGTAGATAAGTAATGAAAGGTTTTGTTATTTCAAGTGAAAACGCTTTGGGAGGTAGTTACCAGGTAAGCCTATGAATTGCTAAGACTGGGCGGACTCACACTATTGGAGAAAAGCTTATATTACAAGCAGCTAAAGATATCGTTTTAACATTAGTCAACGGAAAAGCTGCTTATGAACTTAATAGAACTTCCATCTTATTCCATTATCGACTGATACAGTAAGTCGACGAATTCATGAAATAGCGAATTCCATAAAAGAGACATTTATTAAAAAATAAAAAACAATTAGTATTCGCATTGCAGTTGGATGAAAGTATTGATATAACGAACTTTGTTCAATTATTAGTTTACATACATTTCGAAAAAGATAAACGAATTGCTAAGGAGTATTTATTTTGTGAATCTCTTCATGATAGAGCTTTGCAAGTTAAATTTTCAAAGTAATTGACAATTTTCTGTCTGAGAATGATATTCCTTGGAATAAGTGCACTGCCGTATGCAGTGATGGAGCTCGGGCTTTAACAGGAGAATATTCCAAAGCGATTTCTGAAATAAAGAAAGTCGCACCTAAAACTAAATTTACTCACTGCGACATACATCGTGAAGCTTTAGTAGTCCAAACAATCCCTGAAAGTCTGAAAATCGTTTTAAATCAAGCTGTGAAAAATTGTGAATTTTATTAAAAGCCGAGCTTTAAATTCAAGAATATTTACGATTTTATGCCAAGAGCTGGGCATCAAACGGTTTTGTTGCATTTCGAAGTGAGATGGTTATCCAGAGGCAAAGTTTTAAATCGTCTTTCTGAACTTCGATCAGAAATTCAAATTTTCCTCTGTGATTCAAAATTTGAATTGCAAAAATGTTTATTTAGTGAATTATGGTTGGCGCGTTTAGCATATTTAGCTGATATTTTTAGAAAATTAAACAAATTAAATTTCGGATTACAAGAACAAAATGGTAATTGTTTACCATTAGATATAAAAGAAAGGTAATGATAAAAAAACTCGAGCTAATAATCAAGGGATTGGATAATAATATTTTAAGCTTTTTGCCACTTTTAGAAGGTTTTCTAATCGAAAATAATTTGAAAATAGAAGAAGAATTAGCATTCGACATGAAAAATCATTGTTTTGCATTGATAAATAATTGCAACATGTATTTTCCCGAGGATAATGAAAAAGAAAATTGGATTAGAAATCTATTTTGTTTCAAATATACCTGAAATTTTCTTTTGTGAAGAAAAAGAACAATTGATAGAAATTTCCTATGCTCGAACTCTAACTGCAGATTAAAAAATAACACATTTCTTAACATTTGTCTTAACCGAAAAAATGAATTTAGAAGCATTTCAAATAAAGCTATCAACATTTTTGTTGCCTTTTTGCACGACCTATCTGTGTGAAAAAGGATTTTCTTCCATCTTATATTTAAAAAATAAATACAGAACAAAACAAAATGTGGATTCTAATTTTTTCAAGTGAAATAAGACCAGACATAAAGAAACTGATTTCTCTTAAACAGGCCCAAGTTTCGCAAACATTTTAGAATTAAAGTAGTATAACTTAAATTTTGATAATTAAAATGGTAAATAATTTTTAATCTAATATTTTTATGTGTATGTATTTAATTCAAATATCCAATAGATTGTGGAAATGGCAAAATATCTTTTAGCCCAAAGGACGTTAACCGAGCAGGGCTATTAATTTCAAAACGGCATTTTGCGTCGATTTATTTTTCAGACTATTGTCACCAAACATTATCGTCAGGTATTATATTTAAAGAAACTAATTAATGAAGAATCTGCATGAACGTTTCTCGCATTATGAAAAAACAACGCTACCAAAAAGCCATCAAATTTTAAATAACGTAGTCTTACAACCGAACATGGCCACGTGGAAGCCCGAATTTGCTTTATTATCTATTAAAATTTTTGCAAAACTTTAATGAATTCTTGATTAACAAACTTAATGGTTTCAAAGCGAGCAATGACTACACTGTACGAAAAAAAAATTAATCTCCAAGGTGCAAGACTGTGTATCGGAAATTCTAAAGGAAAGCTGTGTTGCTGTTTTTAAATATTTCGTGATATTGCTGTTGAACTGAATTTTATGTGTTTAAGTGCGAAGAACATGATGTAAATAAAGGTAACACACCAAACGTTAAAAAGAACACCCTTTTGGACGTAAATAAAATCTGAAAGCAATCAGATTTTCTTTCTTTCTGTTTAGCTCAAAGGGCGTTAACCCATATGGATAATTAACTTCATTTTGGCTTTATGGGTTGAAAACTTAAATGTCCGTTTCACTTTTCAGATTGTTGCCACCAAATATTTTCGCCCTGTGTTATATTTAAAGAAATTAAATAATGAAGCATCTGCATAGATGTATGAATGTCTCCCGTATTGTGATAAAACAACGGTATATAGAGCCATCAATTTTTGAATAACGTAATCCTCCACCTAATATGGGCATCTGGAAGCCCTAATTTGGGAATTTGGAATTTGTTTTGTTATAGATGGAATTTGTTTTGTTACAGATTTCATATATTGTAACACTTTAACGAATTTTTTATTAACAAACTCAACGATTTCAAAGCGAGAAAGGGTAACACTGTATGGGAAAAAAAATATTTCCAGCGGGCGAGACTGTGTACCGGAAATGCTAAAGATATGCTCTTTTAAATATTTTGCGATATTGCGGTTGAATTGAATTTTTTGGTTGAAGTGCGAAGAACACGATATTTAATAAATAAAGGTAACACACAAAACGTTAAAAAACGCCTCTTTGGGCGTAATATAAAATCTGAAAGCTTCCAAAATTTTTTTAATATTTCTATTTAGAAATTAAAAAATAATCATTTTAAAATATAGTGGTGGTACTGAAGGTTTTCAATTTATGTTGTGGTACGCGTTAGTCAAAAGGTTGAGAACGAGTGCTCTATTCCATATCACCGTCACTTGCAACCTTTTCCCTATTACGAGCGTCGCTGCCTTTTGAGAAGTTATTTGTAGTAAATTCGTATCTTAGGCTTTTCAAGGTCGTTAGTTCTGACTTATGGGAAAGCAGAAAAAAAATTGTTTCTTACTTCAAAAAATCATAAAACAAGAGGGAAAATGTAAACGAATGGCTTAATAACAAACATGAAAAGAAATCATGATACACGTGATGAAAATAGCTCTTAGAATTTCTTAATTCGTGACGAAAATAACTCTCTGAATTTCTTATGGAAAAATCAGTAACGCTCTCAAGACAACAGAGAAACCTAATTGTCACACCTTTATACGTAGGAAACCGTATATTGATGTCTAACTTACTAAAATCAAGAATTCGTAGATAACGTTTTTTATTCCTATGTCGTCTTAACGAATTCCACACATCCTGCATGCAATAGACAAGCGCAAGATAAGTCGTAACATTTATCACCGGTGAGGATAATAGAATCAAAAGCCAATAATCATTCACATCAGTTATTTTGATCGCTTTCGAAGGAAACCTACTGCGCATTTGATTGCCACTTAGGAAAACCCGCTGCGCTTTTGACATGGATCAATGAATGTTATGGTTTTATGTGAAATATTGAAAGTAAGGCAAGGAATGTAATAACATCATCAAGATTGAGGTTATCTGCCTCAGTTATCTAACTAATCTTTTCATTCAAGATTTAGAAGCTACGTAGAGCAGTGACTGTGCTTTCTAAGTTTTTCTGAAACGTCAGAAGGGAATAAATTAATAATCATTGTAGATAAGTAATCACAATAAATTCACAAAGCAAAACAAATAATTTAATAATTTACTCCCAATCCGTAAAAGAATCTCAAGCTATGCGATTTCATTGTATTGGGTTTATTTAATAAGATACATGAACAGATTGTATTGGCTACATTTAATAAGATATTTGAAGAAGATTGAAGATATATATTGCACATTGCTTTGTTATGCTAAAAGTTATCTCCAATTTTCCTTAGAATTCTTCTTCACGACTTGAAAGAATTATTCTACTTAATTTTCCTCTTCGGATATTTTTCAGTGTTTTCGGACAAAAAATTATTTTAAAAAAAGTTAAGTAACAGAGATAACCGCATTCTGAAAGTGTTAAGTCACCATTTTTTTCTCAGTTCCAAAACGCAAACTCGTAAATGCAAAATTCCCATGACTGAAGTTAACGCAAGTTAATGTTTAAACTGACGAGAGCTGTGTGTACCATGCTTGGAAATATGGCTCATCAAAATCAAGTGAATAAAACTATTCACTATAAAAGTTAGCCTCTCTTTAGTTTACCAGCTGTAGAGCAAGCTGGCTGCATAGTGGTTTTCTTGGCTCACCAATGAATAATGCAAATATGAGACCTTTGTTTCCCTCAGGAAATCATCAACAAATATTGAGGTTTTGTTATTATGAATTATATGTCTTACTAATTTTCATAGGTTTGAAATTAATTATTATAGTGTTTCACTAGTAAACAATTTAAATGCAGAAATAATATATTGAATTTGTGCAAATAATTCTGTTGTTTTGTTTGGTTGGATATGTGTCTATATAAAAGTTATCTATTTAAGTCTGCAATCTTTTTGTTGTGTTTTAGAGAAAATGTTTTAGTTTATAATTTCTTCAAAGCTTTATAAAATTATGAACAACTGGAAATGCCGGATTATCCATATATAGAGTTCATTCACTAGAATTCGAACCTGGGCTTAACAGCCAGATTTCAGTGTTCTTATTTATTCTCACACTGGAAGGTTTCGGAGTTAAAGAAGCTTGGAGACAAATCTGAGAATATTTGTAAAATTCTGCCAAATTTTGTGGCTGTTCGAGACTTATTGTCTCTGAAAATGCTTCGGCAGTTAACATGGATTTTTCTAGATGCCCAATTTTCCCCCAAGTTTACGTTTCGTAACAAAACATCGTGAAGTAAACTTTGTTGAGATCACCTTAGCTCACTGAAGGAACTTGTTCATTTCTGTGTGATTTAATGCAGTTTTTGTAGCTCAAAACTGAAAGTCTTCAGCCTATGTATATTTTTATAAAAAAATTTTTTATAATACCTGAAGGAATTATAAACTATTACAAAGAACTGCTCTATCCGTATCTGTTTCGTATTGTTCGTCAACAGTCTTTCGTTTGTATCTTCATGTTCGTAAAACTGTTGATAGCTTTTCTTGATCAAGAGTTCTTACAATTTGCAGTGATTTTTTTCTATTCAGCTGAGGTTGGCATGTAGTCTTTTACTTCCATATAACTTTTACTGTCAGTTTCTCTTCTGCAGAAGACGGTGGCCAAAACATCATGGCAAAAGTTAACATATAAGAAATCGTCTCCACGAATATTTACTTAGAGTGAATTGCATCTGCTCTATAAGCAGATGTATTCCAACTAGAAATAAATAGCAAATGCGTTGTAAAGACAATAACTTAATTTTTAGAGTACCAGAACTATCGGCTGTAACTTTCAATAATTAAAACATGTTACATTACCTGTATAGTGCGGTTTCTTTTCTCAAGAACACACAAGAAACATACTTTGCACATTTTGTTAGTTTTATTCATGAGCAGCTATATCTTATTTTAAAAATTCCATTAATCATTTATTAAAATTAGTGAACTTCGAAACTTAAAACAAGTGTATCAAACTCCCATTAAGCAAGCAAAATAGGGTAATCTATAATAATACAAATATATAGTTTTGGGAAATGTTAGCGATTATGACGCTCAATATGCTACTTATTTTAAAATAAGGAACAATATTTTACGTATTTGTAAGAGACGTAGATTTTATATAAATAAACTCTGGAAAATTCGTTTTCTAGTTTCGATCAATGATTAATTAAAGGAACTAATTTCAGAAGACGCATCAAATATCAGATATATTTATAACCGCTATGAAAATAATATGAGAAATATACGAGCAGATCAAGCTATTCATTCCTTGTTCTAGAAGTTCTAACTTCCTAGAAAGGCTTAGAGATTTAATACTTACTTACTTGAACTTAATGTTGATTAATTAACATTATAAGGTATTTTTCCCTCCATTCCACATGCCTTCTTGGTGTAATTGGAAGAATACTCGATGAGTATTCGGGAGGTCCGGAGATCGAATCACGGCCAGGGCAATGCTCATATTTCAGGTTTCCTATTTCAAAAAAACCTAATGACTCTACAGCATTACTCGATTTTCCCTTTTACGTTTCTCTAGCGGTTTATATGGTTAAAGCCATAGAAAGCTGGTAGATGTATGTTAGAAAGATTCTGCTCACGGCTATGAAATGGCCGTGGCCCGTGAGAAGCCTGAACGAGCTTCTCCGCAGTTTTCTACATGAAAAACACAGTGCAAGCAAGCTTCCTTTAGAATCTTGGTAACCTCTCATGTATTGTTATCTAGTTATCTCTGATGCACTGAAGTCGACAATTAAATTCGTTTCCTTCGACATCTTTTCAATGTTCCTGATATTTATAACCGATATTTGTTAGTCAATCAATGGTAAAATTTGAAAGAAACTGTTATTAATAATTATCTAAATACGATGGCGATGCACTCTTTTCTTCCTTGTAGCTTATATTGCAAAAGCACTTGTTAGACTTACAACGTGAAGTTATATTTTGCAGCTTAATTTTATTAAGGATTTCTGAGACCAATATTTAAAAATGCAAAGTGCGAATCTGTCCGTTTAAGTGCAAATCAAAAAGGCATAACCGCTTTCGACCTTTTTTTTGCAGTTTAAATGAAAATAAATAAGCGACCAGGACAAATTATCAAGGAGACACCTGTGAAGTTTAAGAGGAATACATAAAAAAAAAGTTTAAGAGCAGAACCCAACTCGAAGAATAAAAAAAAAATTAAGTGTATGAAAGGTAAGAAATAAATTCTGTATTTCTTCTTTTATTATGGTACTGAGGGAAACCACAATTTTCTTAGAAAAGGGAAAATAATTTAAACAAACCCGACAAAAAAATAACCTGACAAATAAGTAAAAAGAAATCCCGCTCGCTTCTGATTGGACGAGGCAGACCCACGTGACCGCCAGGAACGTCCACAGGGTACCGGTGTTACAAACTTGCTAGAAGAGTGAAGCCGAGAGAGCGTTATAGTAAACTTGGTCGCTCATCGGGTCGAAGCGTTCGGGACTTAACAGAGCGCGAATTTTATTTTTTCCACTTCTCTCTGCTGAAAAGTTCTCCCTTACGTTTTCCGTACAATTCGGCACAAAATACTTTCCCCCCCCCCGACGCTTCTGCAATCATTTTTTGCATCTATGGAACTACTGATATAGAGTTCCGAGGTAAGTGAAGAATTATTTTTAGTTTTAGCACTGGGATGTTTGGAATTTGCAAGTTTTAACAGTGCATGCTTCGGAAAAAAAGAGTTTTGGAAGTTCAGTAAATTACGATTGAAGCAATGTACATTATTAGCCATTGTTTCAATACAAAGATTTTCAAAAAAAATGTCAATTCTTTCGTAATATGCATTTCATTCTCTAATAATTTCATTATCGTTTCACTCATTATAAAAATATAAACCCTTTAAGTATCTTTCCTTCATAATTTCAAATCCCACAAGTTTTAGAAATAATACAATGTCATATTCCTGTAAAATCTTCATACTGGCTGTTTTTTAACAAATGATGTAATTTAAATTTTACTATGAATCTAATGGTAATCAGTAAAATATTACGTTTTTTGATCACGGGCAGTTCTAATTGCTAGTAAGAAAATCCTTGTTGTACAGAATACGGTTTATTGCAATGTTAAAATTTGTTAGCAATTGGATAGTAACGTGCACTTTTAAAAATGCGTACAAATTGGGAAACTTTTCGCAGGATCATTTTAATTACGTGCTTTACGTGAAGCGTAATGAAATAAAACTTGGCTTTGTTTGGCACTTAGAAATAAATTTCAAATTAAGTCATTTGCATTTTCAGGTATATAAAGTATTGCTTTCCCCTTGTTTTAAACGGAAAACTATTGCTAAAAACATTTCGGAAGAATTCTATGATCCTGAAGCTTACAAATAATTATCTTATAACCGCTTGAGATAAGATAATGATTTTCAACGTATGCAAATTTTCGGCTACAATGTAAGAATAGGTAAAAAATTTGTAAATTTCACAACTTAATTTGCTTATAAAACCTTTGCTGTTATGATAGCATTATTTCTTTCTTAGTATGGACTCTCTTCTTTTTTACAATTCTTATTGAATGTAGTTTTTTATTAGATATGAAATTTCATTCTTAATCAACTCAGTCAGTCGATATTGCTGTTTTAATTTTTTTTTTTATTATTTGACTTGCATACAAAATATCGGATGCGACATGAAGAGTTTGCTGCTTATTTTACGCATTTTATCGCAGAATACTTTGCTTCCTAAAACTGAAAAAGAAATGAATGATTAAAAATTAAAATCAAACGTAAATAGCTTTTTGTAAGTAGATTTTACCTAGTACACTGTAAATTAATAGTGGTGTGCTATTAAATCTTGCAATTTAAAAAATGTATGACTTGTAATGTAAGAAATATGAAAGGAATATTTTAAGATTTTTATCGTATTGGTTAAAACAATGTCAAAATAGTATCTCATTTACCTCTATTTAGTTGTATAAGTATAAATTTTCAAGTCAGTTTGCCCTAATTGGAGTTATTAGTTAGTTATTAATTGGAATTATTAGTACAGTGTGAGCGATTCGCTACTACAAAAATATAAAAAAAAAAAAGTTTAAAAACTTTAAGTCAGAATAAAAGTACAATCAAAAATGCTTAAGGTCAGGTTATATTTTTTTTGTGCGTGATATAATTTGCTCACATGCTAGTTTTAAAGAGTGCAACGGCTTAAGAACTGTTTTCTGGAAAAAATATCCTTGAGAGAACAACTTTAATAAATTACTTTCGTAATGAACTAATCGATAAAATAAATTTTTTTGAAATTTCGTTTTAAAAAATCTATGTAATCTTTGCATTCCAAGACCAATTTGTTAAATTATCTTTCAGTTAACACTGCATTAGTTTAAGATAATGAAAAAGGAAAGCATGAGGCATTCAGTTTTGCCATGGTAATGCACTTATCTCGAATAATAATTTTTTTAAATGTTAAAATACGGTATTAGTATATTTATAGTAATGAATTTATTTATTGCGCTGATAAACATAATAAATTTTAAGCACTTGAAGTTAACATGTATAGCGAATAGAGATATGAAAGGCTATTAATTCTGCAGAAACGCATTTAAATATCTTAAAAGAAAACATAAATACAATAATTTATTTTTATAAGGATATTCACTTTTCGAATAAATTAATTTATTAACTGTAATTTATGCTCTTGCTTGAGAATTTCATTTTATGTGACAGGTCTCGCACTACTTGCTAGGTTGATTTTTAATGCTCAGGAATGTCGAAACTATGCAGGAATTTTGAAACAGCGGCAACAATAATTTACTCTTTCGAAAATAAAATAAGTTTTATGATCATTTGTTGTTATAGATGGATTTTGTAGCAGCATATTTCAAATGTGCAACAGAAAGACGTCCGCGCGCATATTTCCTAAAGGCATTTACATATAAATTGTTGTTTGTAAAAGAAATTATTGCTCATAGTGTAATTATTGAGCGCTAAATGTGTTTAGCCAAGACTTTAATTCTTGTCTCCTAAAAATTCCTGTGTAGACGGATAATTTTATAGTATGTTTCGTCTTTTCATTAAACTCTTGAAGTAATGACATCATTGCGTTAAGTAAAGCTGTGTGTAAAAAATTTTTTTCACGTATTGATAACTTTAAGCTTATGTAGTAGTATATGTACTACGAAGAAAATGATTAATGAGTTACATATACTGAAACTGATATGTTACATATACATATTACTGAAAGCTATCTATCTTAAATTAAATGCATAGTTTAATTTGTTTTTCTGTGCACAATATTGTGTTGTGTATAAATATGAAGCATTTCTAACGCTTTAGAGTAATCAACGATGTATTTAATGAATAATGTTCGGGAAACTGTCACGAAACGTTTGAAAAATTTTAAATATTCCTGTAAATCCTACACAGATCGTGAAACATATTATTACAAATGTTTAATATGTTCCAGCACACTGAATATACACTTTATTACAGATGCTGGCTATTATGCAGTTAATAAAGTTAACACACAAATAAAAAGAGTTAATAAATTTTCCAGTTTCCGATATTAGATAGGAGCTCTCGTGCAAAATCATGTTCTGTATTTATCACTAATCTTATAAAGATATATCTGGGAATAAAAATGTAGAAAATTATTCTCTCTTTCTCAGACGTATTTACTCTGCAGATATATATAAACATATATAATTTCACTCAGCTGCTTTGCGGGCGCTGTTATATTGAAACTCATGTAGATTTTTGACAGCTTTAATAACAAAAGAAATCTTTTTTTCAGTTATTTAGTAGTATTTCAATAGACTTTTTTCAGTTATGTGAATAAATCCCAAGCAATGTTTGCAAAGTTTAGATTCATAACAGTATTATAAGCCATTTATTTTGTAAAATCTCTTTTCCATAGAGGGATATGGAACATAAACCTGCACAAGATTTCTTCGTTTCACTGCATATTAAATTTCTTGTAAGTAATCGGGAAAATATTTATGAATTTTCAAATCAGATATTACTTGTAGACTTTAAATCTTTACAGCATTAACTTTCAGTTGCTGGTTATTAAAGCAAAACTACTTATGAAAACCAGATTCACGAAGGTATATTTTTTTGAAAGAGAAACTGACATAAAAAGTTGAAGGTAACTGATCCAATGTGTGACGAAAAGAGAAGAAAATCGAGAAGCTAAGAGTGTGGCTCCGACAGATGAGTAGTCAGAGCATCCGAATACCGTCAATAACCGACATGTTCTTGGTTGAATTCCATACTGACATCTGAAATTCACAAATCATCTTATATCTTTTAGTAAAACGGTTATATGGAGTTAAAGTGAATAATGCAAATATCTTTATTTTATGTAACAGAAATGATTTTGCGGAACAGAGAAAAACTCTGCAGTGATCATTCTTAATGTATCATTAAAGAACATGTTTCCAAATTTAAATGCACAGATTTTACATTTACAAGCTTCTACTAAATGTTACAAATCTGATTTTATTGAATAACTTTGCAAGAGGTATACCGTAGTCATATATAACATAATAAAACGGTATATGACGGTATCAGTATATATAAGGAACGGTGACAACTATTTTACATTTACATTCATTATAACTAAAAAATGAGAGGCACAGACAGTAGAAACCAAGTAACGATTGAGAAATGTTAACTAATTATTAAAGTAGCCTTACTTTCACGCTTGTAAGTAATACTTTTATTTTACTGGAGCATTTTCTAAAAAAATCAATCCAAGTAATAATTTTATATCATATGCGGTTATAATGAGATTTTATTACTGATTTTAAATAAAAATGAATTAGTAAGATTTAAATTAAATTTATAGTATAACCATAAGTTATTCTAATTGTACATTATGTGAGCAATACCTTACGCTACTTCAAATGAACAGTTTTCATCGTGCAGGAGATTCGTATCGATCAATAGAATTCCTTTTTAATTTTTTGGCAACAGATTAAAAATTTTCACTTTCCATTTTTAATTGACTACGGGATAAGGTAGCTTTAGATTCTGTACTAATTTTCCAGTTAATAATGTGTTTATCTTGCGAGATACGGATGCTGGTACGAGATGCAATCACTTGATAACATAAACTTACGGAACTCCTTCGCTCTTGAACAGTGAAACAGCAAATGTTAGCTTTAGGTTGTAAGTTAATTCAATATTTCATTTTGCTGAAAATTTATTAACTAATATTCTCATGCTGAGATTCTTCGGTCAAGGAAAATTAAGATGAAAACAAGCTCATGGTAAGATTACTTTTTTTCAAGGCAACTAATAACTAAATGCCTTTTCAGTAGCTTCATGTAAAGGCATAAACCTGCAGATAGTCTTCAAATGTTTTCTTAATCTTAATTTTCCATTAGAAGAAGCGTTTCAAAGACTAATAATATAAATGTGAGATCTGAGCCCTTTTTAAAGGGGGACGTAATTCTGCTTAAACGTATTGCTGCCTCACTGAGTTTTCGGGACTTTACAGCTGTATCTTTTATCCAACACTTCGGCCTAATGTTTACTTTATTTGCCCCACATTACACTGTACACTAATCAAATATGTGTACAATTAATATGAAATCTTTCATTTTTATGAGGAATTAAAATACGGGTTTTCACATCTATTACAAAACATTTTGCATGTAGCTTCGAAAAATAAAGCAGATTTAAAAAAAATAAGATACATAATATTTATAAAGAAGTAAAAGTGTAAAAGTTTCAGTAAACAATCGTTCTACCCTCTTAATAATTTTAGGGAATATTTCCAATTTTTTAAATGGCCGGAACAATAAATTCCATAATTTGTTGCTGAAGTCTGTATCATAAAGATTGCAAAAATCTAAGAAAGAAATACATCTTAAATTTTTAGAAAAAGTGTTTCCATTATAAAATAAATTTCGGAAAAAACATGGTAACGATATTTTGCCAGCTGATGAGCATACGGTGAAATGATAATTAGTGAGAAAATGTTAAGAAAAGAAAATAAAGCTGGTAAATATAAATTCTTTCTCTATTGGTTAATTGCACTGTGAACACAATAAGCTCACTTATGAATATACTTACTCAATTTTTGATCAAACGAATATTTAATTTTTATTTCCATCATTTTCATGGTTTCAAAATTATTAAAAACATAAAGCAAGGTGTTTCATTGCAAGGTTTAAGCAAATTCTCTTAAACTGCTTTGCCAAATTAATCAAATGCCTACATATCATTTCATGTTTTGACAGCGGATAATGTGAATATGAGATAATTTTTCTTAGAAAAGGAAAGGAAGGCCTTCTTTTTCTTTAGAAAGAGCTTCTCCTGTACGAAGTCAATTCTTCTAAGGCAAACAGCCCTTGAGCGTTTTGATAATTAATAAACAGTATGACCGAGCATAAACCACATAAGTCAAATATCATCTACTCAGTTGGTGCACAACACGTAGTCAGCGTCAAAATAAAAGCTTGCTTGCCTAATTAACCTTGAACAAACGATTATAGTAATATTAATACATTCATGAGGAAAACGTGAAACAACCATTTCGAATTTTTGGCAAAAGAATATGTAAGACATTCCGTATAAAAGACATTATTTATTTAACCAAATTTTACACTTTTAACTAGGTTTGGCTTATTTGATTACGGCAAAGCACGGAAGGGCTATCTGCCTAAAAGGAGAGATGCTTTCGGGGAGAACTTTCTAAAAGAAACTGGCTAATTAACAGGTTACACATGAGGAAAACCACGAAAGCGCCCATGCAACCAACCCATTCTCTTGGATTCGAACTACCACTTTTCAGCGACTTCACCGCTCCGCCGCTGGTGGGTCACATTTAACTTAGCAATGTCATATTTCAAAGATTTCAGAAATATTTTTTTAATTGCTGAGTTTATTAGATGGACTGCTTGTACAAGTCTTTGGTTTTAATTATTTCATTCTGATGCATAAACTGCAATTTAGTATAATTTTTAAATAAAACTGTGAACATTAATTGACAAACATATGCGTGGGATGTTATGCAATGGCATTATTTTAGAAAATTTTATAAGCTTGTTCAATCTTTGAGTTAAAAAATAATTTTGATTAGCAGTTCAGAATAAGTATAAAGCTTTAAAGAGCGTTACGAGTGTAAAATTAACTTTAATTAAGTCCTTAGGTTAGGTTAGGCTATTCAATTATAGCAAAGCACGCGAGGGCTATCTGCCTAAAGGGCGGGATGCCTTCGTGGAGGACTTTCTAAGGGAAACTGGCTCGTATACACGTTACACATGGGGAAAACCACGAAAACGCCCATGCAGCCAACCCGTTCACGGGATTCGAACCTCGGACCGAACTACCAGTGTTTAGCGTCTTTACCGCTCGGCCGCTGGTGGGCATTAATTAAGTCCTTAGAGGTTTATATAGGATTCAATAAGTCTGTGGAAATCGTAATTAAAAATTTCTGTTGTTATATCCAAACTGATCAATAATATTGTAGACAAGTTTTATTAAGTGTATTTATTTAATTTTGTTGTCTGCTTAAATATTTTCTTAACCTTACCTTACTTTTTCTTATAAAAAATATTCCACCTTTAGTAAACTAGACAACGTATTCAAAATTAATTAGTGAAAACGTTTTGAGTACTCGATGGGTGTGTATTTTTAATATTATTTACAGATATTTACTTTTAATCTGAGTATTACCGTATATACTTTTATCTGTTACTCAAACTATTAAAAGTACTATTCTTCATTTTTACATACTCAGCGCAAAAGTGACCCAGTAAATTTAAATTTCCTACTAACGTCATATGCTTGCGACAAGCATCAAGAGTTTTAATAACACTTAGCTGCGTATTTTACTTTATTAAATTATGAAAAAAGCTGAAAGCAATACATTGCGCTCTAAGCCATTCCACAGCTTTTGCTCTTAAGTTAATATACGTGCCTGGTTTCTTTTGCCGAAAAATTAAAATTTTTTAGGAGGAAAGTTTTTATTGTGTATTAGGGATTATTATATAAATAAGTTAATTCTCTTATTAGAAATCTAAATAGTAAATGGATTAATATAAAGCAGAATATTATTATTTATTTGATATGCAACTTGAAATTGGAAGTCCTTACTGTTACTGTATTATTCCAGGATGACGTAGAGTATCTTCTAGTTTACAATTGCTTAATGCAAGCAAGAGTATCATTTTTGAATCCAAAAGTACATGAAATATATGTGTTTTTACAGAAAGATAAAATAGCTCATTTTCATAATAAAAAATCATTTTATATATTACTTTAATTATTTAATTTTTAAATATAATATTAAAAATTTTCTAAGTTATTATTTTTAAAGTATGGCTGGCGTAATAATAATATACATGCAAATGTATATGTAAGAGTATACATATACAAAATTTACAAACAATTCCCTGACTTTTTTAAATTCCATTAGATGCTATTAACAATTTTTAAAAAATTATTTATTATTCTGAATTATAAAAATTAATTTATAGTTCATACTGTAAACATTCGAGCTTTAGTCTAATTAGCTTGTAATGAAACCAAGTAAGGCAAAAATCTAGCTTACCACTAAAAGCATTAAATATAAATATTAGAATTTAGATTTATGATATAGTAAAAGTCAGAAACCCAAAATATTTTTTACAATCTGAGACTGGAAAATTATGCGCCTGTCTCGCAAACTGAGAAGGTTTCGGGATTTTTCAGCAGTATCGTTGTCAATGGTTATCTGACGCTTTTCCAGCGTAATCGTCCTCATTAAATCCTTCAACTTATGAGGAGCAGTTTTTAAAAGAGATGAAACTGTTAACTGAGGAAAAAACTGGAAAAAATTCCGAAACTCTTACCAGAAGTGAACCAAAGATTTTTCATGTTTTGAATAAAAATAACTCTTCTTATTATAATTACATAATTGACTATCCAATGCAATGTAGAACAAATAACGATAAATATACGTTCCACTGTTGCTAAGCTATGAGAACACTGTCATATAATACCATTCTGTGCTAAGAAAAAATATCATTGTAAACGATTTACATAGCAATAACAAAATGACTAGTGACGGAAAATTAGAAGATGTCTTGAGGGGCCTTCACTTTCCTTCTTCAGTTCGATAGAAAATCTAGAAAGCCATAAGATCTTTTGGTAAGAAATAAACTTTAAAAATATAAGGTTGTATCTCAAATAATGTAATCTAACTTATTGCAGATATAAGTATCTATAATAAATAGTGATTGAATAGTTTGCAATGTTTTTCAAATTTGCACTAAAGCAGATTAACACAGAATTTGAAATCTTGTGATTTAGATATATTTCCATAACTCTTTTGCAGCCATAGAGGCCCAAATCTATTCCTTTCAAACATCTGAAACACCCGTGTATGCAAATTTTTGTTGGAATAGATTTTCTTCCCCCTGCCAAGTAGAATGCTACAACATTAACAATAGTTTACTTAAGTGAAGTGATTACTTCTCCCTTGAGGATCTGTATGCGGTTTCACCCACTCTGCGCAGTTTCCCCTTAGGGCAGGATTGCAAGAGCGACCATCACTAACTAAACTTTAAGACTAACTAAAGGAGAGAGAAGTCGCTTCAAAAGAATGATGCCATATCATAACAACTCCCGAAACCAATGAGCCATGCACCAACGTAATGGGGGAATACAATGTAAAAATAGATGTAAGCATTCGAGCGACCAGTTGATGTCCGAACGTACGGACGATACTGGAGACTTCGCTGTGAAAGAGTTGTTTAACTATTTTAAAGCGAAATATTTTATATGATCAATCATATACAAATATTCCATATGGATATTCTATATGAATAATTTTTCGCCTTGTTTAAGTCGATAGATTATTCATATAGAAATATTTTCCCTTTTAGTGCAAAAATCTATTAACATTTCTTGTCTTGTTATTTCTTTGAGAGGTCATTTTATCGAAATGTAAATCCAATTTTAAAACGTCTAAGTATTCTAGATTTGATGTAATTATTTCAAAATGTATTCGCTCATATTGGAACAAAAGTTTGAGTCTAGGCGATATTTCCAAGGGGATATTTACACTCTGTGTTAAAAATAATTTCCTCAAACTTGGCAAGTAATAAATGGAAAATACATTTCAAAGGCAGATCAAATGCATCAGTATTCACGAAGTACTTTTAACATAAGCTAAAACAAACTTACTTAATACAGTAATTTGGTGGCTAAATGATGACGTTAGTAATATTGTATACATAGTAATAACCAAGCAATTACATTGCATAGTTTGTCATATAGGTAGATTTTAACCATACATGATTAGTTGCAACATTTTGTCATACGATTTACACTTACGAAACATCTAGTTTTACTCAGCGTAATGAAAACAATGTTAGTTGACATAGATTTTAATTCAGTAGAAGTGATTTTAGTGATTCAATTACTATTGGCCTAGTCAGACGTTCATCCCGCCCTGTAATAACTAACCGCGATGCCATTTATAGGCGTAAGATACTAGATGAAGTATACTAGCTGGAAGCACTTATGCTAAAAATCAAATCTACATCAATCCTTTTTCCCCTAGATCTATTATTCTAAAGGACTATATCTTTGTAAGATCTTTTATTCAATTTGATTAGTGTTATTTATTCGGGTATATATTCTAATCGCTACGTTACTTTACTATACGAAATTTGAAGGGAATAGATAAGCACGAAACATATATGGAATAATTAAGTATGCCTCAACTGTAGAAATACGAAAATGCGCAATAATTACGAAAGTGAACGTTGACTTGTGAAAGTAAAAAAATTACGCGGAACAAATATAATAACTTATCTTACTTCTTAGGATAGCGGAAAATATATGATTCGCAATTTCTGTCTATTAGATCAAAGAGAGAATTGAGCTAAACTGAATATTGAAAAACCTCCGGAAACTGAATTGTTTTTTAAATCTCTCTGCTTCATTTTTAATGCCCATTGTAGCAAGTTCACCGACTGATACGATTTCTTATTTAGCTTTCCGAGGAAAGATTCAGTTAACGTTTTCTTTCAGTCGCATAATAGACCGAAGACTAAGAGGGAAACTGCCAAAACTAAAAATACATTTCGCCGGGCGTTTTATAGCTTGTAAGAAATTCGAAAAAATGGAAAAACGCAATTTCTTGACCAGACTGACATGTCATAGAAATAGTCGGTAAGGATTCACATCTCGCTTTCCTAGCTGCTGTAATTATTATGATTGTAATGATTTTTTAAGTGTATTCAATAAATAGTTTATAAAATATGAAGCAATTTTCTGCTTTCAGAATTTATACGTCACTAAAATGTAGCAATTTTCTTTCTTGAAATTTCTTTCAGCAGAGCATTTCCCACTTTCAAAGAAAATAAACTAAACAACTTGCTCGAAGCTATTGATAAATTGGGTCCGTCCCACTTAAGCATTGTTTGTTTAATCTTACGTTAATAGCATTGTTTGTTTAAAAGTTAAACTTATTTTAATAAAGATTTTTAATTATTAATTATTTCATTAGTGAAGATAGTGTTAACTATAATTATTGTTTATAATTTAGCACTCATCAATTCTGTCTTTGCACCAACAACTTCCATCAAATAATAGTAGTTAAAATGAATATCACAGGTAAAATATATGCGTTTAACGCAATTTCCAAGCTGATGTTATGTATATATGTGCAAGCGCGTACCGTTAACTTGGACAATGCTGTAATCAAATTATAGCTCAATTGCCTACACAAGGTGAAAGAAAATGTGTAATAATTATAACTATGGCTTTATAAAATTAGTAAAGCGTAGTTTCAAAATTGAATTATTTGCATATTATATTTGCATGTAAAAACCAAACAACTTTCATGCTCACAGAGTACCTCATAATAAGAAAAAATGACGTACCAAGGAAAGCTTGGTAAAAGAAAAACAACATTGATTGATGTAGATTTTAGATTAGCCGAAACGGTTTCAGCGACTCAACTGTAGAGAGGTTTTAGACAACAACCATTTTTTATTGCTTGTTTTGCAACTAAAACACATTGTTTTTACACAGTCCAGTCACATTAATGTGACCACCACGTACTTTCCATGTCAGAGTTAAATAACCAATCACAGAAGGCAGGTGGCAGCACAGAGCAGTTGAGCGTATATAAAGGGTGTGTGAGGGCTTCGGAAAACATTTCAATCGTTGGCGTAATGCAGAAACGAAGCGATTTATCCGACTTCCAAAAGGGCATGATCATTGGCTTTCGGGCCAAGGGTGGAAGCATTTCCGAAACGGCTGAGTTTGTGAACTGTTCGCGTGCCGCCGTGGTAAAAGTGTACCGTGCATGGCAAAATGGGACTGTCCAAAATCAGCGACGTGGCAAATGTGGTGCACCACGGGCCATAGATGACAGAGGCGAACGACGGTTGCGGAGATGCGTTCGGGCAGATAGACGGGCTACCGTTGAGCAACTGACCACCAAAATGAACCAAGGGGCTACCAAAAGTGTCTCCCAAAGTACTATTCAGCGAACATTGCTGCGTCTGGGCCTCCGAAGCAGACGCCTGGTTCGTGCACCTATGCTGACTGCTGTTCATCGACGGCGAAGGCTAGAATTTGCACGCCAGTACAGCAGCTGGACGTCCACTGAGTGGCGACAGGTTGCGTTTTCGGATGAATCGCGTTTTATGCTCCATCGGACAGATGGACGTTGGCGTATAAGGCGTGAAACCTCTGAAAGGAACCACCCTGCAACCATTGCCGGAACGGTCCAAGCTGGAGGCGGGAGCATTATGGTCTGGGGAATGTTTTCCTGGCATTCTCTAGGTTCACTGATCATTGTGGAAGGCACAATGGATCAATACAAGTACGCATCTGTCCTTGCGGACCATGTTCACCCCTACATGCGCATTGTTTTTCTTCAGGATGATGGCATCTTCCAGCAGGACAATGCGAGGTGCCATACAGCTGCCAGTGTACGTGCGTGGTTCGAAGAGCACCAGGATGAGTTTACCGTCCTCCCCTGGCCAGCAAACTCACCTGACTTAAACCCAATCGAGCATCTGTGGGACCATCTCGATCGAGTTGTTCGCGCCATGGATCCTCAACCGCGTAATCTAGCGCAGCTGGCCACGGCATTAGAGTCGGCATGGCTCAACATCCCAGAGAACACCTTCAGGGACCTATGTGACTCTCTTCCTGCACGTCTCGCAGCAGTCCGCTCTGCGAAAGGTGGTTATTCTGGCTTTTGACAGATGGTCACATTAATGTGACTGGACTGTGTATTTTCGAATGCTAAAACGTTTTCAGCTAATCAATGCTATCGATTCCTTCAGCTACAACTTAGTTACAGCTCATCCTCAGGGGCTCACACTTTGTCAGCACGGGTATGATGATCCCGAGCCACCCTAGTACTTCAGGGGATTATTGTTTTGGTGAGATGGGTGTCACGATCCTGGAGCCCCGGTGATCTTTCCTCTTTTCTTTTTCTCCTCCTCTTGTCTAATACTTTCAACTTTACAGTCTCGCTTGTAGATTCCCTTTTCAAAGGCTGGGCTCATTATGAAATGCTATTACAATCTTTGTATCTAGCTTCGAGTGGCGAGAAAATTGCCCCCGTGTTTGTCGTTTGTAGAGACTCGCGTCGTTGAGAAAGAGGACCTTGGTAGTTGAGGGGCGATGTATTTGCTCCAACACACTGCTTTGGCTTCTGCTTCAACTAAACTGTAGGCACTTAGTTGTCCTTACTAGTGTCAATCGACTGGCTTCCCGACCTTCGTATCGGCGGCTTGATGATAAGTTTTCAGGAAATCTGACAGTGGGGTTCCAGTTATCTACAACCCGGCTGGCCCTAACATAGAAAACTGTGTCCCTTTGTTGAGCTCCTTGGTGGACATAGCGGTCGGTTCTGAATCTTGGATTGTCATACTGTCTTTAACAAACAGAATTAAAACAAGTGCAAACGGCAATGTCAATCTAAAAGTCAACCTCGTTTTATCGTTTTCAGCAATTCTACCAGGCCTATATCATCATTTCTTATTCAAAAATGTATACAATCATATGCAAAAAAAAAAAAAAAAACGTAAAACGGCTTCGTTCTGGTTGGTGACCTTTTAGTTGAAGCTATTTCTTCTAGCCAATCTATAGTTCTTCTTGGTTTAAACAAATTTGGGAATGTGGAAGTTCCTGTCTCAGCGCATAAGACGCTAAATTACTGCCGGGGACATATTCTAGAGATCTATCTCTTTTCTGTTTTGGAAGAGGAATTCTTGTTTGAGCTTTCACATTAAAGTGTTTGTGCTACCAAGCGAATAATGATGCGTAAGTGTCATCCTGACCTTTAATACGCCTGATTTGCAAAGAATATAAAGGCCGGTTATTTATTCTGCTCTGTAAGACCCTACATTCCAAACTCATTTCGATGTTACCATTTGGTTATTCGAAAGTACCCTGTCGTGCAAGCCCTACTTGTGCTAGATGCTCTTTTGTGGGCCATGATAGTGAAACCTGTATTACTGAGCCACTGTGTGCAAGCTGCAATGCAATCACACGGTATTTTCTAGATCTTGTCCTAAATGGAAATCTGAGAAACAAGTTCAGATCATCAAGGCAACGTAAAAAATGTTTCTTATTCAGAAGCTAGAAAAACAGTATCACGTACTCTGCCGCAACAAAATATACCACATGCCAAAGCTGTTGAAAGCAATAAATCGATAGCAACCCAAACAGACAACAATGCGCAGGAAAAAGTAACTTCTGTAGAAATACAAAAAATTAAGGTCATTTCCAAAAGCACAAAAGATAAATCAAAAGAAACAAAAAATAAGAAAAGAGCACAAGCAAAATACGAAAAAAAACTTATTGAAATACCAACTAGAAAGAGCACCAACTCTTCTGAAAATCTGAATTCTGATGCCATAGATCCTAAGAGGGATATAGGAGACGTCTGAAGAAAAGAAGCACGGACGAAGTAAGCAGTCATAATGGCTACCATTATCTCTCGGAATTGTCGTGATTTCAACAAAACTCTTGTTCATATAAAAGATATAATAACCTCGTATCATCCTGTCTGCTTTGGAGCTCAAAAAATCTTACTGAAACTTAGAAAACAGCTGAAGTTTCGAAGATATTTTCTTGTCAGAAAAGATAGGACATTTAGTGACCGTGTCAGCGGAGTGTAGGTCTTTTCACCTCGCTCGACTATCCTTCAAGTATTCACCTTCTTTCATCCTTTTGCCAAGCTGTTGCTGTACAGGATGATATCAGTCTGCCTCCCAATGAACACATTAGGATTTTGGTAATTTAATTAAAGAGCTGCCTGTTGCGTTGATACTTATAGGTGATTGTAACGTTACAATCCTCTTTGGGGAAGTAAAGAAAAAACCTCGAGTAGTAGGCAAATTGAGCAAATGATCAGTGATCAGATCCCTTTCCTCTTTAATAGCTGCAAGTGATCAGATCCCTTTCCTCTTTAATAGCTGCAAGTGATCAGATCCCTTTCCTCTTTAATAGCTGCAAGTGTTCAGATCCCTTTCCTCTTTAATAGCGGTGATCAAACGTACTTCCATAACCTACGAGTACCTTTCAGAGCACTGACCTCGTTATCTGCTCATCATCTCTGCTTCCAATTTGCAAATGTAATGTCGGAAATTATCTGTATGACAGGGATCATTTTTCCTATTTTTATTACTTTTGCAGATAAAGGGGTAAGACATATTTGTAGACCTGCAGGTTTCATCCTGGGAAAAGGAGACTAGGCTCTTTTTCCTATACTCATTGAAGAAATGGTGAGCGATGTGCCTATAGATAATGCAGTGGAAGCTGTTACCGAGGTTATTATTCAGGCAGCTAACTTCTTTATTCCTCTCTCATCAACAACACTAAAAAATATTCCAAACCATAGTGAAACTGACAGTGCCAAGGGGCTCAAAGATTGCAGCGGAAAGCTTGGAGAATGTTTCTCTGGTACCCTACATTGCCCAATCTAAATAGCCTTTAAAAGGGTCAAAGCAAATGCATGAAGAGTTCGATCACAGAACCAGAGGGACTCTTGGATTTCCTAGACTCTTCCTATTGTGTTCGTCCACCAGCGTCCGAGCGGTAAAGACGCTGAACACTGGTAGTTCGGTCCGAGGTTCGGATCCCGCGAACGGGCTGGCTGCATGGGCGTTTTCGTGGTTTTCCCCATGTGTAACGTGTATACGAGCCAGTTTCCCTTAGAAAGTCCTCCACGAAGGCATCCCTTCCTTTAGGCAGATAGCCCTCGTATGCTTTGCCATAATTGAATAACCTAACCTAACCTATTGTGTTCAACTCTCCAAACTTGGAGTCTTATAATGGTTATTTGACCATGCTTGAGCGAAAATGAGTCTTCTTGAAGACACGTAGATCTAGCCCAGTCCTGATGCAGTTAGTTATCATATGATAGTTAGTTTTCCTATAGGTCGTTGAATGTCCTTTTTATTCTGTTCAACAGAATGTGGAAAGAGAACATTTTTTCCATTGTATGGAGGAATGTTATTATTATCTTTATTGCTAAGGCAGGTAAGGAACCAAGAAATCCTTCGAACTACCACTTACTAAGTGCATTTGCAAACTGTTTGAGAGAATGGTAAATTGCTGCCTTTTCTACTACCTGGAGAGAAACAGTATAATCTCCACCTATTAGAATGGTTTACGTAAGGGCAAGTTAACCGTAGATAACATGCTTCATTTAGAAACATCTATCCATCAAGCCTTCGTAAAAAGAAACCAGTTGGTTTAATATTCCTTGATATGGAGAAGGCATATGACAGAACCTGGAGATTCCTGAGCATTCTATGGTATCTCTATGATTGCAGTTGCACGGTAAAACATGCCATTTTTTATATCAGAATTTTTGGAAGGCTAGGATTTTCCAGACGTGATTTGGTTCTGTGTTGTCCAGTGTCTTTTATCAGGAAGAGGGTGTGCCTCAAAAGAGTGTCTGATACGTAACGCTATTCAGTCTAAAAATAAATTCTGTTTTGAAAGAACTTTCTTCTTTTGTTTCTGGTACATTGTGTGATGATGACCTCCAAATAAGTTGTCAAGGAACGGTAAAGAGACAACTGCAGGCAGCAAATAATAGGATCCTGACCTGCTCGAATCAGCATGGATTCAATTTTTCAAGTCAGAAGACCGTTTGCGTACATTTTTGCAGAAAATGAAATCTCTATCCTGAGCCTGAACTGCACATTCATGAGTCATTGATTCTTGTTAATTCTGAAGTGAAATTCCTAGAGTAACATTCTACCGAAAACTGACCTTTCTTCCACATGTACTATACTAAAGGAAGAAATGCTTTAAAACATTAAACTTTGTTAAATTCTTGCCAGTTACCTCTCTGGGTGCAGATCGTTGTGCTACGCTGCATGTTTACAGAAGTCTAGGCTGTTCTACACTGGAATATGGATCAGTGTTTAATGGTTCAGCCCGGCTTTCTCTGTAATTGAAACTATATCCTATTCATAATCAGGCTTTGAGGACATGTTCTTGAGCATTTAGAACGTCTCCTATCGAAAGTCTGTATGTGGATAGTTTTGAGCTATCTCTTCGCTTAACCCTTTGAATATTAACGGGACATATATGTCCCACTGAAAGTTAAAAATTACTGCTGAGTTAAAAAGTACTTAGAAACTCACGTATCCCAGTTGAAGAATCAAACCAGTTGCGCATATTTCATCTTTTGTTACCCAGTTGGCATTAATATTTTCCCGCCAAATGCCATTATTTTGCCCGCAAATTACCATTTATTTTTTTATTCGTATTCAAAGGGTTAAGGCGCGAGCAGTTGTCCCTCTTTTTATTTCATTATATAACCACAACTGGGACATCCTTGTAAGATCACTTTGCATGATGACATGTTTCATTGTTTGTTTGAAGCAAAGTCATGAAGCAAAGCCACTTTTCCCCACGATAATCCGATCACTGATTGATGGGTTTGGGTTATCTAAAGTAAATGCGCAGTTTGTAAAGCACTTTGAAATGCCACCTTGGGTGAGTGCACAGATATAACTCTTTGATCTTTTCCACCAATTCAGTAAAGGAAACACTAATGGTATAATCTTACAATGAGCTTTTTCTTGAGCACAAGCTAAAATACGGCAGTTATAGTCTGATATATACACATGGCACAAAAGCAGCAGTCACGTCAGAACTTCCTTTGTGACAGGAAATCATACGGAGGATAAACATTTACATAAGGCTTGTTCAGTACTGACTTTTGAATTAACTGCTCTGTGTTATGCACTTTCATACGTACTTAACCTATGTCAGAAAAAGTTCATAATTTACACCCTATCGTATAGAGCGCTGAAAACTTTAGAAAAATACTCTGATGCTCCCAGCCCTGTAATTGGGGAAGTTCTAAAGCTAAATTTAAACTTGTGGCAGCGTGGATGGGTAACTGGACATGTAAGGATAAGAGAAAACGATCTGGTACACATCACAGCTAAGTCCGCTGTTGATATGTGCAGTCAGCTTGTTCCATTTAGAGATATTTGCTAGGTCATCAACAGGAAAGTCCTAAATAAGCGGACTATGGAATATACACGTCAATAAGCTTACATTTATAAAACCTCTGGTGGAATACTGGGACACAATTAGAAGTAGAACGATGGTTAGTTTTAACTAGTCTTACGTCACCGTCGATCTACACATAGTTAGTTACATTCGAGCTAAACAACCTTCCCCGAAAGTCGAGAGTGAACCAACTTGTTCAAAGTGTAATACTATCGTGTCAGTTTACCATATTTTAATAGTGCTCATATTTTTTAATACCCATGACGTTTCTCTTCAACGCTTCACCAGATGAGAGATGAATGTTAACCTGATGTCATACTCAAAAAGAATTGGATTTTATCATTTAATTTGTTTTGCTTTACAGTTTTTTAGATGTTCTATATATTTTACAGTGTTATGTAGCTTGATTTTACTTGATTTTCATATTTCAGTCATTTTGCTTAATAGTTCTTATTGTCATTTTCCTGAACATATTTTAATTCTAATTTTATCGCTATCTGTATATATTCTAAACTGAATACTCTCTCCATCTAACTGGCGCATTGTAACCTTCAAGGTTATGTCCCTTACAACTGAGGAAGGTCAGCTGAGAAAGGTTGAATCTCTGAATGTGGTTCTGCTAAAATAAAATATACGTCAAGGCTCAATAAGCCCACCAACGGCTGAGCGGCAAAATCGCTGAACTGGCAGTTTGGTCCAGGGTTCGAACAGGCTGGCCTGCATTGGCGTTTTCGCGGTTTTCCCGGTGTTTATCATGTATACGAGTCAGTTTCCATTAGAAATCTTTCCATGAAAGCATCTCCTAGCTTAGGTAGATAGCCCTCGCGTGTTTTACCGTAATCAAATAAGCAAAACCGTGTGTCACGCTCAGTTCAGTGTTTTAAAATACTTACTTGACAGTGTGAACGGAAACTATATGTGCTTGGGTTTTAAAATTCTAAGCTTTTAAGGTGCGGATATACTTTTCATATACTTGCACTTATTCAGCGCATATTACCGAGACAGTTTAAAAAATATTTATGTATTTGGATAATAGCTAAATAATGACAAAAGTGCGTTTCGAATGCTTGAATTTGATATGAAGACAGTTAAAATTATCCTGTTCGTCTTCATTCTAAATGTAATGTGAATAATCACAGATGACTAGTCACACCAAAGCAGGAAAAACGATAACCAAGCCCCACCTAAAAGTAACTGTGCATTATATTTCAGCCCCGAGAAGCAGATAATTCGGAAGTTTTCATTATTGACATCTTTTAGTCTTAACTTTGTGCTGAGTTCAAATGCAGTACAGAATTCAAAATTGTGAAACTCATCGTTAATTATCAACTGAATTTTAGAATTTAATAACTTTATTATACGATTCAAAGTATAACCTTCAAATTCTGCATTTAGTATATGTAATATTTTAAAGTCTAAAGTCAAATAATAGAGCATAATGAAAACATTCTAATATATTTTAAGAATATTTATAGAATATTTCGCTTTATATAATAATGAACAAATATTTAGAGAAACAATATAAAAGTAACATCTTGTTATTTCGAAAGTACGTTTCTTCATAGTCAAGTTCCCAAAGAAATATTAGAGAGATGGCAATTTCATGTTTATTAAAATTCTCGCATTGTTTAATTAATTCTTAAACTAATGCGCGCTACATGAAGCGATTAGTTAATTTACAGGCTAATGCGTGTTAAACTTATATTAATGATTGTAATTCATCCGTCGGTAAGCAAGGCTTTTTAATCTATATTACTAGATAAAATAAGCAAAATCAAAAGTCATTTTCGTAAATTTTGTTTAGTAACTAAACGTTTGATAGAGCTAGTTTTCGCAAAGAAAATTAAGTCAAGATGTGTAAATAACGCTTGACTTGTTCTTGCCATGTAACTTGCGACCAGCTGAACTTCGTTGTATAGAGATTTCGGAGGACCTTCTCCGAAGTTCTTTCCATATTAGGCCCAACATCCAATAAAATTTCCATCGCATGCTAAATGTGATTGAAAACTATCTCTACCTAGCTTCTTTTGTAACTAGCTTATTAGTTTCTGGTTTAGTTTCAAGTATTGGATTTTCGTCTAATTTCAGATTTCAAACTTATAGATCAGAGAATACCTTCAGAAAGGAGGGTGTTTCATGTTTTTTAACACAGTTTGTTTTTAAAATATATGGCGAGAGAAAATTCTATAATTTGTTGAAATTTTATGAAACTTTTCATTAGTCTTATTAATAAAATACATTAGTTCCTAAAACCTGGTTTTCAGAATTAGTAATGTTTAATATTTTATTGAAGGATTTCATTTAATATATCGGGAATGTCATAGCTTTTGTAATGTTTCTTTAATGGAACAGTTCTTTATCTTCCTGTGTTAACAGTATTATCTAGTTTAAAGCAAATTTATAACTACAGAATATCAGCAAAAAATTTTGCATGACGCGTAAAAATCACGTTAGCTGGTTAATGATTCGAATATAGCCGCAAGTTTCATTGGAGTCAGCTACACTAATTGATTACTGCTTGTATTCGAAGCCGATTAAACTAAGTGTTTCTGCTCAGCTCATTCAACTTTATACACAAATACTCATATAGGAATAAAATTTCAAACCTATAATAATTAATAATATAAATAGTATAATTTAAAAGTAAAAAAAATATTCTTCAAAAGTAAAAAGCATTCTAGGAAGGTACAAGAATTATTTAAATTAATAGCAAAAGTTGAAAGCTTAACTAATTTTTCTTATTAATAAAAAACTGAAATCTAGTTTGTTTAATTGAATGCACTAACGAATATGGTAGCTATCTACCTAAGGGAAGAGGTATCTCCGAAGAGGACATTCTTAGGAAAAGTGTTATTCGTATTTATGTTACGTGTTATATTTTAATCTAGTTTTATTATAATTCTAGATTTTTGATAATTGTTTAATTCTAGTTTTTTGATATTTGATTTGATTTAATAATATTGCATTCTATATTTATTTTCTTTTAGCACTATTATTATAGGACAAATTAAATTCATCAACTGCTACTATTATTATTGGGCAGAGAGATTAACTTTTAGGCAGAATATGAACACTTTATATATTTTTCAATTAAAATGAGTAATAATCTAGAACAGAAAGTTGTATTAACTGCCCGAAAATGAACACAGGTATTTTGTTGTTAAGAGCATTCATTTATTTTCCAAGAGATTTTGCATACCATTCTTTAATTTATTATTAGATTTAAATTTATAATAAACTGTGATCATCTGAGACGAGATTTAGATCAGATTGTATTTTAAATATTTCCAACTTAAAAATAAAATTTGAAAGTATTTTCTACTATATCGTATGCATCAAATGAAAAATTAAAGATTATGATTGTCTAAAGGGAAAAATTATTTCTTAACAGTGGATGAACGAGCTGTAATCTATATTGAAATAAACGTGTTATATAAAAGGGTTGAATAAAATATAGTGGCAAGATGTCGATAATACTCAAAAAACTTCATTACCATAAGTACAAACAAATTACAGTCCCACAATATAATCGTCTACTGTGTTAATGACTTTCTGCTGAATTACTGGAAGGCATTGTACTCCCTCAGCATGTACACCTGCTTATAACTTAACTGCATTAAATAATATTTTGTATCTAAATGATTCAGACTAATGTCTAATCATTTAGCTTGCTGCATAGTGTTCCTCTAGTTAAGCTCTTAATGACTCACTTTTCATGTATTTTAGCATTTTGCATTAACATATATTATTAAGTCTACCATGTATAGCTTCTTCAATATTTCGTTTTCAGCAAGATCATGTAAATCTCCGAACTCTGGAAGTTTTGACATAGCTTTTACTGCATTTTGCGTAAATGATGGTTAGATAAAGTTTTTATAATATTTTGGATGTGTAACACAAATATGAAATAAACTTGTGCTCAAAAAATAAGCAACAAATGCTTAAAAAAAGGTACGAATTTAAAAGGGGAATTAGGACATACATTTTGCGTATGAGGTAGAGGTTGCATCACCAACTGTAAACAGGCTACCAAAATTAGCATAAACCGTAATTCCACAGTCACACCACAACGCCTTTAAAACGAGCATGCTGTACTTATCCGTTAGTTCGCAAGCAGCAATAATTCCGTGTAATCTGAGATAATCAAAAAGGAAAGATGAGCCAAAAGCACCAGTTGCACGATGAAATGTATTGGAGGACTGTTGGGATTTTCTAAGCTGATGCAAGACAATCCGTTGTTGCGAGAGAGTTGAATGAGCATCGTAGTGTCATCAGTGGGCTGTGGAATCGTTACCAAAGGGATCAACATCCGTTCAAAATACTTAGGTCTGTACACCGGAGGATTACCACAACGGCAAACGATCGCTTTCTCTTGCTATGTTCAACAGGCCATACATCCCTAACAGCACGACAATTGACGTCGCAAGGCTCTGCGTTTCAGGACTCCCATATTCCGCCAAACTGTGTCACGCCGACTGCACGAAGGACTGTGTATTCCTGAAGATCTGTTTTTTGTGTTTCTTTGTACCCATAGCATGTCAGAGCGCGGTTGAATAGGGCCCGTGAACATCACTGTTGGACACCAGGGAACTGGGCCACGTACTCTTTACGGATGAGTCTCGATTTAATATCCACAAGGATTCTCGAAGGGCAATGATATGGCGAAAGCCAATATGTGGGATATGAGTGACATGGAACACGCTATCGGGCGCCAAACTTTGTCGAAAGAGACCATTAATAGAAGAGAGGACTTACTTGTATGGGCTGGGATAGAAACGAACGGCTGCTTCGACTTCCTGGTCGTTTTGTCATAGCCGTTCGCGACGGAATTCTACACCCTCTAATGCGTTGTTTTTATCGACGCGATATTTATAGACGATAACGCCCGGCTGCATAGAGCTCGAATAGTACGTAGTTATCTAGAGAGTGAATACATTCCTCACCAGCCGTGGCCTGTTATATCATCGGACCTGAATCCTATAGAACATGTGTGGGACATGTTGAGACGATAGATTAGCAGGTTCCATTGCGCCCTCAAGCACCCTCCATGAGTATTATTTAACTTTATTTAACGGAAAATATTCCTCTATGCGTAGAAAAAAACTAAATCTGCATAGCATCGTTTCAACAAAATTAATTTAATGAAAGATTAGTGCTGTGCAATTTGATAGCCAACGCATTTATATTTGAATGAGAATTTTGATTTAAAATCAAATACTGAAAATACAGAAATCATGAAGATGACTTGTGTATTCCTTCCAGTTTGCTTTCATTTACTGAAGAATGTCCTTACATTGTCTAATTTTAAACCATAGATAAATTTCGATAATTTGTATTTACTTACTTATTTTGGGCCTTAAACCCTCATTTCAGATATTTCATTTCGTTACGATGAGCAGATAAATTATGTGTTTCAAACACTTAAATAAATTATCATTAAAATAAAATTTTAAATAAATTATGTTTCTCAAGCACTCGTTTTTCTGGTCCTTTTAGAAAGTAGAATTTGTAGTAAGTTAATGCTGTATATTCTTTGAAATTTACGGGAAGAAACTTAGAAAGGTATCATTGATCTTATTATTGACAAATATAGTTTCAGAAATAAGGTACTTTGCGTTTTAGGCACATAGTACTATATACTTGAGACTCTTTTTAATAACATTTTTAATTTAAATTCTCGTGCCTTTTTAGGAAACCAAAGCTGGATTTAACTTCTTCAAATATAGTCAGCTCAATATTCGTGTCCCAGTTTTTTCCACCCCAAAAGCACTTCTAGTATTACTAAGGTTTGTTCGCAATTTTAATTAATGATTTATTAATACCGCATCATTAACATAGTTTGTTTTCAAGTCTGTGGCAAGAAAACTAATTTTGAATTTTGCTTAAACAAATACTCAACTAACAACTTTTGCCTAACAGGTTATTCAAATAGCTCCGAATCTTAAAAGATGAACAATTTATTCTCATTAATCCTAATAAAAAAGTTATTCCATCACAAAATTCTGAATTTTAATAAAAATATTTAGTTTTCTCCTTTTGTTCTGTAAAAACCAAAAGCAGTAAATAAGCTTCTTCAACAGGATTTTTCTTCTCTTTTTATGGATTTCTAAAGCTTTTATTAATATTCTAACAGTTTTATATGTTTAGTATGGCTTTACTTTTCATTCTCCGATGCATTCACTAGCTAAAGAAATACACCATTCACAAGTGTAATTTAAAAAGGAATAAACAAGACACGATTGTTTCGTTGCTGCTTACATGTTAATTAATTTCTAGCACTTCAACTGTCAATATATTTTAGACTGAATTATTATATGCGATTATAAAGAAATAGTCATATGAGTATGTGTAGTTTGACGCTCTTTATATAAGCAAGTTCTAAATTAGAGCTATAAAACAAAGTCCTTTTTCTCCAGATTTTATAGTTCTCAAAAGTGAAATTGCAACACCAAGAAAGAATGCATGTAGCGTCATGCAAATCGCAGGAGCGAGAGTTGTGAGGCGGATATGCAAATGATAAAAGTTGCGCACGAATTGGATAACGTGGTACACATATGCGGGCTATAAGGGTCAGCCACTTTCATTTCTCATAAACAGCCTCTGATGGTTTACGAAGCATCGGAGACTTGAAAAGAAGTATAGAAAATGCCTCTGAGATGTCGGCGAGCTCAATACCATCAGTTAACGACCGGGGAACGTGACCGTATTATCGAACTCCATAAACTTGGTTTGTCGATGCGCATAATAGCTACTCGTGCTGGCCATAACGTGAATGCCATCCAATGTCGTGTCACACGACGGATTCAGGAAGGTGTACGTGCAAGTCGAAGAGGAAGTGATGCGCGCAGGTGCAGGTCAGAACGCACAGAACGGCGTATTCGGCGGTCAACTATTGGAGACCCATTCTCCAAGTCACGTGACATCCGAAGCCGGTTGCCCCCAGGAGCAGGTAGATCTGTGTCCACCCAAACTATGCGCAACACATTGCATGAAATACACGTATGTTCACGGGTACTATCCACAGGGGTATCATTGACTGTTGAACACAAGACTAGACGCCTGGTGTGGTGTCAGCGTCATAGTGCGTGGACCATCGAATGGCATCAGGTTTTGCTCACGGATGAATCTCGTTTCTGTCTGTAGAGGAAAGACGGCCGTCGACGGATATGGCGACGACCCGGAGAACGCTACGAAACAGCCATTTCGCCAAGCGTCACACCGGTCCTGTACCGGACAAAATGTTTAGGGCGGCACATTGCTTGATCACAAGACTCCCCTGGTACACATCAACGGCAGTTTGACTGCAGACCGCTACGTCACGCAAGTTGTCCCAAGTAGCACGGCAACGTCGTAATGACGCTGCAAACTCGTTGCGGGTCATGTTGCAAAAACGTTGCAATATGTCGTCTGTAAGACGCCCAGATGTTCGCGAAACTCCACTGTTTTGCAACCGTTGCAAAGATGTCTTTATTAGGTCTTTGTAGCTTTTTGTCGCATAGACGTCGCTATTGCGCTGTTTTCAGGTTATGAAAGAATCGTATCACGACGTCCAAATGCTAGCAGAATTCCACTTGCACCTTTTTGCAACAGTTGTAAAAACGCCGTTATTATTCCTTGTGTTACATACTGATTTATGCAGAAAAATAAGCTTAATATATTTTTCTTCTTTTTTAAAATTTTGTATTCCTTTTATTTTTCTAAAGTTTAAATATTTTATCCTTTCCTGAAAACCAGAAGATAATACAGTTTTTTTCTCATTAGATTAAATATGCATAATTTTAAAGAAACAAATATTCAAGAGAAATTAAAACTTACGAGCCTGATACTGCATTGCAAGCATTCAGTATAAAAACAATATACCACAAAGAATGATTAATTTGCATCCTTAAGAATAACTATGATATTAGATTTAACACGATTAGCTTTTTAACAAATATACTGTGTTAAAGTAAAACACTAGTAACAAGATATATCAGTTTTCAGCAGTTTATTATGCGATAAGAATAAAAGTTGTGTTACAAAACAATTACATTATTTAACTATAAAGAAAACATATAAATACAGAATTCTATCAAAGGTATTAAATATCAGAATTCTCACAAAATTATCAAAGGCGGCGAAACAAGTTGTCTGAAGAAACATCAAATGAATTTATTGTTTTCATGTACTTCAGTTTGAAACAAATTGCATAATCTTAACAAACAAATATTTGTTAACAGTCTGCTCATTGAGTTATAGATAGTCCATGGGGTTAGTTACAGTCCATGGAGTTAATTTCGCAATGCCTGTCAGCTAATTCTGAAACTTGACTGCGCTTTTGTCTATCAGTTATTATAATTAATCATTTGCAAATAAAATACATATATATGTATATATAATCCCTTTTTTAAATTAATCTACATATTTAAATATTCAATACATGAAAACAGGGCAGTTATTATGAGGTTTTTATGGACTAACAATATAACAGTCTACAATAGATTAATTCCTTTAACTAATCATTTTCTGAAATTTTCTTTTACCCTAAGGGCTGGCTGCCTTTAGGGTAAGTCATAATAAGTTATAATTTAGCACGTATTTTTAGTACTAATTAAATTTAATAATGCAAAAAGTATTTATATTAAATTTATATTTCATTAGATGAAACTAACTTAGATTAATATATTTCAATGAAATAAGGTAATGAAACACTGCAAAATAAATCTGAAGCGGACTTCAGATTCTTGAAAGGGCAGGTTTAGTCTCTTTTCATTCTAAAAGTAACGCTGATGGACTATGAAAAAAATGCTAAAACGATCACGTCTAAAAGCACGACGTTTCAGCGACGTCGACAAAATGCCACGATGTAATGGCAAATATTTTGCGTCTTCGCTGTTGTAAAGACGTCGTAAAAGTTACCACGACCACTTTGTGACCTCTCAGACCAGTTTGCAACGTCTTTGCTACGTCATGTGCGACTTGGGGTGGAGCCTGTTGTTCTGCCCTGGTTGAAGGGAGCACCCAACACAGTATTCCAGCAAGATAATGCCAAGCCGTATGTCGTGCGGCGTACTCTTAACAGCTTGCCGGATTTGACATCCTACCCTGGTCGGCAGCCTTTCCAGATCTGAATCCCATCGAGCACCTGTGGGATGTATTTGAACGGGACATTAACCGAGAACCGCGGCCGCAAATCCTGGATGATCTGCATACAGCAGTGGATGTGGCTTGGCAAAGGCTACATAAGGCAACCGTCAGTGAACTCATTGATAGCATGCCTCGCTTGGGTTGCGATTTGTATCGCTACCCGAGGTGGACACGTTCGATGTCGAATAAATTGGTTTATAATGATTTTATGTGTCTATTTTTTTAATCACTTGCATATCCATCTCACAACTCTCAATGCTGCAATTTGCATGACGCTTTGAGTATTTTGTCTTTGTGTTGCAATTTCACTTTTGAGGAGTGTATTTGAGCATCATTGTAAATGTGTGCTATTATTAATCTCCTTCCTGTTGCTTAAAAAAAGATGTTACTTATTTATTGCTTTTTTTAATTGTAAGACTTAACTGTAGTTTAAATTAATTTAAGTTTGAAGTTTGGCTTGGAGGTAACTATTTACGATAGTAGCTCAAGCCGAATCTTGTAAGCCAAATCATGTAATTTTTAAAAAAATGTTCAAAGTAAACCTTAATTGTATAATGTATTTTCTCTTCTTTTCCTCATTTTTTCGTAGTGTAATTGACAGCACGCTCGACGCATATTTGGAAGGTCCGAAGTTCGAATCCCAGCGATGGTACTACACATTTTTCATGTTCTAGCATTGATATAACCTAGTAACTCTATGACTGTAAAGCCCATCAGTTTCCAAACGGTAAAATCGCTAACACTTGTAGTTCCGACCTGGGTTTGAATCCAGTCAAACAGGCTGACTGCAGGGGTGTTTTCGTTGTTTTCCCCATGTATAACGGGTATACGAACTAATTTCCCGTGGAAAGTCTCTCCCGAAGGCATCCCTTCCAGTAGGCAGATAGCCGTAGTGTGCTTTCTCATAATAAAAGAAACCAACCCTACAACTGTAAAACAAGGAGCAGCATGAGAAGTCCCAAATTCTCTAAATTTTTTCTGAACCCTGTATTAACTATCATATACGAGAGTACAAATGTTGCAACATTTCTAATACACATGTGTTAAATATTTAAGCTTTTATAAACATTTATAGCAAATACTGCATTTTTATAATTGTGTAGAATCATAGCTAATCATTTATCCCTTAACATCAGCTGGGTTAACAGCAAATGTTAGGTACTGGTTGCCTCTTACTGCATTCATATGATTTCTTGTTGTTGTTGACTAATGCTCACTTGTCTGACCCATAATCCCACGAAATTCGTCGTGGCAAGGAGCGCAAGGTACGTCTGTCGTTGGTAACACCCTTCAGCACCTTATAGGTGACAATGCGACATAGCTAATTTCCACCCCCAATTTAGATGAAGATCACCCCGAGGGAGCGGTTTCCGAAGGTCTCCCACCCCTCTTCCCCTACTACCAACTTCTTGAGAGGACTTTCGGCTCGCTGCATATTTAGAGTGCCCCCATGCCGCACGGACACTATTTTCACAAACATCTACGCCTTCTCCGGAATTCGAACCCTGGTCCTTCGGCGCGGCAGTCAGCGACGCTAACCACTACACCGGTTGGGTGGTATATGATTTCTCTTTATTCATTGGTTGGGTGGTATATGATTTCTTTTTATTTTATTATAGTTTGGCAAATGGAGTAGAAAGACATGCTAAAGAAAGCTAGTTGCAAGAAAGCGTAACATTGATTAACGTTGATTGTATTTTAGCAGAAAAGCTTTCATCTTTTCAAACATGATCGCCTTTTTCAGCTGTAACTAGCTGACTAAAATAGATGAAAGCGCTTCTCTTAAATAAAATTCTGCTTCAATTAGTGTTTTGCTTTCTTAATTTAACACTGTAGTTTGCATTAGAGGTTAGTTTCGCGGTTAAACTGGCTAGTTACATGGTATTTCCAAGATTCTCTTCGTGTGTGAAGCGAGTGTGAGTTAATTTCTTCTTCAAAAATCCTCATCACAGAATTTACGGGCAGGATGCAAACTGTTTGAGCACATTTCTGAAATTCTAATTTTCAGTATTTCTATCATGCTTCCACAGTGAGTTTTATTTTGCGAACTCTTATACTCCAGTATTCTTATTTGTATAAACTGAAAGTTGATGGAAAAAAAAGTAGCATATATCTAAGTAATATAAATTTTCATTTTTTAACTGTCATTCAGTTTTGGTAATCCGAGGAATAGAACCCGTGTCATTCAGGAACTTATCTACTCTAACACTGGCTGGTTATGTAAATCGCAGTAGAGGAGGAGAAATTATTTTCTAAATACATGCAACTATTTAAAAATTTTTATTACTCTTAGCTCTTGAAGGAGCTCACTCTTCGTGAATACGGGTGTGGCAATCCCGAGGTACCCTAGACCCTGATGTGCATAGACAAACATTACAGCATTTTGAAATTCCACCTCGGAAACAAGCCGAAATCCAGCTTCTTGATGGTTTTCATCATTCTTACAAAAGAAATACTAACGAGATCTTATGCAGACAACTCTTTCTTGAACATAGGCGAAACCAACAACAGATGTATTCCTATATATATACAGATGATCCAAAATGAACCAATCAAGTTGGAGTATCTTATGCGATTGACAATCACATGAAAGGCGTCTGTTTGCACGGTATTTGCTCAGTACTGACCTCTGAATTACCTGCTATATATTCTACACTTTGCCTCATTTCGAAACTACGGGGTGGAAAATTTATAACTCATTTAGAGCCCAAACAGCTTTAGAAACATTAACCGACACTCAGAATTCAGTAGCTGATATGATAAAGCTAAAATTTGAACTTGAGGAAACGTGTTTATCAGATACATTACTACTGGGTTCCCGGATATGTGGGAATAAAAACAATGAGTTGATAGACATCATTGCTAAGTCTGCCGTTGAATTGTCCAGTCACCTTGTTCCTTTTAAAGATATTAGCACTGTCATCAACCAGAATATCATCAATAAATGGCAGCTACTCTGGGATATTTAATTTCACAGCAAACTGAGAAGCTTAAAATCTAGAGTGAAAGACTGGAAGCTAAAAGAACCCGGAGGAGGAAATATTTTTTGACTCGACTTAGAATTGGCCACTTTCGTTTTACATATAATTATCTTAAAAAAACCGAGAGTAAGCCTATTGGCTTTAAGTGTAATGCCACTCTGTTGATCTGCCACATTTTAGTAGAATGTGTATATTTTAAGAGTATTCGTTTAAAATATTTTAATAAGTCTGACTTACCTCTTGACCGTTTAATCGGAAAAGAGGTCAGTTTCAGTATCTATTCAGTTTCAGTTTCTATTTCAGTATCTGAAAGAAACTGGTTTTTATTATTAAATTTGAATGGCTTTAAATAGCTTAATTTATTTTTCTCTGTTATATGCATTGATATTTTATATAGTTTTATATATAGATTCTCACGTGAATTGAATGTAGCTTTATTTAAGTTGGAGTAAATAGACCATGTTTTTGGCGCACTATAACCTTTTAGGTTGTGCGCCAAGAATCCCATCAATCACCATCACCATCACTCTCGATATTACAAACACATCGAGGGCCGTAAAGATTCCAGCCTCTTTTTCAAAAATATATTAATTTATATCTGTTAAATTCATGGCTAACATAAAGTAAAACAAACTTCACGCTATGATTATCCTTCAGTGCCGCCTGTAGAGTAAGAGATCTCATAAATATTCATTCTTAAGCAATGTGGTGGTATGTTGTTACTTCCTTAAATTGAAATTGTTAAGTAACGAATTCGAGAAGTGATGGTCTCATAGGGAAGATACAAAAAGAGACAGGTTTTAACTTAAAGAGCAATAAATTAAACTTATATTTTTGAATAAAGACTTTAAAAAAATCAACGTATTTATTATTCTGTTAAAGCGGAATAAAATATTGAAAAATTACATCACTCTTTTTTACTTTCTGTATGATTGCATTGATTACCATTCTCAGATGTAGCACAAATTAGTAAATGATTCAATTTCGAAAGGTATTATTAGAATGCAAGAGTAATTTCTTTCGTCTGAAGATTTCTTCGTCTGGAGGATTAAAGAATATATTCAGCGTATTTAAGATCAAAGGAGCTACTTTCTTTATCGTAAAAAAAATAGTACATCTGTTACCTTTGAGTTTCAAATTTTAAATGTTTGCAATTACCTACTAAGAGTTATAGATACCTATAAAATGGCTATAAATAATTTATGATTATTCGCTAAAGACGCACTAACAAGTAGGTGTTTTAAACCGGAGACGGTACTGAAAAGTAAAAATAAATAAACGTAATTAAAATTTATCATTTCAGTGGTCGTAATTTACATTCTACCACATGCTCTTGCACAAGAGAGTTCTTAATCTAAGTATTTATATTTTACTTTTAAAGTTAAGAAACGTGCAAAATTTTGATGCCAATCGTTGAATAAATACAACGAACATTTTAAACAACCTTGTGTTTAAGCGCAATATTTGAGCAATATCTTTGCGAGTTCAAGAAATGATACGATAACACGAAAAGGTATGGTAGGGAACTGGAAAAAAATGGTAGAGATTCGAAATACATTCAACATACATAATCGTTTATGTTTTTAGTATTTACACTGAAAGTTTTAATTTACTTCACATTCAAACTTGGCTTTTCGGGAAAACGAAAACTGAGTCGAAAACTCCAAAAACCAATTATGTAAATACCTAGGAAAAATAAATTGTTATAGCTATAGAAAAAATACTGAGGTGAGTTTGCTAGGCTCTGGAAAATATTTTATCAGAGCGCTTGAGTTTTATTTTCTTCTTCATTTACTGTAGAAAGAGACTATATAAGCCGGACTTAAAGGCGCAACTAGATTTCTTTTATGATAGTTTAGTCTGTTGTAAATAACTCTTGATAAATACAAGTAATGTGCATACGACTGTTAAATACAGCTATTTTAGCTTATCTTGTAACCGAAAAGAAGCATTAATGATCCTAATGTTTGTTTATCCGTATGCGCTAACCTTAACTGTTAAGCTATACTTATACGCAGATATATTAATATTAAATGTTTTGCATGTATGTATGCTTGGGTTACTAATTAGTAAGCAGAAATGTGATTAGAAATTTCCAGCCCTTCTACAGTTTTGTCACCAGATCAACTGACGAGAAAAGAAATTTAAAACGGAGAATTATAAGATTTTTCATTTGAAATGGTAAGATTATTTGTAGCTTAGTTACAGAAATGCCTGAGCGGAAATTCCCCTTTGAATTTAAGACCAAGTAATTTCTAAGTGCAAATCTTTGTTGCAAAATATTAAGTTATTCATCTTGATTATTAAACCAAAACTCTGTGATTTTAAACTAAACATTAATTAATGTTCACGGCGGAATGAATAGGCAGACAAAGGTACTTGCTGATTAAGTTAGATCTTTTTTATTAAACTACATTTAAAGTACTTTAAATGATTAGACGCGAATGGCTTTCTTGAAACTCGTGGAAAATGATTAATTCTTATCATATTATTCAAAGGTTTAAGTTTGAAATTCCAAATTTTAAATGAATTCCACTTTGATATAATCTTGAAGATAAGACACAGATACATTTCAGTTAAATGCGATCCCGATTAAAATCTTGTAAGAAATTTTTATGCTGCATAAAATGATTTAATTTTAACACGTGAGAAGGTTTTGGCTCCTAGCATAATTTTGTTAGTTTTCAGATGTTTACTTGAAGTATTAGTTTAAGTTTAGTAACTGAGAACGTTAATAATATGTCAGCCAATTTATGCGCTGAAAAATATCTAGATGAAATCTGTATCATCTGCGCTTCAGCAAAGCAACCTAAAATATTCAAAAAAGATTGTTCTAAACAGTATTAGCAAATGCTAAAAAAATAATAGCATAAATATCTTTGTAGAGTGAAAATGCTTTGTACAAAGAGCAGAAAGATTTTTTTGAAGAACTTTACTCTTTTTTTATCTTCTTATTTATGTAAAGAAATAGGAATTCGATAAGAGCAAGTAAATAATTTGTTTCGGATTCTATTCTTCGGATCCCGAGGCTATAGGATGTATTGTCAAATTCCACATCTATTACGTTCTAGTCGCGATTGCTGTATTTTATACTTTTGTGAAATTCTTAAGATGCTTTTGCAAATAGAAAATAAATTAAATTTTAGAGAAATGTTATCGATGTATTTTTGATTTATTTAGAGAAGAAGCTACTTGCAAAATCCTTCGCTAGTGAACAGAATGAAGAGTGAATTCCAGTGCGTAAAATATCTGATAAAACGCCCATATTGTGTATACAATTCATCTGATATTTAACAGATCTGTTGAAAACTCTTCAAAACTATCTCGCTCACTTAATTTCAAAAACTTCACCCCCCCCCGTTCTGCATGTAACTGGAATTAACTTAACTAGTAAGCAGTAGGATGCCTTTAATGAGACTTATCAACAGCATATTAAAACAAAAGCATATTATCATGTTAAAATTTTTCCACTAAATACTTTCGAAAATACTCCAAGAGCAATATCATTAGGATACATCTTAACAAACTTTTGTGGAAAAATTTTATACAAAGTCCAGTCTGTATCAACAGCGGGATAATTAACAGGGATCTGTTTAAAAAAAGGATAAGTTTGTTTATTTCACAATGAAAGAAAATTTCGTATCTTAAGCAATCACCATGAAAAAAAACTGTCCGCGAGAAATACAAAGCGGAAAAGAAAAATATGTGGGATAACATCAGTGATAGCAGATGACGTTCTGGTATCTGGGAGCTGTTTTTATTTATAATAATACGCAATTTAATTGAATATAATAATAATATAATTTGGAATACATAAACATGAGACTATTTATAAGTCTTTTAACCTACATTTTCACGCGAATTTGAATTCAAATTATAAAGTATTGCTCCCGCCTTCTTTGCATGCCTTCGTGATGTAGTGGCCAGCACGTTCGATTCTTATTTGAGAGGTCCGGGGTTCGAGTTCCGGGGAGGACACTGCTCATTTTTCACATCTCCTGTTTCAAAATAAGCTTAATGTGTCTACAAAATGACATTGTTCAAGTTCTCTAGTAAATATTGTTCTTTGATGCAATTTATAATTTAATTTCTTCATTGTTTGTTAGTTTCTTCTATGTTAGTGTCTTTTAGTTTTGAATATTCATCCAAAATTCTCTAAATTAAGCTGCTTGAAAACAGAGAAAACTATTAAAAATATTTCTTTTGTTCATTATGATATGTGTTATTCTTTTTTCTTGCGCACGTTTAATTATTTTTTGATTAACCGTGATACTGAATGCATCATAGACGTCGTCCCCTCTAGCACTGCAGCAAATGGGAAGTTGTCTGTGAAAGGTTTTACTTCAGTTAAACCATTTAGCTTATTCTTTTAGCTTTACTGTAATTTCTGTTTCCGTCAACTTCCATCAAAATGCAAATTAGTTAAAATATAAAAAATAAGCTTTGAGTTGCTAAATATTTCACGGAGCTTTGACTCTATAGCTTGATGCTATTGTAGTTTTCTTATTGTTGAGATTTATTTACTGGCACAAGTTTCTGCTAGCCACTACATCTTCGCTAGCAGATAGTCAGGGTAAATCAAAGTTTAGGCTCAGCTTGTTTTATTTGTAACTTTGCATTTTATACAATTTAAATTTGTGTTTTGTTTATGCGCACTTCATCTGAATTTTTTTTCTACGTATCTTTCGCTTTCTGGGACAATCAGGTCAACGTGTTAAGAAATAGATTAATTTTAAACTTTTACTTTGTTTCTGACACTTCCGTTTAGCAGTTAGACGGAAAGAAATGTCTCCCTGCAGTTTTCTAACGTTACTCAGAGGTTTAAAGTAATGCGTAACTATATGACTGTGTGAGGTTTATCTATTTACTTTTAACTAATAGTTCCTTTTAAGATGAAAAGCCTTTCCTATTTACTCTCTTTTCACCCACGTTTTTCATGCCTGAATGTAAATGAGATAGCAAGAGTTTATTCATATTAAAGTAGAATGAAGTGCTATTTAATCAAGAGTTTCGGAAGTTAGTTTTGAATCATTAATTTCGTCTTCCGGATGAGAAAAATCACAAAGCGGTTTCAGACACTTTACACTGGACACTGATCCAGAAGAAATTAAGCAAGAACTTATCAGTAAAAATTACCAAGTAATTAGTGTCACTCAACTCTCTAGAAGATTCAAGGGAAAAGTCAAAAAATATTCATTATTTCTTATTACCTTGCCAAAATCAGAAAAATCAAAGGAAATTTCTCGAGAATCAAAGATCTTAGGGTTACACATCAAGGTTGAACCTTACAAGGGATGCATTGGCCTTGTCCAGTGCTTCCGATGTCAAGGATTTCATCACTCGCAAGCAGCCTGTCATAATGACTACAAATGCGTTAAATACGGCGACAATCATGACTCCAGGACTTGCAAAAAGGACGAAGATGCACCAGCAAAGGGCGCAAATTGCGGATTGGATCATACAGCCTCTTTTAAAGGATGTGAGAAGTTCCCTAAGCAAGCCATAAAAGAACAAATAAAGCCATATGGAGATCGATTTATTATTAACAAGTCTTTTGCAGAAGCCATTAAAACCAATAGCGGCCTTCACCCAATCCCACAGCTGAAGCAAAAAAGATTTTTGAGGACCTGAACACTTTGGTTACTTTTCTAAAAAGCTCAGGCATCCTACTACTTGCACAAAACATCCGTCAAAATGCTGCAAATACTGAATCCGATGATACTAATACTGACCAGCAAAGTCAATAAGTCAAACCCGCTTTGTTATTGGAATGCTGCAGGCATTACAAACGAAACTGATGAACTCTCAGACTTTCTGAAATCATGCCGATATCGATATTATAGTCTTTAAGAAACTCATGTTATTCCCGCCGATAGACTGTACGTGTCCAATAATCGCCCATATAGAGGTGATAGACTTTCCCAAAGTCGAGAAGGAGCAGCTATCCTTGTTAAAAACTCTCTTCAATCTTGTTTGGTTTCTACCAACACTGCTCATGGTTATGAAAGTGTGATTATTGCCATTGTACTCCCGAAATTTGGTACCATTCATTTTACAGCTTTTTACAATCCACCAAGATATAGACTCTCTGAAAATATATTCAAACATTTGCTTCCCAACGACCATCAATTCATTATTGCAGTAGAATGAATGCGAAGCACATCGAATGGGAATGTCGACGATCTAATGTCAATGGACGCATATCGCGCAATTTTATCTGCAGCTACCCAATACCATTTCATGTCCCTACTGAAGCCAATTTCCAAATTACGCGGACATCCTCACCAATACTTCCATTCCTATTTCCCTTGAAGTCAAGGCTGAGCTCACTTCTGATCACGTTCCTGTAATTGCTTCGCTTGGAGTTTCAAAAGAAGACATATCTATTACCAGAAGTAACACTGATTGGATTACTTTTCATATCATCTTAATCAAACATCCGCCTGTATTTTCTGCCTTCTCCACCAAGCAAGATTTGGATCTAGCCATCCAAGTCTTCACCGACAGTGTTTTAAAAGCCTTCAGAGAGGCTACTGTCACTGTTCAACTTACGAGTCATAATATTCGACTGACGCACAATATCAGAGAAATTATTAAAGAAAGAAACAGAATGTTCAAACTTTGGCACCGTAACTGGGATCCTGCCCTTAAAAGACAGATAAATGATTTTTATAGAAGAATTAAGATGCTCTTTTTTTATTTGAAAAAGAATACTAAGGAAGAATTCATTTCTAAACTTAATATTAATGATGGCTTATTGGGGAAGTATTTGCAAAACCTTAAAAGAAGTAACATTAATAATAGACCTATACATTCGGGTACTAAAATTGCCTACTCACTTTGTCAGGCCTGAGTGTTCGGTGCATACTCTTGGCGAACATATTCGTCAATTTAACTAACTCCTGATCTTTAACAGGGAGCTGAATGCAGCTATGTTCTGTGGTAGAAAACTGTGGTTAAGTGGTAGAAGAACTGCACTTAAGAAGTATTTAAAATCCTCTTTTATTAAACCACAATTATATACAGCCACTTCCCAACTCGGGAGGGATACAGAAAATAATGACCGCACTTGGGTCTAAACTGAATAATCAAATAATTTGAACTAAAGTTAAATAGAAATTAAATCGTCGTTGCTCACAGAGCTATGAACGCGAGGTTGGCCTCTAAATGATCAGTGGTACGTAGCAAGATTTAACTAATACTAACGCATTTAGATTTACTTCAATAAGTAATAGAGTAACAGCGCTAAGGCTTAGAATTTAAATACTAGTTGGTCAGGCGAACGTCGAACAGAGCAGCCGTGATCTGAGACTAAAAGCTCTCTCACACTGAGAAGTTCCTACCTATCGCTTATATAGAAACTTGGCTCCACTTCAAATTAACATAAAGCTGAAACGCGCGCTTATTCTAACGGGAAGTTGAAATAAGAACAGATAGGAAAGGCAAATTAAAATAAAACTTTAGTTTAAACTAAAACCTTACAACTTAAAGATAAAGTAGACATCTTTGCAGAACATTTGTAAAAACAATTCACTCCTAATATGGAACCCATGAATCATTGCTTTAAAGAAGTGCTGGAAAGCTATGTTTACTGCTGGCTCAATTCTCCATTGGCTCATAATACTCCAAAACTTACAACCCCTTTCGAAATTACAAATGTAATATGATATCTTAACATAAAGAAAGTTCCAGGAAAGATCATATTACCAATAAAATGCTTCGTAACTTTCCTAGAAATCTTATCTGCAAATTTGCCAGCATACTTGTCTTACGCTTAATTATTTTCAAGCCCCATGGAAACAAGCTAAGATCTTTCTTCTGCCTAAACCCGGCAAGGATGTGACCAAACCAGATTGCTATCGACCAATCAGTCTGTTATCCAGTCTGGGCAAAATTTATGAACACATTACACTTACAAGATTAGAGCCTTTCCTTCGTCTTTTGCCTAATGATCAGTACGGCTTCAGGAAAAATCTTAGTACAACTCACCAACTTGTAAGAATTGTTGAATTCGTAGGATCAGCATTCCACAATAAGTGTTGCGCTCCTTATACTGTACGTGGCAAAAGCTTTTGACCGCGTCTGGCACGAGGGGCTCATCTTCAAGCTTACAAGTTGGAGCTTCCTCGAGAGATTATACTTCTGATCATCTCATTTTTACAAGACCGTACTTTTTTCGTTGCTCAAGAAAATGAAATGTCTTCTCCAAGACCTATAAGATCTAGTGTCCCCCAAGGCAGTATCCTTGGCCCTGTGCTCTATCTGTTCTGCATCTCGGATTTTCCCCATCTAGGATTGGACAACTAGTCTCTTCTAGCATGTTACGCCGATGATACGGCGATTGCCGTGAAATCAATCAAAGCAAATCACGCCATCGATAAACTGCAAAATGATCTCCACTCAGTTGAAGATTGGTGCACCAATTGGCGAGTGAAAATTAATGCTAGTAAGTCTCAATTGTTAATCCTCAGCAAAACCAAGAAGCACGTAACTTTTAAAAATCTCTTCCTCTTTCAAGAACCTGTTCTATTGATCACAAAGGCGAAATACTTAGGTATCATTTTAAATCAACGTCTCACTTGGTCTAACCATATTAATAGTGTTAAAAGTAAAGCAATGGGTATCATGTGTAGATTTCTCCCTGTCACGGGAAAATGTTCCAATCTCAGTCTACGTATCAAGAGGCACATATATACTACCTGCATTCGTCCAATACTCTGCTATGCAGCTCCTGCATGGAATTCGGCTTCTCAAAATCAACTACATCTCCTGCAAGTCGTACAGAATAAATTTTTGCGCATTATTAGAGACTCCCACTATCTCATTCATAATGAACTTTTGCTCAGAGACTTAAAACTTGAGACTATTCCAGAATATATTAGAAACCAACGAAGAATTCTTCACAAAGGCTGTATATTGCGAATTCGTGAATAATTCCCAAGTCTTTAATTATGAAGTTCTCTTTGAAGATAGAAACATCCGTCCATTAGCAGCTCACACTTTCATCGGTGGACACAACAATTTCATCACTTAGCTTTAGCTTCTCATTTGGTAGCTGTTTATATTTCCTATCCTTGGTCTTTATGTTGAAGTTTTTAGCTGCTTGGAAGTAGTCTTTTGAAATATGTGTAGTTAGAGGTTGTGTCGTATCGTATGTTAAAATGTTGTATTTGTTGTATTGTGTTAGTAGTCTAGATTGCAGTAATATTGTAGTATTTGTATTGAGTTGTATTTTCGTTGTATTGAATATGATTGCATTGTTGTATTATAGTAGAATTGTAGAACTGTTGTATTCAGCATATTCTATGATGCCAGTTTTTGTATCTTGAAGTTATTCCTCCTTTGTCGTAGGATTCTCACGGAATGCTCATCTCTCTCGTCTTGTTGAGAACTTGTCAGATGTTTTACCTGGGTTCTTTTTGGCGCTTCTCTCCTTTTCCTTTGCTCCGTTTTCTTTCCAAACATTATTTCCACGTCCAGATTCATACATGTCATGTGCCTAAGGTCTTATGTCAAGAACCGGCAAAGCTGCTCTGTGCAATAGTTCGGTAATAATATCAGTCTTAGTTAATTTTTAGGCCACGTTTCTAGGCCACGTTGTGCTGTGATTATTTGCCACTTGCGTTAGCGGCGTTGATTTATTCTTCTTGCCTTTAGGCTTGTCTCGCCTGTTACTTAGAACAGAGCTCTTCCTGCGCGTTAAAGTAGTCTGTGAGCCATTAGGCTAACCTGCACACCTTGAAATTATTATTTGTTGCGTATTTCTGTTAAGCCAGAAGTGTTGGCTTCGTGTAACCCAAGCTGGGTCATTTGTTAATTTTCTGATTGAACCCTTCTTCTGATTCTCCCTTCTTCTGATTCTCTGTTTAGTTTCACAAAGTCTAGAGAAGATAATTCTTCAAAAGACTTCCAAAAGAGACATAGACGTTATAATTCTATTTAGAATTAAGTTGACATTTCTCTGCATCTGTTGCTACTAACTTACCAAATTTATATATTCCATATATACCAAGACGCATCAATTTAGGTATTTTTGTCAACTGACGATACCTTCGAAATTATCTTTCGTCCGTAAAGTTATGCTAAATTTCTTACATTAAATATTATCACTCTTTTGTTTACACAAAACTTACTGCAGACAAAGGGGGGAGTAAAATAAAATAATAATAATAACAAGAAGAAAATAATTAATTCATTAATTCACGAAAGTCAGAGAGAAATAGCAAGAAATAATGCATTCTTTAAAAATAATAAATATTCTAAAAATCCTTAAAGATTTCAGAAATTTCTTGAAAAGAAAAAAAACCCTTAAAACATAATGCAGTGAAGGTTCTGTGAACGTAAATCGCAAGGAACCAGCTATTTTACTTTTTAACGTATCAAATGTGTCTTGTTGTTTTCACTTATAAAGAGAAAATCACATTCTGCCAAAATAAATTCTGTTCTGGAAAAACAGAAATCACTTCAGTTGTGGGAAATAATACTTGCAAGCCCTACGCGCAAGAAAGATTTGGAGACAATTGTTAAGTAAATATGTAATAATTTTAGTATGTAAATAATTCTAGTGAAATTTTATGTAAATTGTAGTCTCTGTTGTAAAATGTAATGTGAAGGGTCTTAAACTGCATGCATGGAAAAAAGAGTTACAGGAGTAAGTCCATTGAGCATTGAGATAAATGGCTACGAAAAACTCTCAATGGTTTTGGACACTAATTTTGGTCACCAAATTTGCCAAGATATCTCCCAACGTCGCTAAGTTTGGCGACCATTTGGCGACATTTTTGTCCGATTTCAGTGTAACTGTAACTGACCCGATTCCTATGTAACTCTAACTGTACATTCCAGTAATTTCAAAAAATGGAAGTTACTGGAAATTTTTCGGGGGACGGGAGAAAACTAAGACCGGAGAAAGCATCAGTTTAATTAATTTTAGTTCAGAATTGTGAGAGATCATCGTGCGAGTTTTCGCTTTGCATTGCCATATATTTAACGTTCTTAGTAGTTTAAAGTGTAATTCCTGATTGTGCTGTACTGAGATGAGCTGTACTTTTAAAGTTCCTGAACTTTGTGTGAAAAGTTCAGGAACTTTAAAAGCAGTGATTCTTACCCTTTTTTTATCGTGGCACACTTTTAACAATTTCAAAATTTGCGGCACACAAAGAAAAAGATAAGTTTAAAAGTTAATACACTGTGGAAAATAGTTTATGATAATAATTTTGAATGTAAAATAAAATAACTTCTACTACAAAAACAGCAGTACGTTTATTAAGGAATTAATTACAAGTCAATAATAAGAATATTTTTAATGAGAATTTGAGCTTGATGTTTTTTGATAATTTCATTCATATTTGGTCGTAAACATGACAATGCTACTCTCATATCGTCTTTTACATTTAACATTCTCGATCTTTTATTCATTTCTATGTTGGTTAATACTGAAAATCTGAATTCACACAAATAAGATGTAGACAATTGTAATAATATTTTTAAAGCTTTTTTGGCCATCATGGGATAATCGCATCTAATGTTAATCCAAAATGAATTAATTGATTCTTCCGAATATTTTAAAATTAAATCTCGATTATTAGAAAGCGAAATTAGTTCTTCTTCATTCAAAGTTAATTCAAATACAGAAGTATTCGTTATCACAAATAGATTACGAACCCAATCAATTTTTTATATCGAAATTTGGGAAATAATGAATAATTCTCTCCTCTAATGTTGTCAAATGGTCAATAACAACTTTATTAATAATTTTATTAAAATCTTTTGGGACTGACTCAAACTTTTCCAAACTGCCTTCCTGAGCTATATTCTTCCATAAAGTTATTTGTTTTTGGAATCCCATCAGTTTATCTGTTGAGTTTAATACATTTTCTTTCGGCCCTTACATACTTGAATTTATGTTATTAAAAATAACAAAAATGTCTGACAAATAAGTTAGTCTCCCTTCTGCACCAATCAGAATTTCTTAATTTAGATTTACTGAACATGCGCGAAAATGCTCCGAAATGCGCTCTCCTCCAGAGCACTAAAATCGGCTTGGATAAAACAATTGACGAGCTTATTAATATCTTAAAAATCGAATTTCCCAAATTTTCATGTGCACTGTATACTAGGATTAAACCCATTATAATTTTTATTATACTGTTGTGTGCGTACGGGTTCGTTATGGATTGAATGCACAAGTCGTAAAAAGTTAACAAAAATTTATTCTTTCCACAAGAAATAAATCAAAATTCTGAAATATTTCTTCAGCGATATTCGCACAATATCACAATATCTCAAACGTTTAGCAAAAACTCAGTTCAAAAGAGATAAAATAATTCTATCTCACAGCGAAATCGCTACAATCAATATCAGCATTAAGTAAACAGTTTGCTTTTTACAGCTACAACTAGAACAACAACTGAGATGAAGTGTTTCAATTCGGCTTTTATAAGCTTTTTAATTATCAGTAGAACAATCTCGATTTTTCTAGATTTTTCTGGATGGCAACAGTAATTACGAGATATTTATTTATTAAGCATTAAATGCACGCGCTCTTTTATTTTTATTTTTTTTCCGACGTAGCTTTCTCTTCGAAAATCATCTGCTGAAAATCGGGAAAATAAAAGGAAATTTTAATTACAATTCTAAATAAATAGCCAAATAAATGTGAAATTCGTAACAATATACATTTCTAAAATTTGGTGGCACACAAAAGTGCCGCGGCACAGTGGTTGAGAATCACTGCTCTAAAGTGTTTCTTTTGGGGAAAATAAATTTCATCAGGATATCATCGGTTCTGTTCATTACGAACCCATGGGCACATAACAAATTTTTGTGTCGTCAAATAGGGTGGTTCATTAATTCCCGTGTAAAGCGAGCAGTACACAATGGCACATGAGGGTTACTACTGAATAGCCTGGGATTTGTTTCCTATTTTAGCCTTAATTTCTCCTTTCATTTTCTCTTGACCTACTTCAATCTTTTCTTGAACTGACTTTAGGGTTTCTTCCATATTTTCTTGTACCGCTTTCAACTCTTCTTTAAAGGAATTAACGGCCACTTTCATCTTTAATTAGCCGTTTCCATCTCTTGTTATAATGCAGCATAGGTTATCATTAGCTGTCTTAGTTGCTCATTCATCACTTTCGTCATCAGCATTCAATCCCACTTCTTTTGTAAAGTGTAACACTTGTATAATGTATCTGTTGGATAACGTAACAATATCTAAACTACGTCTTGAATAACAAAGCCTTTTTTATTATTAAATAAGTGCAAAAGTGTCCAAGTGAGATTAATTTATAATTATTTATAACGAAGCAAGATGTTTTCCGTTAACTTTCTGGTTTTATCAATTTTCGGTTCACAGTCTGAAAACTTCTTGGTAGTTAGTGGTAATGCCGACTAACCGCTTCTAGTTGGTATTATCAATTAACTGCGCGGCTTAATTAGTTTACTAGATGATTGACTAAAGCCAAGCAAATAAGGGTTACCTGCTTAAAAATAAGTATAGCTTCGAGGAGGCCGAAGTAAAATTGTCTCTTATTATGTTACATATGAATTACTTCATGCAGATATTTCGTTCGCCGGGATCTGAAACTCGCTAAATTGCCAATAATCGGCTGTTTTGTCAACTCGGCCACAGGTGGGCCAAATGATGTGGACTAAGTATCATTTTGCCGAAAATGCCATTTTGGAGGCTATGCAGGTCACTGTAGGCAGCCGATCATAGCTTTTCCATAAGATCATTACGTTCATTTCGCTAACTTGAAGTAATAAAAATTGTTACTGTTTGATATTTCTAAACGGAAACTCTAAAGTAATGTTGCTGTTTCTATTAACTGTTATTCAGAAAAATATATTATTTCGATCAGTGATATAGGTGTAGCTATAAAAAAGCAAAACTAGCTCGGTAAAAATATCAAAGCGAATCCTTTTTTACTTCCGAAAGTAATATTTTCATTTGTAAATATTTAGCCTTTCAGGTAATAAGGCTTTCGTTCCTTTCTTGAACGATGAAAAATATTATTTGAACGTTTCGTATAGGATTACAACGAAAAAAAATCACCTCTTTCTTTTATTGCTCGTGTGAAGTGTTCCACGAAAGAATTTCATGTGTGTTTTGTTAATGAGTTTCATTCTTTTCTATCAAGTTCATGCTCATGTTTAGGTTAATTCATTTTCCTTAATCATTTAAATTTCAAGACATACCCTTTTGGGACATACTATAATGTATGAATGACTTTTTTATGCATGTATATAACTTCTTTCTCTGATTCATAAGGAACTGTACTTGTGGCTGAGGACACACCCATAAAGAAATCAAGAGTTAAATCTCATTTTCAGTGATGAGATTTTTATAATGACTTAATAAAAAAACATAGAGAGAATTCTTTACCATTAAAAATAAATTTTTAAAACCAAAGAATTTTTAATCGAGTTACATGTACAACTTTGGGAAATATTTGAGGATAAAATTAGGCATTAAGTTAGTTCAATAAATAAATATTTAAGTACAAAGCAATTAATGTTAAATTACTTTGCTTTAAAGTTTCCAAAGGTAATGTCTTGGTGAGGTATGTAAATCATTTGATATTTTTATAGAACATCTAGCATACATCGATCTTTCTAAGGCGCATATATATATATAGGAAGACAGTATTAACATTTGTGTAAAAGTTGCAAAATTGTTCTACTGAAAAAGTTTCCATGTAATAACTTATAAAAGTTTCCTTAAATTGCCCTGTACTGCATAGTTATACTAATTTCAACATAAGCTGGTCTAGAGAAACATGTAATATACAATTTAAGTTTTTGTTTTAATCCGTAATTAATAATACGTAATACATTTTCTACCTAAGTTTCGAGATATATAAATATGAAACATTTTGAAGCACGGGTTACTAATGTATGCTGCTAAAATGTCTTTTATTAATTACATTAAAGGTTTAACTATTAATAACATTATTAATGTGTACATATGTTATTTATAAATCGCTTAGTTAGCTAGAAGAAATGCCATCATAGGAATTGAAACATAAATTGAAAATTCTATGCTGCATAGAAGTACTTAGCTGAGAAATTACTAACGGGTGTAATTTATCAATACAGTTGAAAGATATCTAAAGGCACAAAAAGAAAGGCTAGACTACAGACATTTCTTATTCAAAATTTCCTTATAATTGCTTTAATGCGAACTTGGATAAATGAGAGACTATGGGAACTCAGAAACGAGGAAGTGTTGGAAAATAGTCAAATAAGGAACCTTCGAACAGCCGGTTAGGTTAGGTAATTTTAATATGGTGAGGAAGACAAGGGCTGCCGCCCAACCGGGATTGTGGTTAGTGAAGCTCGAAAACTGGTGACTGAAAGAGCAAAGTCGTACTTCACTTCTATGGTGCTCAAGGCTCTTGCCAAAGACAGGCTCAGTCTTGCAGTTCTTGGCCACAACAACAACATAAGAACTATCTTTCTAATGGGAGCGATGCCTTCCTGGAGGACTTTCTAATGAGAACTAGTTCGCATTCATGTTACACATGGAAAAAACAGAAAATCTCAGCCCTGCAGCCAGTCCATTCGTTTGGAATCGAAAGCAGGTCGAACTAACATTGATGTCCTAACCATTGCTGCACGAAAGCCGATGAGTGTAATCATTTTAATTCCTATCCCACCATACCACCATCACCCAATTAAATTTTCAGGTGCTAAATGAAATAAAATATATTTAATGTTGCTCATAGATTTATAATCTAAAAATAAAAAAATAAAAAATGAAGGCTTAAGGAATCGGAAGTACGTCAGTCGGACTGACAAAGCAGCATACCTCGTGAGTGAGGAATTAACTACCGGAAGCAAAAGCTTAAAAATAAAGAAGGAAAAAAAATCACTTCTTTCTCGTCAGAGAAGGAGAGTATGAAGAAAAGAAATGGATTACAGCTGTGTAGCTTAATAGATTAGCTTATTATAGCTAAACAGATTTTTCCTGAAGTATTAATTCGTCAGCAGAGTAAAAAAGAAATATCTTACAGTAAAACAAGCTGGAAAGTGGCTTGCTAATTTATCGCATTAACAGGATGCTAGAAATTGTGATTTTGCAAAAACTCGTAACCTAAGCCGAGGATACTTAATTATTAATCATGAACTTTTATTCAAATAAATTAGCATCAAAGCGTCAAAGAAAAGTCACATCGGCTTAAGCTAGTAAATAGACAGTACGAAGCAGTTTGTAGTACAGTGCGTTCAGTGAACCGCCATTGGTCTCAGACACATGTAATTTGAATTTGGAGTTTAATTGGTTGTATGTAGTCTGCAAACATAGCAGCTCTTTGAAGAACGGTTACATATTAGCACTTTCGAAAAGAGGGAGAGAGATCGTCGACGAAATCTCTACTAAGACTTCTCTGTTCCGTGAAGATCATCGAGTTTGTTCAGAGAGTTTGTTTCAATGTGCCGGATATGGAAATTAGCCTTAAGAGCAGAATATACGAGAATTTTCTTTTAAAGGAAAGATTCCTCCTTAAACGCGTTATTAAATATTTTAAAATCCTATACCAAATGTTACAGAAAGAAAAAACAAATTATGTTTATTTTCAAAACTATTACTTACTGTGCTAGCAAGCCGGCATCTATCATCAAACTATCGCTTCAAGAATCGTCATCGTTTCGTCCAAGCCCTTGGTGGCAGTTGTTGGACCGGTTTCTCTCTTCTTCGCTGCTGGGAGTTCAAAGGTGAAGGACGTGCTTCGACCTGTCTCTTCACCGACTGTCTCTTCACCTACAACCTCGTTTCATGAGGCACGTTTAACTCTCCTGAAAAGTCCGATGATATGGTTCCTGATTTATAGAAAGCCAACTGTAGTTTTTTTATTGAATATATTCATTCTATACGCAGTTTCTGAAAATTCATCCAGGATTGAATGACGTTTTTTAAGCAAGAATCATGAACGATCTCATTGTGCAATATAAGGCTCATCCATTGTCTATCGCCACGTGGTGCACTGCTCCAAATTAATTCACTGGTAGAAGCTTCAAAATCAAGAGAAATTTCAAGATAAGTATATTCCTGGTCTACATATATCTTCGATTCCAGGTTTTTCGTGATTTATAGAAAGGGATGCAAATGGATAGTGCTCTGTAGTGTATCGTTAAACGAGTGAACGTTCTGTATTTATAGTAGGACTATAGTTATGATCTGATTATTTAATTTTCTTGTTTTATTTGTGTGAGCTCAGCAGTAAAATTTTTGATAGGAAAAATAAATAGAGTGAATTGTAGATGATTAACTTGTATTTTCTTCTTCAACTATCACAACGTCTGGGGCAAGTACTTTATTTTGCTATCCTCTGTAGGTCACATATTTTATCCCTTTCATTCGGGTTACTGCGGAAACAACGTGATATACTCTTAATCACATGTTATAATCCTATGCTGGGTAGTAGGATTTCTTCATTCTTGTTCGCGGTTCATCGCTGATAAAAATAATATTCAAAATTTTGGTTATCACTTGTACACCAGAATAATTATAATTAATATTTCTCATAACTTACAGAAATTAACATAATTTTAATTACATAAGAAATTAAAATATTTAAGTATTTTTACCACATATAAATATTTTTACTACATATGGTGCCGTGACAAAAGAAA
>KK114992.1:226776-246354 GCA_000611955.2 Stegodyphus mimosarum | reverse complement strand
TCATCGGAAAGTATGTACAATCACAAGTATGGTTTTTTCCTATGCTCGTGGCGCGGTACAGAATGCTTATATGCCTTCCGGACGTTCTTATCTTTTCATTCCTCGGGCGTTGGATTGGGCAGCTTTCCTTGTGGGCTGAGGGCTTCCTCTTTGCTTTGTAGCTCCCGTGCCTTGACTTGGAATCTTTGACATATGTCTTCGTTTTTCTGGGTTCCTGAAAAGGAATAGATCTTGAGTCGTCGGTATGTTTTCTTTTCATAGCTTTCGATTGGCATATTCTTGTGGTTTCTCTCGAGGTAGTTGGCTTCGGTTCTGTAGTTTGCCGTTTTCTTTGCTTATCTTCCAAGAGCCTTTTCCGCTTTCCCATCGGCGCTGACTTCTGTTGAAGAGGAACTTTTGTCTGTTTCGTATTCTTCATTCTGGGGGCGCTTGAACCTTGCTGCTGCTGCGTTCGTTTCGCAATCCTTCCTTCAGATTTGTCGGCTTTTCTTTTTGTTGCTGGGGGATCCTTGTTTGGCGACGGTGAAATTAATATTCTTGGCTCTGTTTCAGGAGCCTGCAATAAATCTTTTAAGATTAGAAAATCCGTACGACTATAATAGGGTTTGATTTGATCGATGTTCGCGATAGATTGTTGTCCGTTTTCTGCTTTTAAATAAACCGTTGAAAATTTTATCTTCTCTATGATAAAAGGGCCCTCAAACTTGGGCTCAAATTTGGCTACCCTATTTTCGGGTGCAGATGACAAGGAATGCTTTAATTTCAGCACTTTCTGGCTTATGGTGTATTCTATTTCACGTCTCTTTGTATTGTAGTATAACTATTGTTTCGACCTCGCCACATCAGAATTTTTGATGGCCTCATTAATAATTTTCTGAATATCATTCAATTTAAACTCTTCCTGTCTTTGTTGAACGAAAAATAGCTTATCGAGAGGCGTTAAAATTTTTCTTCCTAGGAACAATTCTGCGGGGTTTTTTTGTGTAGTGTCATGCCTTCCTATTCTCAAGGCAAAGCCTAATTCATTGACGCAGCTGTCCCAACGGTCATGATAACTCTTAATATATCCCCGAACAATTTTAACTATATTTTTATTTGCGCGTTCCGAAATATTTGATTGCAGTCTATAAGGTACCATTTTTAGATGACGTATGCCAAGGCCTGTGCAGAGGTTTTCAAATAAATTACTTACAAATTGCCTACCATTATCTGATATTACTTTTACTGGGGCTCCGTATTTTAAAATGTATTTATTTAGAAACGAATCTGCTACTATTTTTGCTGAAGCCCATTTAAGGGGAATTATTTCTACCCATTTTGAGAAATGATCCATGATGGTTAACAAGTATCTATTTTTATTAAACTTTGCTCTAGGGTAGGGACCAAGTAAATCAATGCAAACCAATTCATTTGGGAAAGTGGTTTTTATGATATTTAATTACCCAGCCGGGTTGTAATTAACGTCGCTAATTAATTGACACAAGTGACATTGACCTGACATACGCCGTCACAACTTTGTATAACTGCAGAAAATACACCGCTTCGAGGACCCTTGGCAGGGTTTTCCCAGCACCAAGGTGGGCTTCTAATTTCAAGTCATGGAGCTACTCTATAATACTTAAGCGTAAACTCATTGGGACTACCGGCCGCAATTCTTGATTATCTTTGATGTTTTCGTGTAAAAGAGCAATTTAACTATAAATTCATAATGGGCTGCCTTATTGCGAATAGCCGTTAAGTCTACATGTTCAAAATTTCCGGGATATTCCAGGTAAGCATAAATATCTTTAAATTCTGGGTCCGTTTTTAACTCGGCGATTATTGTTTCTCGGTATTCAATTATTTTCGCAGTTAGCATCGTACATCTAATTGTATTTCCGTCTTCATCGATCTTAATCCTTGAAAGTGAATCTGCAACTACATTTTCTTTCCCCAGCATGTGTTTTATTATTAAATTAAGTTCTTGCAGTTTTAGTGTCCAACGTATGAGCCGAGGAGAAATATTTTTCCGGAGTATAGGCGACGAACTGCCTCGTGATCTAAATACACAGTTATTCGTGCGCTCCCAAAGAACATCCGAAATTTTTGCACCGATAGTAGGACCGCGAGATATTTCCGCTCAGTTGAAGTATACTTTCGCTGATTTTGATTAAGCGTCTTGCTAAAAAAAGCTATTGGCTGCCCATTTTGGGAAAGAACTGCGCCAACTCTGCGTAGTCTGATGAGTCCACTGCAATCTCCAAATTCTGATCTCCATCCGGGAATTCAGGAACAGGGGTATTAATTAAGGCCTGTTTCAATTCTTCAAACGCCGTGTTTGCCTCCGCTGCCCATGTGAACCTAGTCTTTTTTCGTTTAAACACCAACAAAGGTTCAACTATCTTAGCAAAATCTTTAATGAATACTGTATAATAGGAACGCATCCCCAGGAAGGATGATAACTTCTTACCCGTATTTGGAGGTGGGTAGCTTTTGATCGCTAAAATTTTAGAATTATGAGTTTCTATACCGTTTTTTGAGATTTTATAGCCGAGGTACCTCAAATCCTTGGCAGCAAATTTGCACTTTCTAGGATTAATTTTGAGGGCTGCTTCATTCAATAATGTAAAAACTTCCTCTAAGTGTTTAATGTGTTCCTCTAGGGTTTCGCTCGCTACTATAATATCATCGAGATAAATGACTGTACTTTTTCCCAAGACTGGTCTTAAAACAATGTCCGTAACTTTTTGAAATGTAGCCGGAGCTCCGCTTAAGTCAAACGGCATTCTCAGAAAGGCATACACGCCCGACTTCTTTTCGACATCCTTGGGTTTTACTGCAATTTGAAAATAGCCTGACGTCAGGTCTAAGGTTGTCATACATTTAGTTGACCGAATCTTTCTTATAATTTCACCTATTATCGGAAGGGGATATGTGGGGTATTTCGCTATGCTATTTAATTTTTTGTAGTTAACTGCGAATCTCCACGTGTTCGGATCTGCGGATGGCAGTCCATTCTTCTTTCTACATAAAACTACAGGACTGGCCATACGGGCTAGTATTTGGCGTAATTATCTTGTTCTCAAGCATTTTCTTAATGTGTTTCTCGAGAATGTCTTCCTTCACCCGATCATAATGGTATGGTTTGAAACGAACTAGGGGCTCATTACCAGTCTCGATAGCTTGAGATACAATCTGGCAGAAGCCAGGCTTTTCATCAAATAATTGAGAAACTTTTCTTACGAACTCTTGAATTTTGTCCTTTTCTCCTTCTTCGAGGTAATTCAGCTCAAGTTCTGGCATTTCGGCTTGTTCAACTTTCATTTTATCTATCTTGACCTGTAAGGTAGAATCTTTGAAAGTAATTTTTTGGGCTAGCCGCGCGTAAGAAATCAACCCCCGATATGACTGCGGTTAATAAATTTTTTACTACAAGAAAATTAATTTTCTGCTCCTCGTTTTTTATTTGAACATGCAGCCCCACTTTTCCCAAGCAGACACACTGTTTGCCTTGGGCAGTAATCACACGTTGCCCCGTTGTCTTAAACAGTCTGTAACGACGAAAATGTTTTTTTAAAGAACTCCTGCGACAGGAAGCTGCATTGAGCCCCGGTATCCAGTAAGGCGGTCGTAGGAACGTCGTTTAGTAGTATTTGGATTTCTCGCAAGGCCAAATTTTGTATTCAACTTGATTTCTGAGGGATTTACCTTCTCACACGGTGACTGGTTTAATTTTTTCTTTTCCGCCTCTTGGTCCAACTGCTTTTTATTTCCCCACGCTTTGATCTGACCGGCTTTCCTTCTATCCGGCTTCGCTATTTTCCCCTCTTGTAGATAGGAATTCTGTTGAGCTTGAGGTTACCTCTGAGCGTGAAACCTTGCATTCTGCGTAAAATTCTTCGCACGCCCATTTTCGGCCGTTCGCCTACTCTGAAATTTGACAGCTAGTTCAAATACGCTTTCCAGCGTTTACGGATTTCTAACTTCAAGAAAATCTTCAATTGACGGAATCAACCGCGGCAAAATTATTTCAATGATTTCATTGTCGGGTCTTTTCCCATATAGTAATTTGTCAATGTCGATCTTCCTTAAGATAAAATCTGTTAATTCGTCCATATTAGTTTGGTATTTACTGAATAATTCTAATTCGAGTCTTGCGCGGACTTTTACAACTGGGAATGCTTTCAATAGGGAATTTTTAAAATTTTCCCAAGTGTATGTTTCGAATCCTGGATCCCCCAACAAATTCTTGCCAATATTCTTATACCAGATGAGGGCTTGACCTTTTACGTTCGACATAGCGATGATAACTCTTTGAGGCTCATTCACAGGATATAACGTGAAGTGTAAGTCCAATTGTTCCAGAAAGGTCATTAAGGATCCTGTACCGTCAAACGTTGCTTTTGGCTTCATCGCCGCTCTCATCGTTTCCAAGATAAATCCAAACCTCTCCATGGGGTTTTCTTGTGCCTGAGAGAACTGAAAGGTGGGAGGGATCAACGTGAAATCTTCACCTCTTAGCAGCATGGTTCGTTAAGAACACTTTCGGGCGCCAAATGTGGGGTTTTACTTATTTATTCTAAAGTTCTAACTTAGAATCCCACGAACACTAACAAGCGAATAATCGCTTAAGTGTGTGAACAAAGACTTAAGGAGGGTTCGCAACCCTTTATTTTTCAGAATATTTACAATCAGATCCTACTTAGAACTTTACACAAAGCCTCCACTCGGGTTTGAACTTAAATAATAATAAATATAAATCAAACTAAACTAGCTTAAGTACGATATCTGAAAGGTATAGCCGAAGCTATCAGAATCTAACTAGTTGGCCCCTAAGTATTAATTAAATCGGCGATGCCAAGCAAGGGCGTAAGGTATGGCCGAGTGTAGTAACTAAGAGAGAAATTAGCCGAAGGCGAACACTCGCTAGTCAGGGAATCAGACTCTTTCTCTAGAAGTCGATGAAGTATCGACTTAAATAGTACTCTTTCTCATTTGCATTTGCTGCGTTTCTGAATTTACATTCTGGCAGGAAATTGTAAACTGAAATTAGAATAAGATAGGAAAGATACAAAACTTAAAATAACTGTTAATAAACTTAGGATAAACCTTACAAACTTTATTTTGATTGTTTATCTAATGTGCATAATGTTAAGGCTTGTAAAAGCTTGAGTAGATGCAAAACATGTCATATTAATCATCATTCATTATTGCATTTCAGGAAATGTCGGGATACTGGTTTATCTGCCTCTGGTAATAATGAAAATACATTGTCCGTTCATGCAAGGGTGTTTACTCCTCAAAATATGACAGAAAATACCATCCCAGATAACGTTTCTAATAATTTTGATAAGATACACTCTAATTTTGTGATAAGTGGAACTATAAACAAGAAAGTTTTGTTGTGCACTGCTGCAATTAAGGTTCGTGACACACTAGGTAGTTTCGTACAATATCAAGTCTTGTTGGATTCTGGCTCACAGACAAACTTCATTACTGAGAGTTATCTTTGAAAATTTCGTCTGGATAGAAAAAAGGCAAAGATCCAGATATCGTGCCTAGGATCAATCTCATCTCAAACAAATGAAAAACTAGAGATTACCTTCTCCCCTTGCTTTGGTTCAGAACCTTTCTTTTCAACTTCTGTTTTCGTTATAGACAAGGTTTGTGGAAACTTACCACACGTACCATTACGATCACATATTGTGAATTCTTTCAGTGTACTGATTTTAACGGATCCTACATTTTATGAATCTGCTCCAATAGATATTCTTCTAGGAGTCAATGTTTTCATGTCACTTATTTTGGGTGAACCAATTAAAGGAAACCAAGAACTTCCAACAGCTGTTCATTCAAAATTAGGTTGAGGGTTTATTCAAAATTAGGTCCAGCTGTTCATTCAAAATTAGGTCCATTTTTCGTACTTAGACGTCGACCATATTTTGTAGCCAAAATTATTAAAATAAATATTCTTCCAAACTAATCTTCCATTGACGAATTAGCTTTTCCAGAAGCGTTTCACATACATAAAGATCCTTCGTTACCCTTAGCTTTTAAGGAAATTATTTCATAACTTTTTCAATTCTTGATCAGTAGATGGAGTCAATTCCTGTTTCCTTAACACCTCAATCCATTAATAATTTAAATAAAATAATCGAGTTTGCAATTAGTGATATCGATTAATCTTGAATAACATAATCGATCTTCAAAATAAATAATTATTTAAATAAAACATGTAAAAAACTAAATGGACAAAAAGATTCTGCGGTTCCAATTATATTATAAATCATTTTAATAGAAGAAAATTTGAGAAGGGAAGTCCTCTATGCAATTTTTCATTTCTTATTAATACTACAAAACAAATTAGTTATAAATATTAACAACAGAATTAATTAATTTTGATCTTCAACGACAGAACAAAAAAAAAAGCAATTCACATTTGATTTTTATGCTCATCTGATGCTAATAAGTTTCGAAGCAAGCATAATTATTGCATAATTCTTTATTCCATTCATTTTCAATGTGAAACTCTTCTTTTATTTTAAAAGTTTTGTAAAAATAAATTTGCTTTAAGTAATGAATGATGGTCAAAAATGGAGTAAAAGTATAAATCAAAAAAATTCTTTATTACCATATTTTCACAGTTATAAGATGTTGTAATATTAAAAGTCAAATTTTAATAAATGAAATTTAGATCTTATATCTGTAATTCTGTTACTTTACACTAACAAAATTACTTATGCTGAATTTGAATTTTAAAAAAATCAAATTTACATAACTTGATAATTTTATCTGAAACCAGTTTTTAAAATTTTCTATTTATCGCAGTTTGTTTTCTGTTGTTTTAAGCATGTTGAAAAAGCTTCTGCGGCTTAAAATATTTACTTAAAGACAGCAATTATTTTTTTATTTAAGTGCATTTTTTTCTCTAACTTCAGCAAAATTATTAAAAACTTTTCTTTATTTTTTTGCCCCAAAAATACATTAAATTTCATTAAAATAATTTAATTTAAACATAGCATTACCTTTTACTTTTGAAAGCTTGTTACAACAAATTAAACTACTAGAAACATTAAATGTACTTTAAAATAAAAGCTGGGAATTAAGCAGTGTTTCAAATATACATTTTCAGTGTCTTTTACTTTTTACATCATAATATTAATAGCCAGTGGCACCTATTTTAGGTTATGGACTAAAGACTAATGAAACTTCTTTTTCCCAGAACCCATTTTTTTTACATCATACGATGGTTTGGTGCCTTTAAGTGATCACGGCAAAGCCTCGAGAGCTATCTGCCTAAAGGAAGGAATGCCTTCGTGGAGGACATTCTAAGGGAAATTGACTTGTATGCATGTTACACATGAAAACACCCGTGCATCTAGCCCGTTGGCGGGATTCCAACCATGGACCAAACTACCAGTGTTTAACGACTTTACCGCTTGGCTGTTGGTGAGCCTCTACATTATACCAACATTACTCTCTACTTTATAGTAATACTAATATCTTGAGCATGAGTATAATAGAAATTAATGTGTAAAAAAGTTTCTTTTCATAATAAAAATGTTCATTAAATTTTATTATTTTATTCAAATTTTTTTCATTTGGAAGTAGATGTCTAGAATCAAAGGATATAATAAATAAAGCATGTAGGAAATAAAGCTTGGTCCACGTAGTATCGTTACATAGGAAAACAAATACGGGCATCGGAATAAAATAAAATAAAAGCAGTTATCTATTTGTAAATCTAATAATTGAATTAAACCGGTTAATTAAACACACATCATTGCAAATTGAATTAAAATCATCTCATTAAACACTATGTTGAAAGTAAAGCGAAATGCTTCTTCTCTGGTGTCTCAGCAAAAACATAAATAATATTGTTACGTGCGTACGGGTTTGTTATATATTGAATGCACAAGTCATTAAAAAGTTTACAAAAATTTATTCTTTCCACAAAAAATAAATTAAAATGCTGAAATATTTCTTCACAGATCTTCGCACAATATCACAATATCTCAAACGTTTAGCAAAAACTCAGTTCAAAACAGATAAAATAGTTCTATCTCACAGCGAAATCGCTACAATCAATACAGCATTAAGTAAACAAACAGCAGTTCGCTTTTTACAGCTACACGATTTTTCTAGATTTTTCTGGATGGCAACAGTAATTACGAGATATTTATTTATTAAGCATTAAATGCACGCGCTGTTTTATTTTTATTGTTATTTCTTTTTCGACGTAGCTTTCTCTTCAAAAATCGTCTGCGTTGCTAAGGCAACATGAAGCAAATCTAATTACAATTCTAAATAAATAGCCAAATAAATGTGAAATTCGTAACAATATATAGCTATATATTTCAGTTCTAAAGCAATTGTATCGCATTTCCAATTCTAAAAATCTGATGTGTACACCACATGACTTCCTTGTACGGAATATTAAATTATACGCATTTTGCATTTCATTTAAACTTATTAGATTGAATTAAACTTATTTCGCCAATAGCGCATACACGACAATAGAATGAATGCACTCTTTAAAATTCAGTATATTTGTTTACCATAGCGACATTCTGGCACTAGGTTCACTTAACAGCGTTACATCTAATTCATTTTACAACTCAGAATGCACAAAAATTATGTATATCATCTGAAGAATTATTTAATCGTTCCACGTATACTATTCAAATACTATAATAAATCTAAAACGATGTATAAAAGAAATTAAACAAACAACGATAAAAAAAGAAACAATTTTACACAGACTATTCAGTATTTCGCATTCAATTAATTCAGTTCTCACTTCGCGATAAGGCAAAAATACATAAAAACTCAAAATATCTATATTGAAAATTACGAAGTAAATCTCAAATACTTATTTCTTCGAGTAAATTCCAGAATGTATTAAGCATGATTTAATTCGCAATAACAAAAGAAGGCGTTATCCTAGTTCTTGCGAAACCTGGTTTCTCTAGATTGGCAACAAATCCACTATTCTGCTAAGTTTCAAATGTAAACAAATATGGCTGCTATATTAAGCAATAATTAGGCTTAGCAGCAATTAAACAACTTTTAAATTGTTGATAATTCTACAATTACTGCATGCAGATTAACTAAAGGCATAAAAACCTTAACCGAAAAATAAGAACAACATAACTGTATCATTTTTAAAGCAAAAAATGCACGATTTACAAACATATAAGAATAAAGAGACTGAGCTCACTGGTCCAAGTAACAGAGTGGATATATATGCACATATATTTATTTACTTTTGGTGCGGCTGATTGCAGACGCGTTATAGTAGTCCTGTATACAAAAGTTCAACGATTTGAGGCTATACTCCTTTTTGAGTTATGCCAGATACGTACATGCATGCGTACGTACGTACACACAGACCTCTTCAGAATCCATTTTAATACAGTTTTATAATTTTTTTGGTGGAAAAAAGAGTCCTTTATTCTGTCCTCACGTACAGATGTCAGGCAAAAACATCGTTAAATTGCATTCGATAGTGACCAAATTGGATATTTTCGTTGAAATATGATACCCGAAATTTTTCGTTTTACAATACTTCCTTTTTACTTCGTACAAGGAAGTAAAAATGCTGTTGTCTCAATAAAGAAGTCTCGGAACTGATTTTCTTGAGAAAACATGAATCTCATATAAATATCAGCGTTCAATATTTCCAGAATAGAGATAGATAATTTAATAACTTTTAAAACGTATTTTCACAAAATGTATTAATACTCATTATCACACGACATCAGAGAAGATATATGCACACATAAATTACTAATCGCCAGCTCCCGTAAAATAATAAATAGCAATTCATGAATTTATGAATTGCGATTATATTTAGGGTATCTGACATTAACTGATTAATTTATTTAGGGTATCTGACATTAACTCATACTGTCAGATACCCTATATTAAAAATTTAAATGCATATTCTACTTCAATATTAACTAACAATTTCAAAAATCCATCGTTTCATTGACACTCACATTATCTCAATTAAACTATTAAGATAGTTGCATTAACTGATAAGATAACAATATCATTCTCTAAAAGATATTGTTACAGATTTCGTATTTATTTAGCTGTTTATTTAGAATTGTAAATAAAATTGTTTTATTTTCCCATGCAACGCAGACGATTTTTGAAGAGAAAGCTACGGTGGGAAAGTAAAAATAAAAGAGCGCGTGCATTTAATATTTAATAAATTAAATAAATTGTAATTGCTGTTGCCATCCAGAAAAATCGAAACAATAGGTGTTACTAGAAGGTTCTAGTGAATAATAAAAAAGCTTATAAAAGCCGAATTAAAACACCTCAGCTCAGTTGCTGTTGTTTTAAGCGACCTGTTTGCTTACTTAATGCTGTTATTGATCATAACGAATTCGCTGTGAGATTGAATTAGTTTCTCTGTTTTGAACTGAGTTCTGTTTAATGTTTGAGATATTGTGATACTGTACGAATATCTCTAAGGAAATATGTCAGCATTTTGTTTTATTTCTTATGAAAAGAATAAATTTTATAAAATTTTTTGTTGTTGAAATTTCCTCAGTTTATCACTCTTCAATCGTAGCAAGTTTATAACAGTTAAACATTAAAAATACTCTATTCTTCAGTTGTTAATTTAGGTCACATTTCAATTTAGCAATTAAACATTAAAATTTCTTATTGAATTATTAATTCAAGTTATAAGGTATTTCTCCCGCCTTTTTCGCATAATTTCGTGGTGTAGTCATCAGCACGCTCGGCGCGTATTCGAGAGGTACGTGGTTCGAGTCCCGGCGAGGGCATTGCACATTTTTCATCTCTCCAGTTTTTAAATAACCTGATGTCTCTATATTCGCGCCCGAACTAAAAAAAGGTGGTGAATGATGATTCTCCACCACCAGGATTTGGCGATTGGGAGCCTTAATTCCCAATCACTCTTTAGAAGGGAGAGTATATAAGATATTTCTCCCGCCTTCTTCTCAGGCCTTCGTGGTGTAGTGGTTAAGTCCGTGGTTCGAGTCCCGGCGAGGGCATTGTTCATTTTTCACTTCTCCTGCTTCCGAAATAACCTAATGTCTCTACAAAGCCACGACTCATATGAATATTTAACCATTAAAATTACATTCTTTTTTTTTCGATAAAGCCAGAAGTCCAAAAGAATGAAATCATTTATGGTAGTAGTTCTAATAATTTCTTTTTTTTAACGTTTTGTGGAAATTTGATGCAAATAGACGTTAAAGGTTTCAATGGTGCAGCTCCTCCCAATAAAATAAATATTCTCAACATTTTGTTATTTTCTTATAAAGTTGCTGAATCACAAAAAAAATTAGCTGCGAAAGCTCAGTTTTAATGGGGCACTCACACATCGAGCTGACCGGATCCTTAGATTCATTTCAGGGAAATGTAGGTAAAGACACTGTAGCACAAGCGGGTAACACACTCTGACCATTACAGTTCCTCAGAGTCATAGCCTTCAATTATAAAAATAACAAACAATGAACTGGTGGTCTCACCCTCATAAATTCTGCTGAATTCAACAAAGCAATGACGAAAAATACTACATTGGCAACGCAGATTATCACTTCCAGATTTTTTTCAAACACTATCGGCGGTAAAAAAAGGGAGCCCATAGCTGCTGAAGGAGGCTGAGAAGCCCCTAAGGATGGCGACTGCCTCTGCATCCTAATTTTTCCATTTTACTTTCAAAATCAAACCAAATCTATGTTTGTGTAAACTTCGAAGAAAAGTCAGTTTCTCCGCCCAGATAAAAATTATTGAATATCTAGGAAAATTAAAATTCTATCTAGCCAATGCTTAATTTTCAAAATTACGTGGCTTAACATCCGTGAGAGCGAATTCGACCCTCTTTTTTCCTTTGAAAACGAGAAAAACCACATCTTGTCCTTAATTGCAAGCTAAGCAAACTACGTTGCGTTTCCATTAGAAACAAGAAATAAATCTACCAAATCTGAAATTTCTATCGGCCGCAGAGAAAAAAGTAAGAGCAAAGAGGATACCAAACTGCTTTCGTCTGGCAGAGACATAAACACTTTATTAGCTCAAAGGGACGGTTAACCCAGAGGGCTATTATTCTCAAAACGGTATATTCGTCGTTTCACTTTCTGCGTTGATTGACTTTTCAAACTGTTGCCAACAAATACTATCGCCATGAGTAAATAATGAAGAATCTGCATGAATGCTGAATATTTCTCGCATTGTGAAAAAACAACAATACCTAGAGTCATCAAATTTTCAATAACGTAGCCCTCCAACCGAACATGGGCACTTAGAAACCGAATTTTGAATTTCGAATTTGTTTTATTACCTATTTCAAATGTTGTAAAATTTTAACGAATTTTTGATTAACAAACTCAGCGATTTCAATGCAAACAATGTCAACAATGTACGGGAAAAAAACATTTTTATCTCCAACGCGTGAGTCTATGTATTGGCAATTCTAAAGATACGCTTTTTTTTAATATTTTGTAATATTCCTGTTGAACTGAATTTTATATGGTTTGAGTGCGAAGAAAGTGATATTTAAAAAATAAAGGTAACACACAAAATGTTAAAAAAGAGCCTTTTGGGGCGCAATATACGGATAAAATCTGGAAGCTTTCAGATTTTTTTTCAATATAGTTTTAAGGAGTACCCAAATGATGTCAGAAACTGCAGTGTATCGAACAGCGTTAAAACAATGAGATATTCTTTTGTTTGTTTGCTTTTGTTTGTTTATTTGAGGAAGAACCACATGATGAATAAATTAAAGTTTGATTCAGAATTGCAGGAAGTTTAAAAATTAACCATTTTTATTAACTTTAAAGGAAAATCGTTGTTCTCTGATAGTTTAAAAGAATATTCTTCAGCGAGAAGTTGATTCTCAAATATTACTGTTGGAGTGACAGTGTATGGATTTCCTGTTTTTCACATCTGCAGTAGAGCAGTATCTGAAATACCCTGAAAGCTGTAAATCTGGTTACATTCTAGATCGATGAAACTAATCTTTTATTCAAAGGAAATGGATAAAAAATTTGGTATTTTCACCAAGTTTTCTGTTTTTAAAATTTTCTTCCAATATAAAGTCATTTACGTTTTAATTTTTTGAAGTTATTTTCAGAATTTTTTATATCATTACCATTTTATAACGCATTTAGACAGGGTTATTCATGATATCATGAAACATTTTAAAACAATTAATACTCACAAGACTATAAAACTGGCATCACTATTTTCAGAAGAATTTTATAAACATAATTATTTAATCTTTCGTTCCAATGGAAATGTGTGATAAATTTCATTGGATTCAGTTTTTTCCCTTTTAGTTCATTAATTCTTTTATGATTTTTAAATAAAAGCTTATTTCATAAAAACTTTTTTATTTTATCTGGTTTTCATCTTTTTAGGCTGAATGACGTGTTATCGATCAGTTTATTCAGTTGAACAATTATTTTTGAACAACGAATAATCATTCTTTTAATTTCGAGAATTATGCTTATGCTTTTCTTTTTAATCTTAAAAGTATGTTTTTCGAGCGATATTGGGAGAACTGATTATTTCGCTTTATGCTTCATGTTTCAGCATGTTTTTTATTTAAAAATAAAAGCTAGAAAATTGCCAAATTGTATCTTTTTATCATCCTTGTTTTAAAAGAGGACGAAGGATTTCTTCAGAATCTGAGGATGTTTACACTGTAACTGATAAATTTTCAAATGATGAAATTTCAAATTAATGCTCGTCAAAAAAGTTCAAACAATCGAATGGTTTTCGAAAATTCACCATAAAAATAAGAAATTACTTTAAAAATTTCATACCAATTTGATTTAAAAAGTTTTTTTCTGCTCGAACAAATGGTGGAAACAGTGAAATTCTGAGTATTCTAGTTTATTCGCTAAACGTGTACTAATATGTGCGAAAAATCATTTCAACATTAATTTTAAAAACTTTAAGTCGAATTTTGAAACCATCCCTTCACTGTGTTCTATTTCCATTCACAAACAGTATTGTGTATAAAATTTGAACTAGACAACGTATCAAGGAGAAGTCTAAAAATCAACGGCAAACCTTTGACCATAGTGACAAACACCTTGAGTGAACTGAAGAAAAACTTGTAAAAAAAGTTGTCCTTGCCTTTTTTAACTAAAAACTAACAAATAAATAAATAAATAATCGCCTTTTTTTTAGAAAATCAGGAATAACTTCTAAAGTTTCTTCAATGTTCACAGGAAACTAGAGGGGTACAACCGCTGGTACTAAATATTAAAGTACCGTGTTTGAAATATTTTGTGCAGTGGAATGAGGTACCATTTTTTCCTAAGGTTTCATCTAAAATAAAATAAAAGTAATGGCAAACTGAAAAATGCCTTATATATTTAAATGATTATTTTTCAATTTATATTAGAAGTAGAACTAGTAATATTAGTAGAGCGTATAACGTACGTAGAACTTCAGCAGTTATCAGAAAATAGCATCTGTGAGAAATAGAATTAGTCTTCGAGTAAGAAATCAGAGAATGTTAATAACCAAACTTGAGAATTTCATTTATCTTTGGAACATTCTAATTAGTTTGCTTTATAAAAATTTTGAAAATTAAAAGGCGCAGGTGATATTTCACTACATTATAAAAATCAAGGATTATTTGCTCAATTCATTCGCATTTTGTTGCAAAACTTTTCAGATACACTCCTTGGTGTTAAGACTTCCTTTTTTTCCCGACTCTTAATTTTATTTTACTTTTGTAAGTCCAAAATGATTTCCAAAAAGATCCAATGAAAGGGATAAGTGTTTTGCATAATTACTACATATAGTTTCGCAAAGTTTTATATTCTTGTTGACATTTGTCTGAAACTTATATTAATTAATATTAGTGTTTAACAAAATAATTTATCTGTAAGGACTTTTAAAAACAAATTCTGTCATTATTTATATATTTTGTATAAAAATAATAAATTTTTATTAAATTGCTAAAGCGTTTCCTAGACGCATGTATTAAAAACTGTAGTCGAATTGATCAGTTACAATTCTGAAAGAAAATTTTTTCTCAAGTCTGTTTTAAATGTCGTTTTGTTTCGTTACGAAGCTTCGCAGAATACAGTGGGACCTCGTGCATCGAATGTTATGCGTTCTGCGAATACTCTCTCCCATATGTTGCAAAGGGAATAATTTTAATCTATTTTCAAGCCCGATCTAGCATCGCGAAATGTTTTACAAAATTTCAGAGAATATTAATAACCCCATTAATATTTGAAACAGTGAATACTTTATAAATTTATACAAAAAAGAACAGAGATCAAGTTTTATTCAAAACCTACGAAAACGTAAGCTTGTGTTTTTGATTTATATTAAATTTTACATCCATTTGTTTTCGGGGATTTTTTAATTTGATTACTAGATAATATTATAAAATGCAACTAATTTAGTAATATTATAAAATACAACTAATTTATTAATTATGAAATATTTACAGGTACAAAATCTGGCAATTTTTTAGTTCAATTTAGTCTAGGATTTCCCAATATTCCACTTGAAGTAGAAAACGGAGAAATCCGAACTATACTGCACATTTTTTTTTTTTTTTTTTTTTTTTTTTTTTTTTTGAGCAGAGATTCAGATTTTAAAAATTTGTCTAAATTAGCTAAAAAGCTGTCTAACATGGTCCCTTCTTCAGGAATGATTCTGAAAGAGTGCATGGTATTGTCATTAAACAAGTCATTTAATTTGTTATTCTTGTTAACTTTGTCACGCTTCTTTGCTTACTATGACTTAGATTTCTTCCCATTTCTAATTAAATATACGTAACGTTTTTTAAAGCAAGGGCCGTTTTGTTGTATACACTAACGGAATCCCGGCATCCCTTGGAAATAACTGTGCTCAGTTGTTAGCTGTGCAGGTTACCTGTACGGTCAGTTTTGTGTCTTTAAAACGTTCAAAATTATCGAATTGCCCGCCGCGTGATTGGTACGGTCAAGTGATACGTTTCTTGCCCACAAGAAACCTGTCTATAGCACACATTCACCGGCAGATTTGTGAAGTTTACGGAACTACTGTCATGAATGAAGACAAAATGCGTAAAAGTGGGTTAGATACTTCAAAGCTGGCCGCGTCAACGTCTATGAAGAGTCTCGCTCCGGTCACCCATCTCTCATTGCAGATGATATGGCGGCTTCAGTTGAAGCGAAAATTCTTGAGAACAGACGCTTCACCATAAGCACTTTTTCAAACGAATTTCCTGAATTGGCTAGTCTAGGGCGTGAAAATGGCCGTGATCTCTTGGTTATCGGAGGAAGCGGTAATATTCTATGAAGATCGTATTCAAATTCTAATTTTAAGATATGATAAGTGTTTGAACAAACTTGGCAACTACACTGGTGTGCAAAAATTAAGGACGAGACGGTTTTTTCAATATACCTTTGTACAAAAGCTTTCCAAATCAACACATTTAATACCGTAAGATCCCCAATACGTAAGGACATGAGTAATGTAAGCAACACTTACTAAAAGAGAAATCAGAGGGATAAAAAGAAGCTTTATTGAAAAAGTAGCATGGAGCGCAATGCGACTGAAGGCCGAAACATCCCTGTGATGGGTGTCCAGCAAGAAACATCCGGTCTTTAATAGGGGATATGATCTCCCCTGACTGCTAGGCAGGTTTCACATCATTTGTGCATGCTGGATATGTGGTTGTTAATGAGCTGTTGAGACACTGCTGCTCGTTCCTCTTGTAGCACCAATCGCAGTTTCGGAATCGTTACTGGCGATAAGTTACGTGCTGCCACGGGTCTCCCTAGTAAGTTCCGTACATGCTTGACGGGATTTAGATCCAGAGACCTTGCCGACCAATCCATGTGTTCAATATCTTCACTCTCCAACAGCTCTTCGACAGTAACTGTGCGATGAGGTGGAGCGTTGTCGTCCATGAAGAGGAACTGAGGACCCATAGCCCTTGTGAAAAGACGCATGTAAGGAAGAAGAACCTCGTTACAATAGCAGTCCCAGGTGACGAACCTCCTTGGGAGATATGAAGGTCGGTCCGGCTACCAAGCATTATGTCTGCTCGAACGAGAACTCCGCGACCTCCAAAACAGTCCCTTTTGATGATGTTGAAGGGGTTATTGCGTGTTCCCCGCTCTGTCCAGATGTGTATGTGTCTAGAATCGCAACTCAGACTAAATCTGCTCTCATCTGTAAAGAGTACTCGTCCCCATTCATTGTCTCTCCAATTCCGGTGTTCCCGGCACCACAGAGAACGCCTTCTCCGATGGGCAGGCGTTAGAGGTACACACCGTACAGGGCGTCGTGCAAACAGACCACCACCGTGCAGTCTTCTGGCCACGGTAAAACGCGATATCGGTCGTCCAGTCGCCTGTGTCGTGTGTCTAGCGATTTCTCCCGCTGTCTGCCGCCTGTTTCTTCTGGCCTGTAAGGCAATATACCGGTCATCTGCGGGTGTGGTTCCTCGTGGACGACCACTACTAAACCCCCGGATAGCTGTTCCTGTAGTTTAAATTGTCTCCAAAGTCGTGAAACGATGCTGTGAGCAATTCCGAACTCTGCAGCCACACTTGTTACACTGCGGCCTTCCTCCAACTTCCCAATGATTCGACCGACCTCGGGTAAAAGCATCCAGATGTCGTCTAACAGATTGATTATTCGCCATTTCTCGCTGAGGCAGCAACTCGGTGTGATTTTAACTGCTATACGGCGTGCAATCTCTTTGCCAGAAATACTGATCTTACACCGACAACATGCTTTATACTACTCAGACTCTCCCCCATTACGTCTACGTGCATATCTGCGCATGTGCTACCGTACATCACCTTACTTAATCTCCTAATTGGTCTTTCTGTCCGCTCTGCCTCTTCGTTCAGCTGATATGCTAATTTTTCGACTTCGTCCTTAATTTTTGCACACCAGCGTATGTTGAAAAATAGAAAAACGTATGTAGAATCTGAAAATAAATTTGGTATCTATTTTCAAACGGCCCTTACTTAAAAAACACCCCTCGCATTTTCCCTTTAGAAAATACGACCTTACCTATATAGTACCCCTTTAATTTTCGCTTCTTTAGCATATCCTCCACAGTATGGATGGATTACTTACGATCTCCTTCGGTTCAACAGAAGAAATTTATCTCTGGAGTGTCTTAACCTCCTTTTCAGACGGGTTTCCATTCTTCAATGAACATATAATAAAAAGAAGAAAGATATTTTTTTCACCCTCCCTTCTTTGTTTGTGCAACAGCATGTTTTGCATTTACTCGCCGGTACAGTAGAAAACAAGACAAAATTAACTCCATTTAATGCGAGACGAAACTCGTGTGCGATTTTTAAACTAGTTCAAGTTCCTTGTGCGAGACATCCGTTTCAATTCGAACACGCTGTTGTTATGCAGGATGTTCGTTATAATAGCCTTTCGTTTTCCGAAGTACAACTATACTGTAGTTTCGAATACTACACCAGCTATTGCCTAAAGCTATATGTAAGTAATTGGTCAAAGTGACTAATCTTTAATCTTCCTAACAATAAAATTTCATCCAATGAATGGATCGAACTTGGAATAGTGTAACATAGCATATGAATAGTTGTCTAAATATTTTCGAAATCTGTAAACATGAAAACTGACTTGTCTTCATATGAGTTACTGAATCACTAATTCGTCTCCAGAAACAGTCGCCATCTTGCCTTTCTGACCATTCAAAAATTTACATTCAAGAACATTTTAATTTGTTTTGCGAATACAGTTTATATTTTTAATTAGCATTACGCAAAACTATACTGTTTGACATTTTAATTTTTATTTTATCTTTCAAAAATATTTAACGTGCTAAATCTTTAGAAAATCATCAAATGCTAAGTTTTTAAGAAATCAAAAGCTAAGCATCTTAAAATATTATTCTTTGCTATACTGTCTGCACTAATGATTTCGTGTATTCATTCGCCTCCAAAACACCCAAATATAAATTTACTGAACACCGAACAGCTATGAAATATTTTTCTTCTCAATTTCTTGAGCGTTACGTTCAACAAAAGTCAAGCATAATTTATGGCGCTTTCGTGATGCAACAAAAATAGCTTGGGATTAGAAGACTTTATTCTAACGTAAATATCTCAAAACTCGGATTTAAACAGGTGTGATATATCGCTTAACTTTCAACAAAGCAAAGAAATGGAGCTAAAAATGAGAAAATTTCCTAAACCCTTAACTTATACTCTTCGACAAGCTTCTATTTACTACGTCTAGATTAAATTAATGGAGAAGTCTAGCGTTGTTTGCGTTTTGCTAAGCGCCATCTGGTGTCTTGTGTTCCAGCTACAAGACAGTCATTATGCGTAGACTGAAGATCATTTTGAACAGCTGCGGGACGAAGAGGTTAATGCTGGTCTAAGAATTTAAAGTACCATAAGAAAGCTGGGTATTGTTAAATGCACTTTAAAAGAAGTTTTATGCTTCTAAGGCTTTACTGAAACCCTTTTAATTTACCTGACGAGAATTAAATATAAATACTTTTTTGATTTATCAGTAACACGATATTTTATAGATATAAATCTTGTTTGCTTCAGATATTAAGGAAAGCCCTTTTTAAGACGATTTTCTGTAGCTATC
>KK114992.1:189780-226728 GCA_000611955.2 Stegodyphus mimosarum | reverse complement strand
TAATTGTTTCATAAGAAACTAACTATTAAAATTAAATAAAATTAAATACTTCTCTTGCGCCATTGCTGCAAGGAATGAAATTTGAATTTAACAGTTATAAAATATAATATACAATATATTGTTTTCTCGTTCATATACAGCTATTTAAAATTTTAAATTAAATTGCAAACATATAAATTGATTAATTTTTGCTGAGAACTAATTTGCAAAGTCATTCAAATTCAGAAAGCATAAGTAAATTAAGCGCAAGCATTTAAATATGAAAAACATATAATAATCTTAAAATTTTTATCTTAAAAACGTTAAAAAACTTAACTAAATTCATTAGAATTAAGTGAATTATTGTTGAGCAGGCAGGAGAAAGATATTTTGAAGGGGAAGTTGCCTCCAAACCTAACTCTTCAATTCCTCAATTCGTGTTTCATTATCCATATAGGCACGGGTCAAGAATTACACAGAACCAAAAGTAGTGAACAGTTTAAACGAAAAATGTAACAATAAAAGGATTTGCTTACTAAATTTCCACTATAGGAAACAAAATTATTAATTAAAAGTAAATAGCCAATGTAATTAAGATCACAAGTAATTTAGAAACCCTTACCTATACAGGTACTTCCCCGACACGAATTATGCATGCAAACCAAAATAAACAAAAAAGCTGATCTAAATATTATAAAAATGAAAAATAATAATATAAAATAAATGAAATCTATAAAAATAATACAAAAAGACAAGTAAATAGTAAGCTTCAATTTAGCATGTAACTACATATTTTTGATGCGGGAGAGTGGAGTAGCATTTTCTACACAATATGAGGTTATGTAGTTTGTAGCAGGTAACTATGTGAACTGTATACTAAAGTAGAACAGAGGGTGCTTATACTATCTAGTGTTAATCTGTTAACTGTCTTAAGTATTGTAAAAATAGAGTTGCTAACTCTAAAGTAATGTAAAATAAATGTTCTGTGTGAAAAATGAAAAAGAATAAATGTAGCTGCTAACTTCTATAGGATTGCAGAAATATATGAAAATTGATGTAAATGTTCTTGTCAATGTTTCCAAATTTTGAACAAAAGTACGAAACTATTAAAAAAATACGAAAAGATTAAATTGAAAAATTGAAAAATATTTCAATGAATTAATTTTTATTAAAACTGAAGTTAAAACAAAACTTTAACTAAATACTGGCCAAAGTTAAGGAAAGACAGAAAAATATAAATATCTTAACTCAATTCGAGCTATAATTGAAACTTTAGAAAAAAGCTGGCCCTTCATTTATAAAAATATCCAAATAGTTAGACTAAAAAATTTATGTACTGAAATAGAAGATTTAAAAGAAGAAATAATAAAGTTGATTAATGTATAATTAAATAATCAGGTCGCAGCACAATTTATTAATTTCTATATTAAAAAAGCAGGCATTAACTATTCTATTTAACTACTCTTTATGGTATGATAGTATTACCTTAAACCTTAGATTGTATTTATTTTACATTATTATTTTTCATTTTTATAATGTTTAAATTAGTTTTTTTTTTCATGCATAGTTCGTGTCGGGGAAGTACCTATATAGATAGGTGTTTCTAAATTACTTTGGATTTGCACTCTTAATTACATCAGATATGTACTTTTAATTAATAATTTTGTTTCCTATAGTGGATTTGCTTATTAAATTTCTCGAAATTCTTTCATTATTACATTTCTCATATAAACTGTTCACTACTTTTGGATTTTTGTAATTCTTTACCCATGCCTATATAGATGACGAAACACGAACTGAGTAACTGAATAGGCGGCAACTTCCCCTTGAAAACATTTGTCTCCTGCCTGCTCAACAATTATTCAATTAATGCAAATCAATTTAGTTTTAAATTTTTCTTAAAGTGTTTAAGATAATTTAATTTAAAATAGCTTTATATGAATCAGATAACAATATACTGTAAATGTTAAATTTAAATATGTATATATTGTCAAGAATCGCATTTTACACGTATCTTTCAAAAACAGCTATCTCCTATAACGCCGGTTGATATATCGCAGTTTAACATTAGACTTGCTTAAACCGCATATCTAGCAACAAAACAACGACTATTTAAAATTCTATGTTATCGTTCGATGAACAGTTTCTAAGGAGTCACCAAATGTAGAGAAAATTTTCTTTGTGATTAACGAAGTTTTGAAATAATGATTTTAAACTGTCCAATCCAGTCCGTAATGTAGAAAACAATACCGATCTACGCGAAATGCAAAGAATTAAGACATTCTTAGCAATTAGTAATAAAATAACCGCAGACATCTTTCGCTACATTAGAACAGTGGTAAGCAAACCGCAGCTCGCGAGGCGCATGAGGCTCTTTAGCCACTTTAACGCGGATCCTCCACGAATTGATTTCGACTACGTGCGGGCGAAGGGGCTGGAGTAGCGCAAGTTGGTCTAGCACATCGGGTTAGCGTAAGCAGAAGGAGGGTTACGCGGTACGGAGGAGGCACGTGCGACTAAAGCACGAGTCGAGTCACAGCCAGCCAATCACAGCTTGTGAGTCATACAGTGGTTTGTGCATAACATACCGAAACGCCTCACGCAAGCGACGAGAGTACCAACTCGGAAAATTGAGATACTTGTATCTTTTAACCGTGGTCAGCTCTCATGGGTATTTTTGGCGACAGTTTAATAAGTTATAATTTTCTGATGCGGCTTTTATTGGTATAAAACGAAGAATGTTTTCATGTGCAACCTGTTTGACATGGCTACAAAGAAAAAGAAAAGAAAAGATGAAGGTGGACACCGTGCATTTAAAGTTGAGCTGACCGATTCATTCCCATTTATCCAAAACTCAAGTGACCTTCCGAACTGTCTTATTTGTCAAGTAAAATTGGAGCATAAGGAGTCAAATTTGGAGATATGTTTTACAACTAAACACGCGTCAGTTATCAGTAAATATCCGATGATGAAACAAAACAGTTGAGGAATTTCAAAAGATTTATAGCGAATTACATGGATGATTGATAACATATTATTTCTTTAATAGACACAAATAACTTTTTAAGATCACACAGACGTTGCGTAAATGGAGCTGTTGAACTAAGTTATAGTAGTTTATTGTATGTATAAACACAATTTTGAATCAAATGAAAGTCTTTTGGCAAGATTTTTATAAAATTTCAAAAAATTACATTCCCTTAGAGATTAGTTATATCGATACGTTTGCACGATTGGGCTCCGATACTACATATAAGCAAAGGTGGTTATGAAGGTTTATTTCTACTTATATTAAACCTAGACTTTTGAGTTACAGATATTCTAAAAGTACGCTAGTGTGCTGTGTGCGTAGGAAATAATTTTCAGTGAATGAAATACGCATTACGATTTAATTAATTTCGTTCAAGAATACCAGTTATTTGAATTGTTTCTTCTTGCTCAGTTGAATAAAAAATTAAGCATATTGTTAATTTAACTAATGTTTTGTTTAGTGAATGTACTTAATTATTACATCCCCCAATGATTATCTATCATAGAAAATAATGCCTTCATTTAATTTCAGTCGAATACGATAAAATAAAATAAATTCTTTGTAATTTCATTTGAGTAGCAATAAAATTGATATTTCAATCAAAAGGTTCTATATTATTAATAGCAAAAGTCAGGGACAGATTAGACGGCAATTGCGTATTAGAAAATTGTCTAATACCCAGTTTTAAGATGATAGCTAAAAATTAATAATGGATTGTTCTCTTAACTATAGCTGCAACATTAAGCATTTAGATCAGCAGTTTTCTGTTTGTTTGTTTGTTTTGTTTTTTGTAGCTGCTAGCTAGATTCTTTCAAAGAGACTTTAGAACTGGTAGCATACAAGATTCTGGGCAAATATAATTTTGATCTTTTTCCCAATTACTTAGAACCCCTTTCCGCCAGTCTTACGATTTTCTTCCTAAGTAGTAATATTGTTTCATGAATTGTCAAGGATTATATATCTTCAGCACGCAAAACTTTATTGTGTATCTTAGTTTTAACATAAGACCTAATTAATTAAGAAGACCGTTTTCTTCGACGTTTCAACCCTGCAAGCCGAACATCGAAACAAAATTTCTCACTTTCGTTTAGTGGCAGACCAGCGGTCAAGCGGTAAATTCGCTGAATTCTAACAATTTTACCCGGGTTCGTTTCCAGGGAAACGTGATTCTAGGCTGCTTGGAGTTTTTTATGGTTCTCTCAATGCGTAACATGAATAACAGCCTTAAAAAGTCGTTCACGAAGGTTCCCTACCCTTAGGCTGATAGCTCTCACCTGCTTTACCATAACCAAATAAATCAAACCAAGCCACTTTCGCTTTGTCCTGCTAATTGCAAAATGGTCAGATACTCATCGTATCTCATTAGTATTCTGTAGTCAGGCATAATGAAGCAGTAGGATTCATACTATGGTATTCTGTGCAGTGGAGCAAATAAAACGTCAAATGGGGACCGTAGGCCTTTTCATTGGTCTTTGTATACTGTACATTTTAAATAGAGATTAAGTGAGAGGAGAATAATATAGGATACTAAACTAAATACACTCCTACACTTCGTTCTTCATTTTCAGTATTATTTGGCCCTCATGCACATACAATAATTTCATATGAGCCACTTTGCCTTCGAAATTTCTTCACTAATATATCCCAACTCGCGTGCAGACACAGGAAGTGCGATTTGCCATAATTCAGTAATCTATCCAAATCTATACAATAATTCTTAAGTTGTCAAATCTAAAAAACATTGTTCAGATTTTAAAAATTTGTGTGATCATTTCATAAAATCTATTTACACGAAATCGGCTATTTCTTTCTTACGAGTGACTGAAATAGAAAATTTTCAATTTTCATTAAAAAGGTCTGTCATGTTATCTGGGAAATAGAATATTACTACTTGCAAGGTCGAGAAAGGGCATTACGAACAAAATCGATATAGAATTTTTCTACAATTCTGCAAGTTTCGGATATTAAGGAATCCTCAAAACCTTTTTCTGGATATAACGCATTTGAATATTCAAAGCATTATAACTGCTATTCAAGATAAAGGAGTGCTCGATGTGTTTCATAAAAATTCTTTCCGACAGTTAGAGTTATATTATACTCTAGGGCAGCGGTCGACAAACTGCGGCTCTTTAGCCTCGTGGCTGCGCCTTTGCTACGAATTGATTACCACTAAACAATTTGATTTCGAGTACGGACAGGCGAGCGGAATGTCTGTCGCCTTGACGTAGGACAAGGCAGCGGGGAGAAGTCGCTGCCTTGTCCTACGTCCCGAACCAGCAGCCCCTAGGATCAACATAAGTTCTAGGGGGTGTTGCCCGAACGCACGATGTGAGTAAGAGCAAGCTAGTCACAGCTTGTCTGTAAGTGGCTTGCAAAAGGTCGCACGAAATCAATGAGAGTACCCGCTCGGCGCATTAAGCTACTTGCATACTTGCCAGCCTACGACGCTCAAAAATCGGAAGATTTGTTTTAGAAATCGGGAGATTTATTTTCAACGACAAAAAGATTCTTAAATGATAAAAATATATTTTTTATAAAAGAATCACCGTCAAATTGTTACTAATTAATATCTGAAAGTTCAGTTACTAATTCTGAAATGCAAACAATGCATTTTGCATTAATAACATTTTGGTCTTTTGTTTATATAGAAAAAATTAACTTTTCGTTTTTTTTTTCAATAGAACTCCTGCTATCCTTGTTTATGTGTACGAACATGTTTGAGAACATCGGCCGTTCCACTGTGCGAAATCAAAAAATCGCGATGAGCAATGATACGCATCCCAAATACATTACATTTCCTTAAGAAAATATTAGAAGGAAAGTTATCTGTGTATAACTTTTAAAAAGTACCTGAGTATTTTATCTTTTTCGCAGACATAACTAATACGAAATATTGTAATTTCTTAAACTATTTCTTGAAAGCACGTTCCTTCCCACAGGTTAGCGACAAGATGAACGAAATAACAACCTCGATCTTGTTTTCTGCTCAATGGCTAATATGTGCCAGATGACACGCAGTGGCACTCGAGACTCATTGGAGAAATGGAACATGACGTTTTCGGACACGTGATCTCACTCACAAAGCAGAAGCGCGCCATTATTTCTCACTGATGAAACTACTTTGGTTTTCTATGCAATCTAGAGAAAAACCAGGTATTTCAACGGTTTCAAAACCAGGTTAACCAGGTGTTGTAATATTTCATCTGGATAATAATAACCATAAGCTACAGGGGAAAGGAAACACGATCTTGTCGATACTCAAAGACTCAGGAAATCATTTCATTCCGAAACATATTATTCCTTCTTCTTCAAGACTGAAAAAGAAACATTAATTGAAAAAGAAACATTAGTTCATTTTCAATCCTGTTGAAACATCTCCAAGAAAATAGCTCGATAATTGACAGTTACAGTTTTAAAACAACAATTTTAAAGATTTTCTGCAGAGGTTTCAGGAGTTCAGAAACAGCATAGGGAAGTTAGCAATACTTAAAAATCCTCTCAGTGCTGAAGTAATTGAATTGAGGTTTTCTTCCTTTAATATTGACATTCACGCTTTTCGAATGCAATTACTGGAGTTAAAAAACAGAGAATTATGGAACTTGTGGCAATGCTGATATGGAAACGTTGGAGAAAACTAAATGTAAACATGGGCTGCTTTGGAAGACCTGGAGAAGGAAGACATGATAATTTTCAACACCTGGAATCATATTCCTAACTTATACTATCAGTCAAAAAAAACTAACATTCATTTACTCTTTGGATCTGCATATTCATGCGAACCTTATCAAAAGTAAATTGAGAAATCCTCTTATTGATAAGAACCTGGACTCCTACTTAAAATTTTTAAAAAAATAATATACTAATTTTGACTTGTTCAAACTTTCAAGGAAATACAAGGTCATTGTTCACATTAAATTCGTGTTTTGTCATATTTTATTTTAATGTAAAATATATTTTTTGTCAATAAGTAAGATTATTATTATATCTAGTTTTATTTAATGTTAGTAGTTAGTTTAAACCTAATGCTTCTAAAACGTACTTCTTCAGAAGAAATTTTGCTCTTAAAAGAAATCTTAGTCTTTGTACTGCAGATCATTGGCTCTTTCGACTATTTGAGTTTGCTCACCAACATATTATACAGAACATTAGGTATGTTACATACCTTTAGACTCACTTAGATGCTTGCCAACATGAAAACTCTGAAACTACATGTTTCGCTGTCACTTCTGACATCATGGCAAATCTGGTAACAGAAAGACTACATCCGATAATCTGCACGAGACCGGATGTCACTTGGAAGGAGATACGAAGCATATTCTCTGAACATAGAGCACAAGGATACACTGGAATGCTTTCCAGTACTACTTACTATAATAAAAATTATGACTATTACTTACTATTACAAAATTAAATTTTCTTTGATTCGAGCTGAAATTGAAATGCAGTGTTTGGTTCACTTCTCAACAAGGAAATTCCCTTCAGTATTTTTAGGAGAAAAGAGAACATATCTGTCAAAGTTGTTATCCGTGGTCACCCTCCTGATTCCAAACCAAAGGAAACTGAGACGGAACTTCTTACCAAAGGTTTTCCTTTCATTACTCAGTTCATAAAGAAAACTAAAGACAGCGTGACGAAGCTTCCTGTATTTTTCGCGTCGTGAAAAGAACTGACAAAACAGGCAGAAGACAGTTTTAGATTTACATGCCAGAATTAGATGACAGAGAGCGGATAAAAAATGTCATGATTTGCTTGTAGTCAGAAATCTGGCCACGGTCAGATTTTCTGCAACAGCCCGCCTAGATGTCTGAAATGTGATCAGAGTCACCTGACCTACACATGTACTCTCCCGAGAGAAGAGAAACTAACTCGCGTCCACTATAAGCTGAATTATGTGAAATACAAATACTAAGTCTTCTGGCAAACAGCCCATGCATGTGCTCTTCTTCTTCTTACAACTGAAGTAAATATTCTTCTTGCATTCACAAAATGAGCACAACCAAACCAAGATACTGGCGTCCTTCATTGTATTCTAACGAAGAAAGCAAGAAGAAGACTTCAGAAGGACTTGTCTTTGGTTGAATCTTAGAACTGGCTGTTTTGGCACTCTACATTTGCTGAGAATTGTTTGTGGTTGGCATTACCTCTGAAATTTAGTTGCCTTGCCTTTTTACTTCCCTGTACGAAGTAAAAAGGAAGTATTGTAATCGCAAAAAATTTCGGGTATCATTTCGGGTAACGAAAATATCCATTTTGACAATAATAGAATGCAATTTAATGATGCTTTTGCGTAACATCTGTACGTAAGGGCAGAACAAAGGAGTCTTTTCCGCCCAAAAAAATTCTAAAACTGATTTAAATGGATTCAGAAGAGATTTTTTGTGACGTCTGTACGTACGTATGTATGTATCTTGCATAACTCAAAAACGAGTATCCCCAGAACGTTGAAATTTTATATATAGGACTCCTATAACATGTAGATGTGTACCTAACTTTTTGCTTGCAATTTGAGGCACCAAAAGTATATATAGTATATACATATACCTACTCGTTTACTTGGCTCGGTGAGCTCAGGTTTTTATTCTTATATATTATATAAAATTGCGCATTTTTTCCTTTAAAAATGATTGAATTATGTTGTTCTTATCTTCCGGTTCAGGTTTTTATTCCTTTAGTAAATCTGCATGCAATATTTTTAGAATTATCAACAATTCAAAAGTTGTTTAAGTATGGCAAAGCCTACTTATTTTTACGAAAGCAGCTATATTGGCTTACATTTAAAACTTAGCGTAATAGTGGATTTGTTGCCAATCTAGAGAAACTAAACTTCACAATAACAAGGATATCGCCTTCTTTTATTATTGCGAACTAAATCATGCTTAGCCCACTCAGGAATTTATTTGAGGCAATAAGTCTTTAAGATTTACTTTGTAATTTTTAATATAGATATTTTGAGTTTGTGTTTTTGCCTTGTCGCGAAGTAAGAACTGAATTAATTGAATAAGAAATATTGAATAGTCTGTACGAAACTGTGTCTTTTATTTGTTGTTGTTGCTGTTGTTGTCGTTGTTTGTTTAATTTCTTTTATACATCGTTTTAGATTTATTACAGTATTTGAATAGAACATGTGGCAATTATTAGATAATTCTTCAGATGATATACATAATTTTTTGCATTCTTGATGAGTTATAAAATGAATGCGATGTAGCGCGTTAAGTGAGCCTAGCGCCAGAGTGTCGCTATAGTAAGCGAATATAGCGAATTTTAAAGAGTGGATTTATTCTATTGTGGTTTCTGCACTATCGACGAAGTAGATTTAATTCAATCCATAAATTTAAATGAAATTAAAAACGCGTGTAATTTAATATTCCGTACAAGGAAGTCATATGTTGCATACAACAGACTTTTAAGTCTGTGATAGGTACATTTCCATCTGGTTAATTGCTCATTATTTAACCAAAACCAGTTGGCGTTTTCCATGACCAATTATTTGGAATAGTCCCCTTTTCAACAAATATAAAAGCTTTTCTAAAATTTATTCCTTTGTATATCTGAAACCTCGTGATACATTTCTGCATTTATACTTAAATGCCAATATTTTCTAAGCAAGCAGAGGTTCTTTTTTGTTGTTAGTCCAAAGGGATGTAGTCCCGAAGGACTATTACTTTCGTTTGGGCGTTTTGCGTCGTTTCACAAAAATGTCCGATTCACTTTTCAATTTAGTGCTTATGTTTCTTTGTTGGTAATTGAAGTTGCATTGGGTTGGCTATTAGAATTTTTGGAATTGTACTGTGTTGGTTATTGGGTCTGTACTGGATGGATTAATGGAATTGTATTGGGTTCACAATTGGAATTATATTGGTTTTTGTGTTCGTATTGGGTTTAGTTTAATGTTTGTTTCGTTCGGCAAGTTATCGTATTATTAAGCAAGATCCCTTTGGACGTAATCTAAAATCTGAATCCTTTCAGATTTTTTTTATATATATATATTTTTATTTTTAACTAAACTTTACTTGATGTTTTTAGTTATTTATTTTTGCATTACTGTAGCGGATAAATATAGATTCTTGAATGAATTCTTGAAGAGCAGTATGTATGCAATACATTTCATGTTAATTAAATAAAACGTTTGAAAGAATTAAGAGCAAACTTAATTTTAAATGACCTTGAAAGAAGAACAAATAATCTGAATAAAATGATGGGCAGCATCAATACTGTTTTCTTATTTATTTATTTTTTGGATCTCTAAGACGTCTCTTAATTTCTAATCCTGCTTTCACTTAACACCCCATTTCTTTATCTATTTTTTCAACTGGCACTTTTGTTCCCTTTACTTGGTTTTTGAATCTGGCCAAAAAGGAAACCCATTGTGTGAGAATACATTTGTATCACATAAAATGCAAAAATGTCTTCCTTTCACTAACAAGAAGTGAACACTTATCATAAATCTTTTAAAGAAAGAAAAGAGCGAGTACATAACTTATAGATTTTACAGTAAGAGAAAATAAAAAGTAACAAATATTATAAATTTCTATTTGTTTTACTGAGCACTGTAACTAAAGATTGATATATAATGAAAATAATTAAGTAATACTAAATTTCTGTTTTGTTAAACAACTCGATTTGGCGTTGTTTCACTTTCCATTGAAGTATGTTTTCTTTCGGAAAAATTTAATCCGTTTGTTTTTAATTAACAAACTGAACTAATTTAAAAGCAATAGATGCATATCTTAAAAATATTACTTTTTACTTTTAATCTGTTTGATTTAAACAAAAAGGCATTTAACTCATGACAAATCTAATTAAAAAATTGTGATATTTTTATAGCACTACATTACTTACTTCTTTCCCCTTTTAAGTATACAGAAGTTATATAGCATTCTCATGTTGGTCTAAACGTATATTCATCTAAATCCTATCAAAAGTTTCACGATTCCAGCTCAGACATCTCTATCGATAATCTCTACTTGTTTACCACATTAAGCTTTCAAAGAGCCGTTTCTGGGACATCGAAAAATCTGAACCCTTTCAGTTTCACCTCCCCCCCCGCGATGGTGCGTAGTGGTGTCACTTAGTTTAGATTTACGTTTACAAAATTACGTTTTTACCGCATAATTACTTTCACGTGGAAGAGGAAAAACTTGTTACATTGCCATAAAGAAGGAGAGAAAGTTTTTCAAATAGAACAATTCAGTTCATTTTCAACACCTTTTATTAAGGAGAGCCAAATTGTATCTGAGACATGATTTTAAGTTCCTTCTTCTGTACTAGATGGCGCCACTATATTCTCGTAGCTACACTTTTTGCATACTTTGTATGTCTCTCTATTACTATTATTGAAACTGAATATTAAATAATTACTTTTGCATTTGTTCACATTAATTACATACACCAGATAAAATTTCAACAAAAACTTCAATATCATTTTAATTTTAAGTAAAAATAAATGCATGTTAAGTAACAATTAATAGTAATTGTAATTAATTGTCGCATTATATCTAATATACTTTTATTATCATTGATAGGTATTACATATACAATAATTATTGCATTCCATTTCAGGAATTCAAATTTTATTACTCACAGCAAAAATTTAATAATTTAACTACTTTTATTTTATTTTTATTAACAGATATTACTGCAACATCTACAAAAAATTGCACAAAGAGTTTGTAAATTTAGGAGCTAAAATTTTAAGCTGAGAGGGAGAAAGGCAAGAATTTTCATTCAAAAATTATTTATCATTAATAAATAAAAAAAGTTTTTCTTCCTTATTCTCTATCCCATATACTCTTACATTTCAAATCTAAAATTTGCTTTGATTGAGGTTTGAAATTTTTTCGAGTTTCTATAGAATACCATTCTGCAGACTTCATAAAATTTCGATATGATTATGCAAAGCAACATTTTTATAGAATTCTGTTCTGTGAAATTTTTTTTAAATTACTTTAGAATTTTATAGAGATGCATTTCCATTTAGAGTTACCTTCCATTGGAAAGTTCCATAGGAATTTCTACATATTAATCTCTATAAATTTTTAAATAGGAAAACTACGGATCATTTCCCTTTCTCAAACTTCTATAAACTATGTTGAAAGAAATTTTCTGTTTTTCATCGTGTATCTTCAGATATGTTAAAGATGTCTCTGTAGGAAAATAATTTGTTTACATTTTCGATAAGCAGCTTGGATCTATGCTTAAAATTCTTGCTCTAAATTCCCAGAATATCATGCTTTTTATTTATTTTTTTTAACCAATGTTCGGAATATCTGTGGAAGGGAATATTTTCATCACGAGTAAGAATCATCAATTTCCGGGTGTAAAGGGAAGGTTTATGTTGTAGAGTCATTAGGTAATTTTTGAAAGCAGGAGAGATAAAAATTTAGCAATGCCCTCGCGGCGACTCAAACCACGGACTTCTCGAACACAGATCGAGCGTGCTGACCACTACACCACGAAGGCGGCGGATAAAATACTTTGTAATTTAATCAACAAATTATTAAGATTTGACCTTTGCTGTAATTTCTTCTTTCCGTAGTCCTCAGAAGAAAGCAAATTTTTACTTCCTTGTACGAAGTAAAAAGGAAGAAAGTACTGTATTCGGAAAAAATTTTGGGTACCATATTTCAACAAATATATCTATTTTGACCGCTATCGAATGCAATTTAACGACATTTTTGAGTGACATTCGTATGTAAGGACAGAATAACAGACTCTTTTCCCCCAAAATAATTATAAAACTGATTTAAAATGGATTCTGAAGAGTTTTTTCGTGGCTTCTGTGCCTACGTACGTATGTATGTATTTCGCATACCTCAAAAACGAGGAGCCTCAGAACGTGAAATTTCATATATAGGGCTACGATAACATGTAGCTGTGCACCTCGCATTTTAGTTGGAATCGGCCACACCAAAAGTATATATATATATATATATCCCCTGTATTACTCGGCTCAGTGAGCTCAGTTTCTTTATTCTTATAAATTTGTAAATTGCGCATTTTTTGCTTTAAAAATGATTGAATTATGTTGTTTTTATCGTCCGGTTAAGAATTTTATGCCTTGAGTAAATCTGCATGCAAGATTTGTAGAATTATCAGCAATTTAAAAGTTGTTCAAGTGCGGCTAAGCCTTAATCATTTTTCTCATGGGGGATATTTGTTTACATTTGAAACCTGCATTTGTTGCCAATCTAGATAAACTAAGCTTCGCAACAACAAAGATAACGCCTTTTTTTATTATTACGAATTAAAGCATGCTTAATCCACTCCGGAATTTATTCGTAGAAATTAAATGTTAAGATTCACTTCGTAGTTTTTAATACATATATTTTGAGTTTTTATGTATTTTTGCCTTAAATGAGAACTGAACTAATTGAATGTTGAATAAGAAATACTGAATCGTCTCTCTTTTTTTTTGTGTGCGTGCGTGCGTGTGTGTGTGTGTGTTTAATTTCTTTTAAACATCGCTCTAGTTTTAGTATATTATTGCAGTAGAACATGTAGCAACGATTAGGTAATTCTCCAGATGATATACATAATTTTTTGAATTCTTCATGAGTTATAAAATGAATGAGATGTAACGCTGTTAAGTGAAGCTAGCGCAGACTGTCGTTGTGGTAAACAAATATAGTGAATTTCAAAGAGTGCATTTATTCTATTGTGGTTTATGCGCTATCGATGAAGTAGATTTAATTCAATCTAATAAGTTTAAATGAAACGCAAAATGCGTATAATTTAATATTCCGTACAAGGAAATCATGTGGTGTATACATCAGATTTCTTGCTAAGTATTTAAGAAGAGAATATGAATGTTTTAGCATTCGAATTGCACCTCTGCTTGGCTGAGTTGCTGACTACCTAAGAATCTAAGACATGATTCAAGTTTTGTCTAATTTTCTATGTTGCGTATTCGTAAAAATTACTCGTAAAAGACCGGCACGTGGAACTTTCGTTCAAGCACGTTTCAAAACGGCCATACGAGCACAAAGTGCTTCGATAGTTGCATCGTTTTACTATATGCTACTGAAATTCTACGAATTTGAGTTATGAATCAAATTTTGAATTTTAACGCAGAGGAGGTTCGCAGACTCCAGTCATGACGGGAGGAAACTGGATGCTTCAGCTTAAAGGAATCTGCTAAAGTAGACATACTGTTTAAAATGAAAGGATTTCTAAATCTAGAAATGCTGTATTACTGCTCCTTCCTACAGTAATTAACTTACTCTGAGTTCTCGTCACTACTTCTAAACCTAATGATAAAAAGACAGTGCGAAGTTTGTGCACATCGAAAATGATGTAATGAGAGAATCGTGTTCACCTGAACAAGCAACTGCATTATTTGACTAGATATGACTTCATGGAATCGAATTTTAATGCCTGTATGTATGCTGTCTAAGAAACAAGCTTCAGGAGCTCCACGATTTCATTCTATAAAATGGCATTAAAATTTACATCGTTACTAAAACACAAGACAAGTTCGTGATAAATGGAAAATCTTTAACTACCTTTCCTATAGTTGTGACTGGCTCCAGCACAGAGGTGGAGGATCTTGATTTATGAATACAATAAATTTTCCTTTGCTTAATCTCCCAGAACACAAGCAAAGGTTACGAGAGTGTTGTTGTTAGAGTAACATCTCCTCCATTATCCCCGATATCACGCGTATCATTGTTGGAGGAGATTTAAATGCAAAACATGTCGATTGAGGTTGTAGAAAGCCTAATTTAAAAGGCAAGGCGCTGCACCCCCTCACCAGTTCATCCTCAATAATCCCATCTCAGTTTATGCTCCTGAAAAAACCTTATTTTATTATTATTTCCATTGCCAAGGTATTTTCCATGAACGAGATAGCATAATAAAAAACGTAAATTAAATACATAAACAAAAGAATACTGAAATACAAGTCATTGACCAATGCGCAGTCTCGCAAACCAATATCTCTCTGTGTCAGATTTTGCACGAAATGCAGTGAAACACATAAAAAAGGATGGTCTCTATCTATAATACCATTTATGCATAGTCAGCAGGTTAGGCATGGAAGGATACCAATGCGATACAGGTGCGCCGCCAGGCAGTCATGTCCAGTAATTACTCGCAATGTCGCCACAGATGTAGGACAAGGCCAATTAGGAATATTGTCCTGAATAGGTTTCAACCAACTCTTTGTAGAATTTTAAGTCTTGATGGCAGTTAGAGGCTGAAGTATGTTTAATAACACCTTTAGCAATTGAAAAATGCATCTCACTTTAATCAACCTGTGTAACCATGGATCCCTTTTTAGCTAACAGATCGGCTTCTTCATTAACATTCACACTGCAGTGGGCCAATATCCACTAGAGGGTAACGTGGATTTCCTTCCTCTTGAGCTGTTTAAATTCTTCTTTTCTCCTGATGTTTGCTGGGTGCGCTGGCGGTCTTTGGCTTTACCGTTTTTATTCTTGCTTGTTCACGGCGGCGTGGTTAGAAAGTGTTTTCCTCCGTTGTATTTGTTTCTTTCTGCGGCCGGCTGTCGAGAGAACTGCTAATAGTGTCCCTGGGTAGGAAAACTCGAATTTTCCGCTATCCGCCGATTATGGAACTTTACGGCTAATTCGAATAGCTCTTGCAGCGTTCGTGGGTTTCTCAGCTCCACGAAATCTTGTACTGCTAGTAATAATCTTGGTAATATAATTTCAATAACTTCGCTTCCGTGCTTCCTTCCATATAGCGTATTCACTAGTTTGACTTTACGCAGGATAAACTCGGTAAGGTGTTCAACTTTCCGGTGATAAAAGCTGTACAGTTCGGCTTCAAGTTTCGCACGATCTTTCACGATCGGGAAGGCCTTTAGGAGTGCCGCTTTGAAAGTTTCAAAATTGTAGGTGAGGCTTCCGATTTCCCCAAGTAAAAATTTTCCAATTCCTTTCCACCAAGACTCCGCCTGTCCTCGGAGGGCACTCGAGGCAGTAGCTACTTTTTGTCTTTCGGGTACCGGATACAACTGAAAATGCGTCTCAAGGGATTCCAGGAATGAAGTGACCGAGTTTTACCGTCGAACACCACTGCTGGTTTGATTGCTGCCCTCATCGTGTGTATTAAAAAGCCAAATCCATCCAATGGGCTTGTCACCATCGAGTCTACGACTTCTGCATTTTGTAAGGATAATTGTCCGTCATGATTATTGGCTGTTAGATCCGAGTAAGATGTTCGTTCGCCAGATGTAAAGTTCTACTGTCTATAGGTTGCGTAGAATCTGGAGAATAGTGACTGCAGCGAAGAAGGGTTAAAACTACCCTTTATTGAACTCTAAATTTTTCCAATGCGTCAGCTGGACGCTAACATACTATGCCTCTGCTTGGACGGTAACTGAAACAGTAGAAACAAAACTCAAGAATTCAATATATTAACAAGTAGTGGAATTAAACTACAGGGCTCATACAATCCTGTATCCTACAGCGCGTAGATGAGTTTCTGGCAGCAAAGGTAATAGCTGTAAAGTCACGTCTAACCAGCATCGACATTTAAACTTTTTCTGCCGCTGGTAGAATTTACATTCCTTACGTCCGCTACTAAATTTAAATATTCTGGAACTGACAACTAGGGAAATGAAGGCTTATGGGAAAGTAACTTAAAACTAAATTTAACTGGTTATTTAAAATACATATACAACTGTACTACAACTGTAAAGAACTGTTTACGAAAACTTCCCAAAACTAAACAGCAACTGATTAGATTAAGAATCGCCTAAGTAGAACATACCAACTTAAGCGGGATCCGGCAATCAAAACAGAGTTAAATCGCATTAGCAAGAAGTTTAAAAAAAGCATTAAAAAATTCTGTACTGAAAATTGGAAAGAAAAAATTGCAGATGTAGAACAAAATGATGGATCCTTCTGAAAATTTCTCAAATCCCTTAATAACAAATGCACAAGTGTAATCAGCCTATTACTGTATCGAAACCTGCTTCAATTTTCTACAAAGTGAGACCTGTCGCTGAAAGCTTAGAAGAACAATTTCACTCCTAACGTGACACTAGTGTACCCAGAGTTCATCACGCAAGTTCAGGAATTAATTGATTGAATAGGGCTCGCTGATGGGATCCCATCAGCGAACCCTATTCATGACGTCACTGCTTCTGGTGAATAATAATAAAATATAATAATCAAGTTCAAATTCAATGAATGGATCACAAATGCAATGAAGAGAAGTGAAGACGATTCTCCAAGAGAAAAAACTCTGTTGCGGTGATTTATATGGTGTTTATGAAAAATAAGTGATCGAAAAACAAGAACTGATTACGTAGGGTAAAAAGGTAGCTTAAAAATGAACAGTGAACACTTTTTACTGTTTTAGATAATGTGTTTAAAATTCGCTGAAACGAAATGCTGAATACCAGCAGATAATGATTATGACTTGTAAATCTACATGTAATTAACGTCCATTTGAAAATTAGTATAAAGCCAAGGAAAAATACTATGAAAATAAATTAGATGTTTCTATCTTTAAATGATACTTTGTATTTAATAATGAAATCTTAACGATTACTCTTAAATCATTCTTTAACTCCATTTATTAGTTACCTTCTCGGTAGGGCACTTTTTAATCAAACTCCGATGGATGAACTAACGAAGTTTAATTATATGTAATTGCGCTTAAGAATGCATTTTTCAGAGTCACTGCACAGACTTTTTATCACCTTCAAATACTAAACTATAGTAAACAAAACTACAACAATGTACAATTTCGCTTCTATTAGAAATCAAATCAAGAACACGACAGTGCTGAAATGCTTTATTAAAACCTTTATATTTGATAATACATCCTGAGAAAGATTTACAACTCAGATCACTCATAAATAATATACCAGTTAGCTAGAATGAGCTGGAAGTTATTCAGTTTTCTGTTAGCTGATTTTATTGGCCGAAAAAAAGTATTTCACTTCATTTCTGTTCATCAATGAAACAATAAAGCAACGAAAGGAATGATTTGCTAAATTGAGGTTTGAAATTAATTGGCTGTAACAGATTCTTGCGCATCTTCTGCTTTGCGTTCTTTGGTGCTTTCTTCGCCGTTGACACCCCAAGACTGAGGTTTTGACGACCCAAAAACAAGGAAAACAATTGTTGTAATAACGACAACGCCAATGGTAGAGTAATAAAAGTAACTCCATTGTGTCATGGACCGCTAAAATTAAATATAAAAAATTCATATTCATTTATAAATGAAATGATTTACAAATGTAGATGAAATAAGACATCATACAGCAAATGCTAAATTATGGTACAGTTTTTCTCTGCTTTATAAAAGTACAACGTTTCTGTAAAACGTTTCTGTAACGATCGATCCGTCTAATAAACGAAGACTAATTTTGTGCTCTGGGTACTTACGTGATTTTATCCCATTGTTCTGATCACTTTCTGCTGCTTTAAGTTATCCTCTTTTGCTTCAAATCGTGAATGGCATGAAAAAGTGTATTTTAGTCTTATCTTAATAACTAAAAAGGACATGTCAGAGAATAAAGATAATGTCTTTCAGATACACTCATGTCCATAAACTAAGGATAATTCGAAGTCACACGGAAATCGAAATCTAAAATAAACATATCACCTGTAAAATCACTACGCACATCTTCAAGAATCATATGCAAATTTCAGGAAGTAACCAGATGACACCGATGGTACGTCACAATACCGAGAGTGTAAGAGAGTGATATATAAGGATTACAAGCAAAGAAGTAAAATTGTTCGCAGGCGCTTTATAAGAATTTCAGTGCAATAACCGAATAGTTGTGACACAAAGGACGCATTTGGATGATTTTTTACGGGGTAGAATTATCGGCCGTCTGGAATGTGGGCGTACCCAACTGGAAGTATCCGACGAACTTGGAATTGCACAGAGTGTCATCTCCAGGCTTTGGCAACGATTCCAAGATGATGGTAATGTGAGAAGACGTTACAGAACAGGTCGCCCCAGAGTTACAACGCCGAATGAGGACAAGTATTTGGCAGTTACTGCCAAAACAAGCAGGCGGTGCACAGCCTCAGACCTGTCTAGTCAGCTCTCTTCAGCCACTGGTACGACAATTTCAAGGCAGACCGTGTACAGACGCTTAGAACTGATTGGTCTATATGCTCGTAGACCTGTCAGATGCGTTCCACTTACTGTACCTCACTGTCGCCTGCGGTTAGCCTGGAGTAGAGAGCATGCATTGTGGACACCGCAACAGTGGGCTTGTGGGATGTTTTCCGACGAGTCCAGGTTTAGCTTGCAGTCTGATTCTCGCTGGACTTTCATATGGAGAGCTCCATGTACCCGTTACCACCAAGAAAACAACATCATTGAACGACACCGTTAAGGTAGTGCAGGAGTGCTCGTTTGGGGTGGAATTATTCTGGGTTCCAGAACTGACCTGCATGTTCAAATTGGAACCATGACAAGCCAAATCTATCGGGACGTCATTCTGGAACAACATGTACGTTTGTTTCGGGGCGTCATGGGCGCACAATTTGTGTTTATGGATGACAACGCCCGTCCTCACCGTGCAAACATCGTAAGCGAATGCCTTCAATCGGAGGATATCCCCCGTATGGACTGGCCAGCATTCTCACCGGACTTGAATCCAGTTGGCCGACGAGTTGCAGCCCGTCAACCTCCTCCTACATGTCTACCGGAACTTCGGAGACCATTGCTTTTTGAGTGGTGTAATATCCCCCAAAATCAGATCGATAATTTGATACTCAGCATGCCTAGGCGTTGTACGGACTGTATTGCATCGTCTGGGAGACATACAATGTATTAACAATCATACCAACCATGTAATATTGTTTTTTCGTAAATAGGTTTTTTTTTTGTAATTTGCTCCAGGGAGAAAAAATCGCTAATTTTTTTGATAATATCAAACATATAGCATCGTTTTTTGGTCTTTACCTTTTGTTTAATAAATAAGCTTTACAAATAAGTCAAATCTGTTTTCCTTACAAATAAGTCAAATCTGTTTTGCTTTCAACTCTTCCTTTGCCTGATTTTGCATCATCCTTAATTTATGGACATGAGTGTACATTGTAATGTAAGGAAAACTGTTTCTCTAATTGGCTAAAAATGTATAATTTTCCACAAAGTTTCATTAATACAGTAAAAAATATTCTGTACCTCATATTTTGTTAACCATCCGATGAAGGTTGGCACGGCGAAGAATGGTATCACACCAATAGTTCCTAAAATACCAGATAAAGTGCCTGAAAGGAAAACATAAAAATATTTTTCAGATTGCAGAGCATTGAACGAAATGAAACTGACTGTAACGGTTTTTTTCCAAACTTTTATTCAAAGATTATTTCAAATGCATTGCGAAGTGTGACAACACTGCAGAAATGTGGTAGTTATGAGAGCCACAACAGTTGTTTTTTCTGTCACAAACGAGATCCTAGAAGAGGTAGCAAATGGTTTAAGTAATATCATAACGAATACTGTTTCGTACTGTCGAATACTTGAAATGGCATGTGAGTTCAAATAATAGTTACAAAAAATAAGAAGTTTCTCAATGACTTTCAGCGCCAATAGAAGCTAAGCCAAGTTATGATCTCTTCTGTTTGCCTTGTTAAGTTCTTTTAATTTTTATTATGATGACTTTTTTTACAATGTGGGAAATATAATGTAGGCTTTAAACTTGGTCTTAATTCTTCCTTACAATGAGGGAGAACTGTTCAAATCTGACGAGGGAAATTCCATTCTAAGATCGACTTAAGCCCCATATTCGTGGTATACACAGAGATAATAATATCATATTCCTTCTAATAATCTTCAGGATAATATTTAAAAGGATATATTGTCAAGATTCCTTTATCATCCTATCAAAAGCAGTTCATGGAATAAAATCTTTTGTAAATGAAATTTTAAATAAACAAATAACTGAAATCGCGTAGTTTTAAAATATAATTTTTAAACGTTATTATATTATTAATTTTATTCAGACGTTCCTGTATTATTATAAACGTTATTTACATAATACCCATTTAATTTATTTTTAAATCTTTATCACCAAATCAGTAAGTTTTACCAACGTAAATATAGTTTATTAAATCTTTCACTAAATAAGTAATTTTTACAACAGTAATAGCTGGAATTTATAATTAGTATTTTATTTTGATCAATGCAATTTTGATAGAGAACTTTCTGACGGCTTTATTACTTTTACTATTATTCATTAATTATTTTACATATTGTAGCGAACATTTTGCAGATCTTATTTTTAGAACATGGGCATACGCAATATTTATTTTTTTAGCCTACTGTCTTAACACGTTCGCTATCACAGCTGATGTGGTGTTTTCGTTCACAAACGCCAAATTCCTATCTGTATTTTGATGCTTTTAAATTATTTTGTTGTTTTACTATTGAAGAATAAATAAAACATATTACTTTTAGTAGTAAATAAAATCATACGATTATACTTGTAACTGACATATGAAATTGTATTTTTGTTAATTGGAACTACATAAGCAATACTCACCCATTCTGTGCATTCACATAAAACTTCTGCCACATGACATACGTAATTTTCATTTAATCTTACACCCGTCATTGAACAAGAATTTGAGCAGTCTGTTTGTAACATTTTCCAAGTGAATAACCTCCCCCCCAAAAGAATAGTTCCCATCCCCATTTAAAACATGTAATTACTGTATCTACGTTTTGAAAAATAAATGATCCATTTCAGTATACTAAGTATTTCATTAAGTCCGTCTTTATCCTCCAAACATCTAAATATTGCATGCATTTTTATTTGCTAAGGCAATATTCGTACTGGGTGATTTAGGTCAGATCGCGTTCGATAACGAATTATCTTGTAACTGGCAAGTAAACACAATTTGTCACCTATGAGTATTCTCGTAGATGGCAGCAAACGCGTTAATTTTAACGTTAGAAAGGCTAGCTCTTTTAGACAATAGTTTCGTTTTAATGACCTCGATAGTTGTTTTACCTGATCTCAAAATATGTGCATAAATGCCGATTAATTATAAGAAATGCGTTTGAGAGTTTATTGAGTTTTGAATGGTACTCATATTTGAAACAACACTCATATAAATCTCGAATGATACATGAAACTTGCACAATTAATAGCGTGAGTTTTGGGAACCTCCTAGAACGTTTTTAAAGCTTAAATTATGTTAGAATAAATTTAGACTTCTTTGCCTAAAATACTCATATTTAAAGTATATAAAATGAATGGTGTTTTAAAATGAGTTAATTGCCTTTGAAGAAGAAAAAGGAAAATGAAAACATTGGGAATCAAAAATAATCTCATGACTAAATAGTTTAAAAAAATTACTAGTAAAGAAAATTCATGCACACCCGAGAGATTTGGAGCTATATCGATAGCAGCCATGCAAACTCCAAATGTGACGCAATTGCCAAGAATACCTCCAACTGTGAAGGACGTAATTGTCAGGACTAGATTGCACTTGGCCAAGAGCACACCAATTATACCAGTGCAGAATAGTATTGAATCTGAAACAAAAGAAGTCAGTCTTTTTTAATTTTCTTCTACAACAGAAACAATTTTAATTATTTCTAAATTAAATGCGCAGCTTTAGAGACATATTTTCCCTGAATGATTTCTGGAATTATTTAATTAGTGGTCTGGTTAACAAATTTTTCGTTAAGAGGAAAATGCATTTGGACTATAACATATGAAGAGAAAATATTTAGAGCAGCAGATTTTAATTTTAGAAAAATCTTGGCGTTTAGATTACGAAACTCTCTTCTATCGTTTGTGGTACTATAATAATAAGTAAGTAATAAAAGTAATAGTAAATAAGGTAATAAAGCATAATAAATAAAACTAGTAGTAAGTAAGTAATACAATACTAAGTAAGAAAATAAAATATAAATTTATAACAAAACAATTATTTCTATTATGAATTTACTTTTTTGTTTGTTAGTGTGATTAGTACTAGTTAGCACAATGAGTTAACGCTTAAAATAGCATTATTAATATCTACCAAATGATTCAAAATATTAAATGATTAAAATTTTATAACAGTAACTGGTCAAAATTTAAAAAAAGTGTTCTTTTTCTCAAAAACAGTTTTGATCACTGATTAGTATGTCTGATGTCTCTGCTTCCTGCATTAGGTTAAAAATTTGAATCTGTTTTTTTTATCAGTTGGAGGCAAAGGAGACTTAAGGTAAGTTTCATATATTATTATATATGTTATAGTCCAAATCCCATTATGTTATAGTCCAAATGCATTTTCCTCTTAACGAAAAATTTGTTAACCAGACCACTAAAAGGAACTATCAACTGAGCTAAATTTGTTGATTTCGTTGTTAAGTTATAACTTTATTCTGGTAATTTTGCATTCGTTGTTGGGTCATTATTCTGGAAACCTTGTTTTCTAATGGCTTGAATCAATGGAGTGTGGCTATTTTTTTTCTCGTTCACTTTCCTGTGTTTCTGACTGCTATTTGTTATTTTTAAAACGTCTGTTTTTTAAACGGTGAAAGCAGAAAGTGTTTCCAAACCACACAATGAGTCTACATATTAATATATGTTTTTACAGTCAGGTTTTCATCAATTCATTTAAGAGCAAATATGAAAGCACTCAATTCGGCTTGAAAAACCGAACTGTAAGGTTCAAGTCTATTTCTGTACCGAACAGGTAAACCACAAATGCTGCACCATTTCCATTGTCACAACTCGAACCGTCAGTAAACATATCCAGTTCTCCTGCGCAAACATTTGGTCTCGTATTCCACTGCTTTTCTTAATGCAGAATGTATACTGCTAATATTAAAGACAGAAAAACATGTATTATATACAGTAAAACCTCCGTAAGATATAAAACCAGTATTTTGTGAATGTAATTTAAATTTATCATAATAAAAAAATAAAATATCAAGAGGGGCGGCATACTGGCCAATATGCAAACGACTTCCATCGAGACTATTTTAAAGCATCTGGTCAGAAGCAACAGACAGGGTCGTTGCATTGTATCTAATTCATTTCTGATTCGATACAGGTTCGTGGCTCTCGAGTCCTGAGCCCAAACAGCATATAATATAATGGGAGTAATAATTGTTTTGTAAATTAATTTGATAATGTTACATTTCAGAGCAAATCATTCAGAAATTTCCTTTATAAGACATCAGAATAAAGTTCGTTCTTTTATAAGTGTTATTAAAATGTTCTTCAAAATTCAGTTTACAATCGAAACCAACACCAAGATATTTAAGGTTTTCAACACATTTAATTCTACGAACTTCATATTTTAGTTGTGGTAGTCTAGTTTTCTTCCACCATTTAGATAAAACAAGAAATTAATTTTTGTAAATTTAGTCTCGGCTTTTCTTTTTCTACATTCTTAGTTCTTAGTTCTTCTACACCAAATGAAAATAGTTTCTCTAATTTCTCCAAAGAGTTTTCACATATAAAAACACGAATCACATATAAGTCATACCTTACGGTGTTTCAGAGCACCGGAGCACTACAGGAACCCTGTGGGCATCCTTTATAAACCATTCTTTCAATACAAATATCCTTATTAAATCTATAAATAAATTTTCTTTTGTTAAAATAACTAATAAAGACTATAAATATTTTTGGATATCCCTCTGCTGGTGGCGAGCTACGATGTCCATCTAATAGAGTCAAAGGCTGCCGAGACATTGAAATGGTCAGAACACAGTCATATAGAAATCAGATTTTCGTGAGCTAATAATATTGTCAAGATAATGAAGAACATTTTACGCTGAGAGGCGTGGTGTAAATCCGTATTACTTTGTAGATACAAAATCATTCTTTAATAAAAAGTAGTACAGTCTATTTGTAAGTAACTTAAACAAAACTTTTGCACAAAATTTTAACAAAAATATACGTCTGGTCGCCCCAATAAACTGTGAAATAAGCAAAACTCTAGAAACGTTCCAGGCTTTAGGAAAATAACATAAATCAAGGCATATATTATACAATAACAAAAATAAATCAGAATAGTTGCAAAGTAGAAATTTTCCCATAGTGGCCGTGATCCCATCTGGTCCCGGGGCACTATGATTACGCAATTCCTTAACCGCGTTGCTAATTTCAGCCAAACTAAACGGAAGATCATCTGAAGTGCATTCATTATCCTGCAACAAATCCACATCCAAAAATCATCTCCAACAGAGCCATAATCAAAGTTTCTATTAAACTAACCTTTTATAACCTTAAAATTATTCACGTCAGTAATACCGTTTTCTCTCATATTCATTTCCGAGACACGTGTTTTTACCACTAGCCGCACGAAGAAATTCTCCATAATATTTTGCACTCTCAAAAAAGAATTCTATAGATATATGAACGATATTTGAACGAAGGATAGATATATTTAGATATGTGATATATTTAGATATATAGATTTAGATATATAAATGAAAGCATAGGGCAGTAGAACATCAAAAGCAGAACTTGGAACGTTTGGGAAGAGCCATCATCGTCTAAAGATCTAAAAGGCGCTGGAAGATTCGAAAATCTCAAGAAACGTGACCGAAAACTTCTGCGTCTTTCTTTTCGTAGAACACTGACATCCAGAAACACTCACGGAGAGGGAAAATTAAATCCCTAAAGTTAGCTTATTATTTCACTTCCATAACTGTACGAGACGCCTATGACAACAAAAATGTCACCCCCTTCCCCACATACAAAAAAAAGAAACTAACAACTCTCCTCAAGTAGCATCCGCAGGAAATAGACGGAGCGGAAAGTAGACACTTGTTTTTTTCCTTTTAAAATTTTAATATATTTTGACCTTACGAAGTTAAGAAATAATTTTGAAAAGTAGAACATAGAATTACAAACAAAACTCAAACATCTTCATTTCTAATGATTCTTACTACAAATTTTGCCATAAAATGAAAACGCTTTCAAAATATACAGAAGTCTGGAGAAACTAAATTAACAATTACTATTTTTAATATCAGTATTAGTCAAAACCATCCTAAAAGGAATACCTACTTTGAATACTTATGAGCGATATGTTACTAAAACACTAGACACTTAAGCTAAAACTCTTTTAAAATGTATTAAACCATATCAACGCAATTTTAACACGTAAAACTCAAATAATTTAACAACGATTTACAATAAATTAACTATTAAACATATAACGTATTTCTCCAGCCTTCTTGGCACACCTTCGTGGTGTAGTGGTCAGCACACACGACGTGTATTCGAGAGGTCCCGGTTCGAGTCCTGGCGAGGGCATTGCCCATTCTTCCCATCTCCACTACAAAATATTATAATAATTCTACAGAAGTGAAAAGGCACCCGAAGTAAAAAGGTGGTGGGTGATGATTCTCCACCATCAGGATTTGACGATTCGGTCCCCTAATCCCCAGTCGTCCTTTAAAAGGGGAGTATATAAGGTATTTCTCCCGCCTTTTTGGCAGGCCTTCGTGGTGTAGTGGTCATCACATTCGGCGCTTATTCGAGAGAGCCGTGGTTCGAGTCCCGGCGAGGACATGGCTCATTTTTTCAATATCTCCTGCTTGTTAAAAAGTACCCAGTGTCTCTACAAACAACTAAGAAATAAATGAGTTCAAGTAAACAAATTACACTACAAGAAATTTGGACACGCGAATTAACTTAATACAATTATTCCCGAGGTTCATCAAGAAAGAGATATCCTTGACAATGCTGTTACAGCACCTTTTCCATCCACCAATTTTGTGCTGCATTCTTTAAGCATAATAAATTGAAGCCAGTAGACTGGTCCTGTTTTACTACTTTTGCGCAATATACAATAAATTATGTAATATATTCAGCATTTTACTTTAAAGTATAATTTTGGTTAATTGAATTCTACCCAACTATTAGATAGCTTAAACGTTATTTCGATGTTCCAAATCCGTTTAAAATACACTAAGCAAAAAAGTTATCGTAAGTTAGGTAAATCAATACATCTTCCATTTACAATCAGTGTAAGATGAGTTTTCCAAACCTGACCCGCCGTTAGTCAAGGCTCTGTTGTAATAAATGATCAAAATGCTTTTATTCAGTATTCGAGGAAAGGATTTAATATAAATGCCTTATTTTTATCTTTGCATATTCGACAATAACTATTTTTTCCACTTACTGACAAGTGTTGTGCCTTTTCTGGTATAACTTGCTCCCAGGTAGCCTTTCTTAATAGCCCAGTCCACAGGAGTACTGCATAAACAAGCAAACAAAGCACGGGTGAGAGGTGGTAGCGATGAAAGTTCACCATTCTGAAAAGTTTGAAGAATACTGTGTACTAAAGCTGTGCTAAAAATAATGAGAGGGACTTATCAGCTAAAATTCAATCAGTCAATATCAGACATGTGTAACTCTGCAACCATGCAAGCGGTTTTTCAAATAAATCGGTCCGAAAAGTGCGTGCGTTTTTTCGGTCATGGTTACGCTTCTCGTAGTTGAATTGCTTTTCCCATTTCAAAAAAAAATTAAATATTTATAACAAAGGAGCCATTGTGATATAGCTATATGGAGAAAGCAAAATATTAAATTTTACTTATGTCCCCCCAAAAACATTTTGAAAATTCTATGCATGAATCGCTTTTTTATATATACAGATGATATTCGAGTTCTTCTCATGCAAGTTGCAGCAAGTTTACAATTGTGGTTTCGACTGTTGTTCTAAAGACGCAGTCCTAATTTATAAATTATACCAGCATAACAAATTTCCTTAACATTTCCCTATATAAAAAAGTACAAAAGCATAGAGTGTAATAGCAAATGATTTTGGCAGGCGAAGGTAAAATTCTAGGGCACTAGTGTGCTAAAGGTTCGACTCATGTGTAGTAACTAATGTTAGTTGCGTTTAAGTAATGTTTAAACTGCACATTAAACTAAAAAATCTTTGTTATAAATCTACGAAGAACTGCATCATCAATATGATAACGACAAAAGACAATTTAATGTTAAATGCATAGAAATAAATTATTTGGAAGTTAAGGTATTATCTTACTATATCAGTATCTTGTTCGGCAAGAGTCTCCCTAATCGAGAATTCTGGAATGTTCTGAGTACTTACTCTGTCTGGAACAGTTTGTAGACTAAGTTAGTCCTGCCCTTTTTGGTTGTATTTTAGGTCTTCTGATTCATTATAGTTGAAGATGATATAGGAGGAGTAATAAGACCACTGACTGGTGGGCCTCCCTGAATTCTAGATGCCTTGATGACAGTCACAGTGCAATTCACTAAAATCCTCTGACTCTAGCTGTGAAGTTATGACCCATAAGTGACTGCATGACTGAACGAGTCATTGTTCCTGCAATATCAGGGTATGTCATATCATACCTCGTAACATCTCAAAGACTGCTATTTCTTAGGAGACCACATATATGAATTCCTTATGTGGCTCGCCGCAGGTTCAAATTATGGTGTGCTATGACAATTAAAATTACTTTAATCTTAGTTATGTCTTTTGTATTCATGAATGCTAATATACGTAGAAGTGAAATGCGTGTAATAATATACGTATGCCTTATGAAACCAAGCAAACTTCATTACAGCAATTTATCATATAGAAAAATAGAGCTAAAGCGATTGCATTGTTCTACCTGTTTTTACATTTTATTGTTACAGACAATGAAGGAAGTTTTTTCTCAAATTCCATCTCCTGAACCTGAAAATAAGTACTTTATTTTCTAAAACTGGCTCTCGTTTAGAAGTAACGAAAAAATTTTTAAATCATCATCTTTTTATTAAAGCAATTACTAACTGTTTGCCTGTGAAAGTCTCTTGCATAGGAAAACGTAACACACGATACTGAAATACTGAGGAATGTTGAACAAAATACTATAAATATTTAAAGATTTGGAACTGCCTACGCATTTTTAGCTTCTCGTTTGCAACTAACTTTCATATATCATATATGAAATAGTAGGAATTAGGCATTATGAATAAAGAAAAGATTGTGTTATCCGGAATGGCAGCATCAGAAAGAAAAGAACGTTGGTTATTCAAAACAGAGACAGAGCGGGTGTTATCAGCGAACGGAGGCAGACGTTGAGCGCTGCTTACCCTAATTGTATTTCATTGTGATTTTAATTAATCTTTTATCTGTTAATTTCTTTTGTTATATTAATAAAACACGTTATTCGTTTTGTAAAAAGTCTGGATGAATCTTTTATCACTTGGTGTATCTATTATTTCTTCGGAGGGTCATCCACCAAACGGGAAATAAAACTATTTGTCCGTTACCGATGTTCTCAAAGAAGAGGAAAGTTTTCACTGAAATCATATATCATTATCATATATCATTCCTAAATACTCCAAGAGATATTTCATAAGATCACCGCACTTTACGTCTCTTTGTAGCTTTCTTCCATTGATCCTATTTTCTGATAAAACATTTTCTCTGCTCGTTGCTCACATTAAACCCCTTGGTAATAAAATATCCATTATGTGGGATATGCGTGTCCTCATATCGGTATTATTGATTGCGCATCTGACGTACGGATTCACATCTACAATAAGATGTGAATCCGTACGTATATGAGGCCATATGAGGAAGCGCGAAACCCAAATAATTGATATTCTGGCATCAACGGGTCTCGAACTGTGAAATACAGAGAGATCCCACTCAAATCAAAATGCAAAGAAAAGCCCCAATGGTTATTGTTTGAATTTCTAGCTTAAAGCAGTCACAGCAAATAATGAAAGCATTTCAGATCACGCCGTCTCCATATAAAAGTATTAAGTACCTACGCACACCAGCAAGTCAACGAATCAATATGAGCAAATCACAAATGCTATAGAAAATCGAAAAGTTGAACAATAACCAACTGTGTAAAAGAACTAAGTACATGGACTGTATCTATAACTGATGAATGGCTAGGTATGATGAATATGCAGTTGAATACTCCAGCCAAAGTAGATCTGTGCATGAGGCGGGACAACCGGTGGTATCGCCAGCGGTGGCAGAACTTGCGTTGTCAGTTGCACCAGACAACAGCAGCACCTCGGCATAAGGATGGTACCCTGGGCCCCAAGAAAGCATTGCTAATCTGGATAGATAGTGTAAAAGGCCTATACCTATTTACTCAGGGTAAATAATAGGTGGCCTCTGTACTTATACCTAACCTAACCTAATTGCCAGTAAAGAAGTTCAAATGAGAATGATGACATCAGCTTTCAGCGATATTCGGGACCAATCTTTCCCACCACGCAAAATTTTCCATGATTTTTCTTTTGGTAATTCTTTGCTTTTTTGTTGTTGTTGTTGTTGTTGTTGTTTTCTACGTACTATTTGCTCACCATCACTACGTTTCTGCTTAAACTGAGAATACTTAACAAATTACGTATCTGAAGTCCAATAAAGATACCTTCCTTTTTCTTACCCGAAATTAAGCGTGTAAATTTGAAACATAATTGTGCAAACGGCAAGATCATCTTTCTGGAATGCCTTGAAATTTTTTTATCAATCCCGATTTGATATAAAGCAGGAGGAATAAAAACATTGTTTGGATTTATAAGGGGCTGTAAAATAATATCCTTCATATCAGATGTATAAGATAGTAGTGGAAGCCAGTCTTTCTCTCTTCACTGTATATCCCTGGCACTACTAGCATAGCAGTACTTTGTGTAACACTCTTGTAAAACCATCAAAATTGCAGAAATATTGTTCTCCCAATCTATTATATTCTGGGTACAGAAAAATTACTTTCGTGTGCTCATAACTTTCCTTAAGGTGACTCAATACCTTCTGATAGATTTCTTTTCTTTAACTTTCATCTGTTTTTATGAATATTATTAAACCGTTTTCTGAAGCAAAATGACCCTCAATTGAAAAAAACGTTTTGGCAGTAATTGCTTTTTAATTCAAATTTTTTGGAGGAATATTTAAAATTTGAAATATATTTCTTCTCTTACAATTTTCAATGCTTTTATACCAGTCTTTTATTGCATTCATTAAAATATTCTTAATAACTTTACGAATCTATTTTGCAATAAATTAATTAGTTTTGGAGAAAACATTAAAAGCCTATTTATGTGTAAAAACTTTGAAAGAAAATATTGCAATCGCATTTGCAGTTCCAACAATTTTTCTTTCTAATAACTTCATCGTTGTTTCCGTTATGTAACTGTAAACAAGCAGTAAAATATCAAATAATTTAATCTATATCTATGTGAGTTTTAGCATTTTAAGTAAACGTATTAATCGAAAAAATGCAAACTCAAAAAATGCAGTTTAAAGAATGTAAATTCTCTATATGGTCATTAAATCTTTCCCAATTTCTTAAATATTTTCCGCGTATTGAACTTCAATACATATATTTTATTTCAATATATACTGATTCAATAAAACCAATCACTATTCAGTTGATGAGTACAGACATAAATTAAAAGCTTTTATTTGAAACATTATCAGACCCGAAATATTGCAAGAAAAATCATAAAATGCATAATTTAAAACATTTATAATTAATGTTAACAATATTACTTTGCAGTTTTATTTATTTTTCTAAAAGGTAAAATTTGAAACTTTGAAACTTCAATATGCATAAAACTTTTTATTTAAAGATCCCACCAGCAAACGTCATTTTTTTCTTTTAGCCATTTTTTCTCGGATATAAATTGCATTTTGAATTAAATTAAAAGCATTTTAATTAATTAAAAAGCTTAATGTTTCTTCAAAAACATTTCCAATAATACTACAGTTAGGAATTTGATCAATTTCATTATGGCACCCCTTTCTGTTCATATCTACCACAAATAATTTCTGTTTCTGAAGAAGCATGAGAAAATTGACTGAACGCACATTGAAATACTTGTTTAGCTGAGTAAAGAAAGAAAAAAAACCTGCACTACTTGAATAACGTTGAAATGTGTTTACCCTCAAGACTTCTTCAAATAATTCAAACAAAGCATAATGCAAATCAGTTGAAAGCTTGCAAAGGGCAAACACAGAATTCTATCAGTTTGTTTATTCAGATGTAAACTTCTTTGTAGCTTTTGGCAAACATTTCCTAACTTAACGTAAAATTTCTTTGCTATGTTTTAAGGTATTTCTTCCGCCTTCCTCTCACGCCTTCGTAGTGTACGCTCGACGCGTATTCGAGAGGTCTGTGATTTGAGTCCGGCGAGGGCATTGCTCATTTTTCACGTCTCCTGCTTCGAAATACCCTAATGTTTCTACAATGTAAACAACTCTTGCACTGATTCATTGAGAAGAACTACATTCATGTCCGAAAGTCTTGTAACAAAAAAATTAGTGTATTTTAATTCATTGAGATTTCTCAGATCATGAGTTATCATAAACTGATGAAGGCCAAGAAAAGTAAAACAATTATAAAATAGAAGTAAACAAAATTAGCGGATTTTTATGTCAAATGAGTTTGTTATTGATGTTTAATGTTTGATGTTATTGGTATTTAATGTTTGAAGGTTAGTAATAAATAACATTCATGACCTCTGTTCGAAACATATGCCAGACGACATCAGTTAGTGCCAAAAAAAGATCATTTACGAGGTTTGTGATATCTATGTCTATTCACGGATTAGCTATGTTCTTAGCTCGCAGATGTTTCGAGAAGGATCATGAAGGGAAATTAAACATCTTTAAGCATGCTCCATACATGTTCCACTGAATTCTAGTCACAAGACATCGATGGGCGTTTCATAAACAGTCGTGTTTCCAATTCTAGCACATACTCTGTGAATTGGCACGTTATCAATCTTTAAAATGATATCAAGAATCATGGAAGCAAGAAATGAGCCAACTTACTGAGAAAGAATGTAATTTTCGTACCGTACTGCAATCATAATACCGCGAGAAATATTCTGGAAATCAATGTATCGGCATCAGAAATCGTTGTCTAAGCCAAACCGTCGTTTCGCTATGCGCGGAGTTTTGCAAACGTTAAGCGCCGTTTCCATTAGTGAGGTGTGTAAGCATTGACTAGATGGTTCTCCTGTCAATATGGAATTGACTTTAATTAATCTCCATGATACGACGCAGAATAACAGACCCTTGCAGCTGGATCATATTGTTCTACTTCTGCTGTATGTCTTACGAAAGCTTTGGGGTCACATGGTGAAAGAATAGCCAATAGGGCCTAGTAAAAAAAAGTTGTAGAAGCAACGGTCAGGTTCAAAGAAACAATACATTTCTAAATAGTGCTTTTTTCTGAATTTCAGAAATATCGACATTATAATGAAAAATCTAAGAAAAGAAAATGATAGTAGTAAGTTGAATGTAATTAAAAAAAATCTAATGTGTACACCACATAACTGCCATGTACGGAATATTAAAATATACGCATTTTTTCCTGCCTTTCATTTAAACTTATTTCCTCGGACTTCATTAGAAATATATTTCCTATTTGATTAATTCAATTCTCTCTTCGCGACAAGGCAAAAATACATAAAAACTCAAAATATCTATATTAAAAATTGAAAAATATAGAAAAACATGAAACACCAAATACAGTTAAAATAATTAAATTTTTTTTACATTTAAAATTACAATTTCTATGCAACAGCAAGCAATTCGGCCAGCGGGCAAGAAAGCAGATTTTTCGGTGCATAAAACTGAAAGTTTACGTTTGGTCTCGTTCGACAAAAAGACACTGAAGGCGCAGAAACTGACTCAATACTGACATGACTCTTAGTCTTGTTCTGGACGCTATGCTGAATCAATATATGGTATAATTTAATATTTTAAACGATAATTCCATAATGAATTAAGCATAATTTACTTCGCAATAATAAAAGAAGACCTTATTTTGTTGTTGCGAAGCTTAATATCTCTAGATTCGCAACAAATCCACTATTCTGCTAAGTGTCAAACGTAAACAAATATAACTGCTGTGGCAAAACAAATTAGGCTTAGCTGCACTTAAAAAACTTTTAAATTGTTGATAATTTTACAACTAACTATAACATGCAGGTTGACTAAAAGCATAAAAACCTTAACCGGAAGGTAAGAACAACATAATTCAATCACTTTTAAAGCAAAAAATGTACAATTTACAAACATATAAGAATAAAGAAACTGAGCTCACTGAGCCGAGTAACAGAGCGGATATATATATGTGTGTGTGTGTATTGATATATATATATATATATATATATATATATATATATATATATATACATATATTTATATACTTTTGGTGCGGCCGATTGCAACCAAAAAAGGAGGTGCATATCTACATGTTTCAGCAGTCCTATATACAAAATTTCAACATTCTGAGGCTACTCTTTTTTGCGTTATGCGAGATGCATGCGTACGTATGCACAGACGCCACGAAAAAAATCTCTTCAGAATCCATTTTAAATCAGTTTTATGATTTGTTTGGAAAAAGAGTTCTTTATTCTGTCCTTACGTACAGATGTTACGCAAAAACATCGTTAAATCGCATTGCATTCGATAGCGGTTAAAATGGATATTTTCGTTGAAATATGATACCCGAAATTTTTCCTGGTTACAGTACTTCCTTTTTACTTCGTACAAGGAAGAATAAAATCAGACAAAATATTTTGAGACTTAAATTAATAAAAAAAGGCTCCGTCATACATATTACGATCAAAATTCATCCCAATATCTTTAAATGCAATTTTTAGTAGAGAAGTGGGCATGTATATAAATTGTGTTAAAGGCACCACTACATAAGTCTAATGTCAGTTTTCTAACAGAATTTTTTGAATGAAACCTTTCCTATTAACAGAGAATGAAGAACTATGAAAATTGCTATTCATGATGTTTAAAATGTTTTCTTGTATAATGAAATCCGATTGTTATACAATCTGAAAAATTGACGTTTCTGTTACTTTTCGTTGGTTTGATTTTAAGTCATATAATTTTGGCATTTGTTCTGTCCAGTTTTGAGTGCCAAAGAATCATTTTAAAAGGTCTATAATAAGGTAAAGGATTATTTAGTAACTGAAATACTCATTGTGAGGAACTCATATAAAACTTAATTTTGTTTTTCTAAAAAATATCTCTTGACCAGAACTATTGTACTCTGACAGTCTACGTTATTTAAGTCATTTTTTAAACTGAAACCGTAAACCTCTGACCAATAATTCATATAATTTTTTCCTCAAATTCTTTCTGTGAATGATCTTTATGGTAATGAAAATTTATCGGTTTTGAACTTACTGTTTCACTGTCAACGTTAAGAATGGTACCCATGTATAGAGATGGTGTTACATTATATAGTCCTAAGATCCAAAACTGTCCAAAATATCCAATAGCTAGAGCCCAGAAAGGCACAGATAACATTATAGATTTGACAGGAACTTTCTTAATCTGAAACAGAAAAAACTTGCATTAGTTATTTCATTTATAGTTGACGTAGATTATTTTAAAATAAGCTCTTTTTAAAATCTTGATATTTAAAACAATTTTATTCACGGCAGAATTTTTTATTATACAGAGTGTTTATATAGTCCCGGACTCCTTTTGATGTTTAATAAAAATGAAGATATAAACAAACTTATGGCATTTATTGATGTAATAACTTATATATTTTCCTTTTCAGGTTTGAATATCTGTACTTTTGTAAATATCCTCTGCGCGTGTGGTTAATTTCCGATAATTTCATTTTCCAGTCTAAATATCTGTACTTTTCTGTAATGTTCTCCGACGAAGCATCCCTTCATCTTTCTGGCATTGTTAATCGCCATAATGTGCGCATATGGGGATCTGAAAACCCCCATGAATACTGTGAGGCACAAAGGGATTCCCCAAAGGTTAATGTGTTGTGTGGACTAATGCACGACCAAGTCATTGTGCTTTTCTTTTTTACAGACATCTCATCAAGTCAGATCAGAAAAGACAGTCTCATCAGTCGTATACGTAGACATGTTGGAAAACTTCATATTTCCGCAACTAGAAGAGCTTCAGTCACATGTATTTTTGCAACAAGATGGTGCACCACCTCATTGGGGTACCATCGTTCGTAGTTCTTTGAATGACCATTTTACAGGAAGATGGATTGGGCGAAGAGGTCCAATTCCTTGGCCACCCAGATCATCTGATATAACGCCGCTGGACTTTTTCCTTTGGGGATTTGTAAAGGAGGAGACGTTTACAGGATAAGGATAAGGAACGGAGGACGTGGGCACTATGCCTCTACCATACGGTTAATTAGTACAGCACCACGTCCACCATGATCCAGATTTGTATAATATGCCTAATAAGTAAAATTAATACAAAAGATGTAGTAAGGCTGCGTGATACAATAAGTAAATACATATGGATATACTATAGAATATTATAACAGATTATATATATTAGGTAATGAAGTGCAGTTGTGCAGAAATCATATATGCCGATTCGTATGGAGCTTATATGCAGAATAAAGTCCTATGATGGTTGGCATAAGTCCAGGTTTAAAGAAGAGAGCTTATCAATGATACGCACTAATTTGCGAGTTAAGTGGCGTTGCTTTATCAAGAATTTGGAAAAGGCTTGTCGATTGGTGCTGGGAAAAGGAATGTGCAGTTCTTCTGTCAAAGGACAAGTTGTGACGTAATGATCGGGTGTACCGACCTCCCCGCAGCTACATATATCAGTGTTACTGATGCCGTGTCTCGCATAATATTGAGGAAAAGGCCCATGCCCGGTAATGTAGCGAACTAAAGATGGAGAAGAAATGTTTCTTTCTGTGTTGACGTACGAGAGATGGTAGTACGTGCGTCTGCCGGTAAGGCTATTGTCCCATTCGTTTTGCCATTGACTTAAGACCTGGAGCCGTAATGTCTTCTTGAGATGTGATATAGGCCACTGTATGTTTATTTGTACGTCAGTATGTCCGGAGGCTGCATCTTTAGCTAAACGATCAGCAGTTTCATTTCCTAATAGGCCAGCATGAGCTTTAACCCACTGTAATTTGATTTGATGTGGCATTTGCTCTCGTAAATCTCTTTGAATACCTTGTATTAGGGGTGAAGGATGTTCAGGATTACCTACAGCGTGTAGAGAGGATTGGCTATC
>KK114992.1:148318-185355 GCA_000611955.2 Stegodyphus mimosarum | reverse complement strand
TCGGCGGGAAAAAATGGCTATTGCAAACGTTAGAATGTAAAATTCCTACCTAATTATCCTTTAGATGGTGTTTCTAGGAGTAAATGACGCGAAGATATCGATTTTTCAAATTTTAGCGAAATTTAGCACTTTGTAGATTTTCTTTGGTTCTTTGGAAACCGAACCCTAGTACGGTCACCACGTGTTGGCCCGGCGGGACCCTTCCGTCGATGCCTCGGCAAGTTCAGTGAGCACAAACGGCGTGGTTTTGCTGCGACCTGTTTTCCGTTTTTCGCAGAAAAACACAAATATAATCACAATATCACACTGCGCACGCACAAAACTTATATCCCCATGTTCAGAATGACTTCATACAGAATCGTGAATAAGAATTTTTCTAGTGTATCCAAGAATTACGGTAGAAGATGAGGTATCCTGCAGAGCTCGGCAAAAGCACGTCCTTCCTCGATGACGGTCAATCGGATTCCGACGTTTACAGGAGGAGAGTGTCGAACACGGATGACCGAAAAGCCATAATTACAACCGCAATAGCCTCTGTGGATACCGACATGCTTGCGAGACCTGGCGTGAAATTGAATATTGACTTGATATTCTCCATGTGATGAAGGGGGCACACGTGGAAGTTCATTGACAAGGGTCATGAAACTTTTTGAGTCTATCTACCATTTATATTATTAATTTCAATCTATCTTTATTATTTTATGAGTTATTAAACATCAAAATGGATCCGGTATGATGGATGGATCTGTATGATGTAATAAAAATGATATATATTACATAGATACGTCAATTAAAAAATCATACACAGGCTTAAAATTCAATTATGTTGCTGATCGGTGAAAAATTAAACTTAAAATGAAAATTCAAAAATAGAAATAATAAAATTGTATCTATTTTCATTTATCTTTAAATCAGATTTCAGCTCCACAAATTTAAGGCAAACCTTTGGTACAAATCCCCGTTTTTAAACCTTTACTAAAATTCATATTTATAAATAGAGTCCTCTAAGACTATTCTAATGAAGATAACTAGAGCGCCTGAAATGAGTTATTGATACAGTAAAAGGATTATGTATTGTCGGACAAAGCTGATGTCCATATTCTAAACAGTTAAATATGGAAGTAGCATTTCTGGTTCAAAAATCAACGTAACAGTACAACTGAAACGTTACGTGTATTGCATTTACGACTTCGGTATTTTCAACTGAGGTCTGTTTATGAGTAAGCGAAGCCGACATAAGTTTCTGGTCATTAGTATGTAATGAGCATGTGAATAATTTTTAATAACTCTTTATAACAAATAATACTTAAACTGAAGAGTACACAAAAGTGTGTTACGCCATATAATATTTGTTCAGAATAAATTAAAATGGACTTTTACCATTTTCGGAGGTGCAGGACCAAGGTTGTTAGTAATGAACTGTAATTCCTTTTTTGAAATTGTAGGATGATTTTCCGGCGTCTCGAACACAAGCAGAGAACAAAGTATGCACGAAATAAATCCACTTAAACCTTGAAAAAAAGAAAGTAGGTGTACTGTTTTTAAAACAAGACTATTTTATCATTGAATGTAATGCAACAAACATTGTCATATCTTCATTATGTGGATTAAACGGCGCTCTATAATTAATGGGAATTTTCTCCTCCTCCTGATTCGAAAATATTTCCGCCTAAATTTTAATTTTATGTTTGTTTTAATGATCTGATAATGACTCATTTTTGGCCATAAAAATAGGTTTAAACAGTCTGCTGTGAAACCAACCATTGATGTCAGGAAATTAGGAAAATAACAGAAGTTGCTCAAAATGTTTGAGACAAAACAAAATAGATGGTAGAATAATAGACAAAATAGACTCTAATCTTCATTTTACGAAGATTTGGCTGAAATTATCGAGTAGTTATAATACACTTTACAATCCACATATCTGCTATAATAGTAGTATATTTCTTCCCAATAATTTTTCAAATATTATTAAACTTCAGACTGAAAAGAAATAAACAAATGTAAAATCTTTTGTAAGCCTTCTTCCCCAAAAAATAAAGAAACGTTAATTTGATTTACAATTTTGTTCAAAATAGATGGTGTACAAAACCAAATAGAGGATGCAATATTCTAATCTTCATGTTACGAAGATTTGGCTGAAATTATCGAGTAGTTATTTAGAAATTATCGAGTAGAAGATTTGGCTAAAATTATCGAGCACTTTACAGTCCCCACATCTGTTATAATAGTAGTATATTTCTTCTCGATAATTTTTCCAATATTATTAAACTTCAGATTGAAAACAAATAAACAAATGTAAAATCTTTTGTTAGCCTTCTTCCCCAAAAAATAAAGAAATGTTAATTTGATTTACAATTTTGCTGAAGATCTGCGTTGGTACCAACTAAGGTTGCCTTCCCCCCCCCCTTTTAAACAACTCGGTACTACCGCCACCGCCTGGTTCCTGACAATACTATCGTTTGGTTACTTTAGAATAAGCACTTCAAGGTCCTGTTCTGCTGCTTCTGGCTTGCCATGTAACGATGGTAATGACTGTTTGTCAGATGCTAGAGTCCTATAATTTACCAAAACTTCCTAATCCTCTATGTATGGTGAACATGATACGATCGTAACCTGAGAGGACACGTCGGTGCGAACTTGAAGTGTGTGTTTTAAAGTAACAGAGTACAGTAGATGAATGTGACCTTACAAGTTTAATGAATGATAGAAGGTAGCTGCTGGTTGATAGACACAGATGGCAGTATTTTAAAAAATGCATATCCTCAGATGGTAATTGAGAGAATTTGTCAAACATTTGATTCAAAATGCAAATCTCGGTACAAATTCAGTTCAGAACGAATGCGAATAAAATAAAGACCGAATTATGTCGCAGGCTGTATGTCAAGGTGCATATAATGTGTGTTTTTCTGAATACTACTTTAAAAAAACTGTTTACCTTGGAGCATATACCACGATATATAAACCTAGTACCTCTCAGGATATGTTCATTTTAAGCGAGTTATTCATAAATTCCGAAAATCGTAACCTCAAACATCAGTAATTTGCACATTACATATAAATCGGATGTTTTCACTCTCAATGATTCAATGAAGTGTTTTAAAAGAAGTGACTTAAAACATTCGAAAGGATGGTGGCACTCAGGTGTAAGTGAAGTAGTTAAGACTTCATAAAACTCTAATCCACCAACTGCCAAAAAATTTGATTACTTAAGAGAAAATAAAATCAGAGTTATGGTGCAAATATAAGATGATAATTTATTTTTTATTTCTTAAAGCACTACCAATTTACATCCAAATCTTTCGTAACTTTATTCTCTCGTATCCTGTCAAAACATATCGAACAAATTTTTTCCCAAATTAAATTATGTTTGTAAAGAAAGAGAAAACAGTAGACAAAAGCATTTAAGCTCAAACGAGGGATGAGAAAAATGAATTAAATTACAGTAATGAGTAAATGAGATATTTAGAAGAGCGATACGGCAAATGACTTAAATATGTTCATTTATGCAAGTTATATACTTAAAAACTAAACACAAAGCTGAGGTCAGGATGCAAAACATTTTTAGAACTTAAAATTGAAAAAACATTACTTCCAACGTAGAATACAAGAGGCCAGCCTCCTAGAATCTTGCTTGCACATAAAGAGCCGCTGTATAGAAACGAAACGAAGGATCCCAAGCCTAATCCAGAGAATACAAATGCGGTGCTGAAGCTGCGTTCAGGCACAGGTATCCACCGAGATATCAGATAAAACAATACTGGTACTGTTGGAGCCTGCAAGTCAAAATACACTTTTATAACAGATGTTATTTTAATACACTTTTTTCAGTGTATTAACAGGAAAATAACTTATTAATTTAAGTACCATCGGCTACTTGTATGATATATAAGGTTTTTCGCGAAAGATAATTATAGGCTTTTTCTTAAAATAGTAGCCCAGACATGTGCTAAAGTTACAAGGCGATTGGGGAGAGGCATCAAACACAGTCAGCCATATCTAGATGGTGACAGGGTATAGTCCACTAAGTTTTAGTTCGGGTGCCATTGTACATTATTGGTTAGATTTTACAGAGCACGAAATATGAATAATCAACTGCGACTTCGCCGGAATTCGAGCTACGGGTTTTCAGACTGCCAGCTGGACATGCGATCGCTGTCATGACAGCAGATGTAAGAAAAAACGATAATTACTTGTAAAATAAGAAGACAATTTTATGAAAATAGTTTTGTTATTGTATACAAGAGAATATTTTAATATAAAAGATAATTTTTTACATAATCCCCTGTAGAGACATTAGGTTATTTCGAAGCAGGAGATGTGAAAAATGAGCAATTATATAAAAATCTGTCCTTCACAGTATTGAAGCGATATTATAAAGTTCAATACTTTAAGAAACTTTATAACTAGAAGCACATATTTAGAATCAATACTTAAAGAAGTAAAAGCTTGTAATCCTTTTTTTCACATCATCTCATAACGACTATTTATGTACTGCGGACTTTCCATTAGATATGCCCAACGAATTACAGTTCTCAGTTAATTCTAAATAATTTTAGTTCTCAGTTAATTCTAAATTCGTAAGTGAAACTTCTATAGTGAAGGTAAATCAGTTTGAGAGCATTACAAAAGAAATGTGTAATACCTCGAAATGAAATGAATGGAAATTACTGTCTAGAACAAGCTACAAAGGTAAATTCCAGTTTATCAGTAATTCGAAATTATCGTCATGAGCTGCGTTTTTGAAGTGAAACCTCCATAGCAAGGTTAACTATCGCTTGAACTAACAAGTTCGGTGTTATGTCACTGGGCTAACTGCCCTATTTAATGTAAAGTTTTATCTATCTTGGCATAAAATTAGGATTTACGATAGCAATTTGTGTAGCAATGTACAATGTGCGATAGAATTGTTATTTCGAACGATGACTTATGTCGTATCTGAGTGGAGTGCTGGCACAGTCCCGGAGCAAAATAATGTATGTTGTATCAAAGAGCACTTCAAAACTGCAATTTGATAGCTTTGCTAAATAACATGTTAAGAATAGCAGTATCAAGCTAGCTTAATAAAATAATTACTTCCGCAAGTTAAATGTTTTCATTAATAATTAACAGATATATTTATAATTAAGTAAATTTGTTAAAAAATTTGAAGTCAGAATAATTACAAAGAATGACACTACTGGTCTTTTCAATTAAAATTTAAAATACTTCTCAGTTTTTGATTGTTTTTTGAAGCTGCGTATTAAACATTAAGAAAGAGTCTGACTGCTCAAGGAAAGGAAAGCTGATTTGTTGGCTAACGTACGAAATCTGAAGTGCACGCCAGAAAGATAGGGGGTTTAATTGTTTGAAAACTCTACATTGTTTGCCACAAAGCAAAACAACAAGTGTTTGCTATCCATAAACTTCACAAAATGCCTGTTATTGGAACCGATGGAAAAGAAAAAATGTTCATTTTGAATAAAACCTAATATCGTTATTTTTGAAGTTTTTGATAACTGTGCTGTAGGAAAACTAATCCACATTGAATAAAATACTAGACATGAAGCCACTCGTGTGTGATTGGAATTTTCGCTCTTATAAAACCAAACTGGAGAGAAAGTTGCCATTAACATGAGGGAAAATAATATATCATCTGTCTGTAGTTGCATTAGAACAAAAGAAATCAATAAAACAATAATAAAACTACTGCTGCTAAACAAATCATTTGCATTAAAACAAAAGACATCAACTAAACAATACTACTGCCGCTAAAAGAATCATTTTCTATTTATCTCTCTCTTCTTTGCCTGCACCTTGATAATCCATGAAGCACAAGGACAAACGTTGAATAAAGCTGTTTAAAAGTATCATAAAGATCATACACGGTAACTATTATCCAGTTACCGTGTTGACTACCACTGAAGAACTTTATATCGTGACCGCTGATAATGACCCCAAGATTTTAACATTGTTGAAGAGTAACAACATCAAGTGTACAATCTTCAAAAAGAACAGAATTTCTCTGAGTCTTGAAATGTTAAACCTAAAACTCGATGATTTTATTACCAATAAGAATGAATTATCAATAACATATCTGAATTGCCAAAGTATTTAAGAGCCCAAGGTCTAATATCTTATTGCTTTCTGAAACTTAGCTTAATAAAGAACACAATAGATATGTTCAAAATTGAAATTCCATTGCTAAATTTAAAAATTCGGGATTCACAAGAGCTCGAGTAGCTACTTGTAAAAACTTAAAGAATGCTGTATATACGGTACTATATTATGAACATTGAAACAGAAAATATTTATCACCAGTCGAGGAAATATGTTCTGCGGAGTTTGGTTGAACGTAATTTACAAATAATATTTTTAATAATTTACATGCCCACTTGTAAGGTTTATCCTAATTTTATTAACAGTTATTTTAAGTTAATAAAGAAGCTGCTTTATTTCAACATGCTTTTATCGGCTATCCGAATAATTTTACTTTCAAACGCAATTTCGAAAGCCCATTTACCTTTGATGTTTTAATTTTCAAAAGTATAAAAAGTCATACCAAAAGTAAGTAAACTATACTAAGTACTCTATGCCTTCAGAGAGATTTCTCTGATGGCATAGTTAAAAAATTTCTTCCTATAGGCAATAGGAGGCTAAAATTGCCACATAGATTAAACAGAATATTTATATGTGTTTCTTAATTTTAGCATCCAGTAGCCTCATTACGACCTTTAATCAACCCCTTTCTATCTCTGTTCTAGTCTGCTGTATATCACTGTATGTATTACAATTGTTGTTAACGAGAAATACACAGTAAAACACTTTAAGTTGATACATTTTTATGTGATAAAAGGAATAAAAAATTTTTAGTTAATTATTAGATAAGCATAACATTAAATAGATTTGAAAGAGTCGCACTGCTTCGCATGAAGAAATGGCTGCTACAGCGTTGTGCCCTGGCTCGAATCCCGAAGAAGGCATGAATGCAAGAAACTGCTTTCCTCACCTTCTTGTAATTGTAAAATCTATCATCATTTACGTGTACCTTAACAGTCTCCTTCTCGATGAGATATCCTTGACAATTGTTTTAACTAAAAAATGTCCGGCCATTGAATTTAATAATAATTTGCAAAATATTGTAAATGGACGAAGAGCAATGAACTTTCTTTACTTTCAAAATAAATTATTATTCAGTTTCCTCTACTACCGAGTTTTTACTTCATTATAAAGTCTATATATATATTTTAAAATATAACGCGTAAATTACCTAAACATAAAATACTCAATCTAAGTTTTTTTCCCTCATTTTGTTTCCAAAATCAGATTGAACCATTTTCACCATATGAAATAAAATTATATAATATCAATGGGATCTTTTACTTTTTATTATTAAATGAAGTGCGAAGAGACTTTTTGGGAAGAGGATATGAATACATTGCATGCCATTTTAAAATTCGATGTTTCCTCATAAATGTTGAAGAAATTGAACTTAACCTTAAAAACGTCTAGCAACAGGGAGCCTAAAAAAGGAACAGTAAGTAAGTACAAAAGTTTTATAACTCACAGTCATAACTCCTATTACAAATCTGCATGCAAAGAATGCATACGCAGAAGCGCGGGCCATCCAGGGTAAAGCAGCAGTGAGCAACGATGCAAAGGCTAAAGCAAATATAAGAGTCTTCTTGCCTCCGTAGACTTCTGCCATACGACCTCCAGGAATGAACCCAAGCAGCTGTCCATAGTAAAGTGAACTCAAAGCATAGCCTTCCGTTTCTGCGCTCCACTGTAAATCACCATGATGTTCTAAGGGCTAGAAGAAAATCATTATTTCAAAAGATTATAAGGAAGGAAAACGATTGTACATTCAAAAAATAAAAACACAAGAAGTATAGAGACCGACATTATAAGAAATGGAAATTAATAAGATAATAAGAATGATAAAATACACATTGATAAGGAGAGAAGTGTGCCATTTCTCGTTATTAATATAAACAATTTTTTGTGATTACTGCGTTCAAGTGATGCATTCCTGTCTAATGTAAAGAAGTAACAGAAAAAGCCACTGTAGCCATTGTTCGACTTCAAGACAGAACTATTCCAGTAATGTGCTGTGATGCCACTAATCCATCTCTAATACATTACACATTAAGATCATTCATTCAAAACTCAGATAACTTTTACATTAATTTTTATTATGTTAGCATATATCAAAATCTCATGCTCCCCTTTTGCTTTCGTCGGCTTCCACCAAAAAGGAAATTAAATAATGTGTATTAGAATAGAGTTTTTGAATTTAGCAGTGAGCCTTCTGTCAGTGACCGCTGGCCATCTCAATGCTATTTTCTCTCAGCTTTTAAATGTACTTGAATCGGCTTTAGCCTTTGCTAGCCGTGTTTTCTTGCGTAGTCTTGAGCCAAAACTTATAAGCGTATTTTGCCGTCTGAATATCATATTTTAAATACTCACATTTTACTTTAACTTCGGGTTCCGCTGATACCGCGAGCAGCGAAGCCATCTCTTATTACACTAGCTGCGTAACTGTTAGGCTGAGTATTTAGTAAAGAAGTTTCTTTTAAATCATCAACTGTTTCCACTGTTCTGCACTAGAAGGTTAAGACGAGGCAATATGTCGTCTAACTATCTATAAGTAGCCAGAAGTAATATTTAAAGGAGTTAGGCTCCTTACTACTTGAAAGTGCAATTTTTCAAACCTTCAGTTATTTGGATAATGTTATTATTACAGAAAGTTATTTGCTTCTAGTGTGAATCTAATGTTCATGTATTACGATAACATTATTTGAACCGAGAGATAATAAATAGTTCTGTATTGGTGAAAATATTTTATCATTTGGCATACTGAGTTCCCTTTACAGTGCATTAAAATTACTACACGTTTTATCTCTGCAGTCTTTTTTTTAATTTTTATTTTACATTGATAATTATATATTGAATTCTATATTTTTCTCAATTTCTCATCAATATATTCTTTCCAATTTTAACCATCTGGCCTTAAATACCAATATGTGATGTCTGGAGCTCTTACAGGAGCTGACCTATATACAGACAGATATAAGATGGCCCATTTGGTATACAGAAATACACAACAAAATAAAAAATAGCTTATTCATTTAAAAAATTATATCTGCCTAACCATACCGAAGTAAGCTGCAGCATTAACTATCTTCGATATGATAGTGCCTTCTCCTAAATATTCTAAGCTTCAATAAAAAAAGTGCGATCTTGTCTATAGCATTCTCGATATCCTGTAATTGTTTTAGATTCAAAGCTTCAAACGTTCTTTATGGTTGCATGTATTCTTTCCGGTATATAACATTAACAATATAATGAAGAATATTAATCTTTTTTGCCATTAAAATAACTGATATTAGTACTTTTTTAATTTGTTAAATATTATACTAAAATTCAATATAAAAATTATAAAATTAGTTTTGTATGAACAAGTTTCACCTCTGTGTAGATTAATGTTATTCTTTTAAGCAAATATAAGGCAAACTAAGTTAATCTATATTATTCGATGTATTGTGTCAAATGCATTTTTTTACTTACGGGGATTTCCGTATACTAGAGATTTATTAGGAGGTCGATCCTAAACTACAGAAATGTTTAATTAATGTAAAAATAAATCCTAATAATACGTTTCCGATTTGTTACATCTTACTGAATTAATAACTTAAGAGATGCTCCTTGAGCCCAACAATTTGTGAAGTACTTGTTAAAGAGCTAATATACCAAGCTGACAGAGAAAGAAAATATACAGAGCTGATTCAATTTCAAAGTAGCTAAAGTAACCGGTATTTTTAATTTTAATTTCTCCATATAAAGGGATTAGAATTTTATAAAACGTTGCATACCATGAGAAGTTAGGATTATGAGGTAGGAAATATAACACGTTTTGATTGTTTGTGAATGGATTATTCTTGTAGTTTCCATAAAAAAGAAACAAAATAATAAGTATCATAAGCAACATCATTTTATTTGTTGTTTCTCAGTCATTTAATTATTTCAAGGAAATCATTTATTTCTGAAATGTGCTGTTTTGCTACAGGTTAGATTAAAGATGTTTGTTAATATTATTATCGTAAGAAACGTGGGTTTTCCGGTGTAGTGATAATAACATTAGACATCACTGAAGTGATTTCTAGTATACGAAGATTTGAAAATTGACGTCATAACGTGAAATGGAAAAACTAACGATAAACCAACTATGAAAGAGATGTCATATGACGAAGCAATTATGGATGCAGTTAACCAACAGGAGACAAGAAAGATGGGAGTGAAAATCATAAACGTTTTAGATGTTCAGAAAATCTCTGTTAGACTATATGAGTCTATAAACTAAGTTGAAGTTAATGATGCGGTATAGCACTGATAAGCAACTGCCAAATCATCTTAAGAAATCAGCATAATTCAAGGGTTTAAAAAAGGGAGGAAGGTCTGTTACAGGAGAAAAGGTGAAAATCTAAGTTATTTGTGACAACTGTATAATTCGGAGTCATTTGAATACTTGGCAGATATCGCAAGGCGTAGAAATGGCACGGAACAAGATTAGAAGAAACATGAGGATTTTTGCCGGTAAAAAGAGAATAATAACTGTAGTACTATGAATCTTATAGCCTGGTCATATTAAAATATAATTAAACGTGTTAATTATGCCTAATGAATAATGGCAGCCTCTCGTTAACAACCTGGCAAATTTATGACTTGGAAATTCAAGTCTAGAAAGATTCATATAAAGAATAACGTAATGACTGTTATATCCCTCGCTGAGTTAAAGCTTCCTAAACATGTTCAAAGACATATAATATATTGCACTACTAATTACATGTAATAGGCACGGCCAAACTGCGGGTCTCCGACACCTTAACTACTTGCGGCCCTTTGCCCTCTGAAATGCGACTTTTATCGATGAATAATAACTTAATCTTTGAAATACAAGTAGAATTTGAAATAGAAATAAATGACACATTTCTTTATTATTCAGTAATTAAATTTCTTATATTATACATGCAATAATTTAGTCAATTTCAAACTGTGCACCACAGGCTTATCGTCAGAGTGACGAAAAACATTACAAATAATTCCATTTCTGGAAAAGCTACTATTTCGGCCACTTACGTTTTGAGGAAGTAATGGTCACCAGAATAACATAAAATATACAAATTCGTACAAATACGAAGTTAATCGCTCTGTAATATATTTTTTCTATCAAGTCAATTTTATTTCAGGCAGTTTCTGCTTACATTCCATGTGATCCCACTGTTCCCATCAGTTGTGATCCACCTGAAAGATGTGCTGCTCGGTATAGGACACTACTATATTTATTCCGTCCTTGAATGGCTTCCAGTAACTGCTATTTTGCCCCGAAGTCCACGTAAACCTCTTTCAGATTGAGTCTTCAAGATGTCCTTCAGAATTAATTCCCCATTTCTAAGAAAGTCAAGAATTTTTATGCAATCGCTGACAGTAATATGCTGCAATGAACTCTTTTCCTGCATGAAACTCTATCTTTAGTAACAATTTCTTTGTAATCCTAAGAAGAGATCGTAATTTATTTCACCAATTGTTGCCCATGATGAAATATTTGGAATCGAGGGAAGAATCACTGTATTTACAATGATTTCAGTTTTAGTCAAAATTTTTAATTAATATTTTTCAACTATTGTTAATCGACAGAGAAATCTTTCACCTTCATCAATAACACTGCATCAAGCAATGAGGTATAAGCTGAAAGCCTGCATTTTTCTTCTCTACCGTTTCTTTCAAAATACGGCATACTGATGCTGGTGAAGTCGCTTGTGATAAAAGTAGTCATTGCAAAGTAAATAAAGTAGTAAAATGTTTAAAGATTTCTTATGCTAGGATCCAAAGATTTGAATGATCTCAGTATGTTGATCCTCGTGTTAATTGTATGGAAAAACAAAATTAATTTTAATACAAAATCCTATAAGGTATTTCTCCCGCTTTCTTAGCATGTTTCGTGGTGTAGTGGTCAGCACCATGGCGCGTATTCGAGAGGTCCGTGGTTGGAGTTTCGGCGAGGGCAATGCTCATTTTTCATCTCTCTTGCTTCTAAATAACATAATGTCGCTACAAGCCTAGAAACGTTAGTAGCTTAATTTTGAATAAACTTCTTTTCTGTAATAACAGTTTCTCTGCAATGTGCATTTAACTTATTTTTTCTAAAAGACTGTTTGAGTTAAAAAAAGAAACAAACAATCACATTTTTTAAATAATGATTTATAGTTTACTAAAATAATTTTTTACATACTTGTAGATGAGTGCATGTGCTTCCGATTTCAGTTTATATCTACTAAACTCAAATAATAATAATTATAATCGGAGGGGAATAAAAGAAATCAGAAGAAATATTTGGTTCCTCTACCTGAAGGAAGAAGGCTCAGTTGCATAGTACAAGAGTTTACAAATTTATATTTTCTGGAACTTAACTTTTCTAAACAGATGTATTTATTCATATTTATATATAACCATGTTAATCACGTATAAAACGGGAAATTCTCATTAATTTACTTCAAAAGTTTCCTCATATTCAAAAATTTATTATTATTTTGAAACGCTATAAATCTAGAACGAAGCTCTTATCGTCTTAAAGTTTGACGACCCCTGACGTATAATGTTCTGTTACTGATATGCATTCTGAATACTAATCTCTAGTGCTCATCTTTGGGTCATATAAATAAACTTTATTTTCATGCTTCAAATAAAATCATTTATTTAAAACCTTGAAAGATTTGCCTTTTGCGATATAAAGATCATTCTTAGATTGCTAACGTTCTTCGGTTTTCTGCGCATACATGTGTCGTATAGCAAAGACAGTTCCGTATTACGAATAATCTCTAAAGCAAAGTAAAAGTAACTTCTTCATCTTGAAGCAAAACACTTGTATAAATAGTAAATGCGTTAAATTTAGTTGTTAGTGTGTAGATTTCAAATTGCTATCTAAAGCTTAAAAACATGAAAACCTCGATTATTTCAAATTTTATTTAATCAAAAATTGATTATTTAAAATTTTTTATGTCAGAATTTAGCAGATAGAAATGTCAAAAATCAACAAAATATAAAATCCTTCTATTGGAAGCCATTTTAAAAGTCTTATAAACATGACTCGTGATGACCAATCAGAGGTCGAGTGGATAAGACCAGTTTCTGTTGTAGAAGTTCTTAATTCATCATTTTACGTTTCTGCTCTGCCCAATCCCTTCTGGCTTCGTATGCATAAAATTTTACTCAAGAAGATGTTAATTGCTTACGAAAGAAAGAGTTTAGAGACTCGTATAAATATTTAAGCGAGCCTAAATCGTAACTAATGATTGTATAATTTAATGGATTAATGGGTGAAATTATACTGCTTCACATCTTCATTGCCTGCTTAAGTTTGCAAAGTACTAAGTCGTAATTTGTTTTGCCACGCTATAAAATAGCTTCAAGTATTCATGTCAAGTATGATTTGTTGTATTAAAGCACTGTTCTAATTGTTCATTTGATATATCAAACGCAATTTCTTTAAAACACATTAAATGAAATTTTAATTTAGTTATTATTTAAATTCTTTTATATTTTAACTATGGTTATTGAGTGATAATTCGTTGACTCGTACAGACATATAGTCTCATATATATGCCGTTTGGCAAAGGTTTGTACCAAAATAATTTAAGATTAAATATTTCAGTTTCTGAAGGTTGAATGTGCTAAGTGCATGACAGTTTTTTCGTGTATAACGACAATGCGAACTAGTTTCATTAAAACGTCCTTTCTAATCTCATCTCTCTCTGTTTAATCTCTCTCTAATCATCTTCTAGAACAGATAACCTTCGACGCTTACTTCATTCAGTTCTATTCGTCCAATAAATTTATTTAAGACGAAGAAATCTTGTCTTTTTACCTAACAACTAAATGTAAAGGAACCTAATGAACAGCTAAGCGAATATTCGCTTTAGATCAGGAACAGAGACGTAAACTAAAGAAGGGTTAATTACCCTTTATTCGTCAAAATAAGAATTAGCAGTTGGCCCCTTTCTCACGGCGTAGAGAAAAGCCTCCACTTAGGCTTGAACTCAAAATAATAAGAAATATGACTTACCTAATGCTCAACTAAATAGATATAGCCAAAGCTATCAAAATTCTAAGTAGTTGGCCCCTAAATATCGAATATTCTAGCGAAGTTATCAAGGCCCTGGAATAGGACCAAAAGGCAAACGCGCGCTAGTCAGAAACTCTGATGCTCTTTCTCGGGGTCAGTGGAACTTCCGACTTCATGCTATTCTTACTCATTAAACGCGATTCTAAAAACACATTCTGGTAGGAAATTATAAGCTGAAATTAGGATGGACAGGAAAGTAGCTTAAACTAAAGATAACTGTTAAAAACTTATGATAAACCTTACAATCTTATATGGTCGAATTTATTTACGTATTCTGCATTTTTTTTTACATTTGGGGTATCTAAGCTTAAATTACATACTAAATACCTGACCTTCCCTGCTTTGAATGCTTCCTACAACTGCGCAAATTTCGTGAGAATTTATATATTGTTTTTGCTTCAAACTTTACTTTTCATGACTATGACATAAATTTATAATTCACAACTTAAATTTAAAGTAGTCTTTTATGAATGGCTTACTTTTAATTGAACATCGTTCCAACTAGCGTTTATATTTTCATCTGACTTGCATTCATTCGACGCTACTACATTAGAAGATGACTCGTTTCTTCTGTCAACCATAGAGATAATTGCGATACTGAGATTTGCATTCAGTGAAATAGCTAAAGTCACTACTAGGATGCCAACAATGCAAAGAATAAACCTCTTTGGAATGAAACCTAAAAAAATTATCATTCAGATTAATGAATACTGCAATGACATTGGCATGACATTTACATATTAATTAAAGAAGAAATGATGTTAAGGTCATACGTAAAGAGGAATCTTAACAATTAGAGTAGAAAATTGGTTTCAAAGAAGCCACACCATATCATCACAGTCAGGCTATTTATATACTGTAAATTAAAAGAATAAACGTCAACCAAATTTTACCTCGAAGAACTGAATATAGTACGTAATAGGTTTGAAAATTCTGATACATTAGAACAAATAGTTTTAAAAGATAAAAACGATTTAAACGGAAGAAACGTTAGAACTATAACATCTTTGAAATTGAAGAGAATTCGTTAACCAAGGGCCGTGGCGCAGCAATAAAGGCAGACTGTCACGGCGGGAGTTGACAGAAACCTTTAGCAGCAGATAATACATTAGTATCAGTGAGATTTATCAACCTATGTTCACAGAGAAATAAATACACCTTTTTCTTAGAATAATTTCTTGCAATTAAACTTATTCAATATTATTAGTCGCTTGATTAATCGCTGAGGGTTCAAAAAATATTTCGGTTCGAATTTCTGTCTTATTTAACCAGGAAAAAAAAGCTAATCTCTTAAAAACATTTCCATTAAATGCAAGGTTTCAATAACTAAATCCCTTCTATTTGCGTAATAATTAATTAATAATTTTCCTACACATGGGTTAATTACGCATTATGTTGATTTATAGAAAATGCTCCAGCTACTTAAAACTTAATATATTACATTTATAGCCATAATTTGTTTGACTAAAAACTTCAAAAAACATGCAGGTTTTTGCTTCAATAGCTGAATATTCTGCATCGCTATTTTATTTCAATCAATGCAATTTTTGTTGATAGAGTTGTGTTAAAGTCAATTTTCTGATGATTTTTCCAAAACTATTCCCAAGATTCTAAACAAATTTTACAGTTTTCATAGAGCATGGGCATACATGTAATTTTAGTCCTATTTTTCTATTTTAATATAGATTTCAAACAAAGACCTTTTAGTAACTTAAGTAACTGTTTCATGGAAGTAGAAAGAAGTATAAACAAAAAAGACAGACGGACTTATAAACGTCGCTCATGACAGTTTTATGAGCTTCCATGACATATTTATTAAGTGTAAATTTAAGAAAAAAGGATAAAAAAAGAAAGAAAGAAAAACCTTTAGTACTCTCTTGTAAGCCATTAGAGTTATGTTTTAGAGAAAAGTTTGACTAAGTTTTAAAAGTTTGAAAAGTTTGAAAGCATAATTTTCAAGTGCTTAATTAAGATTAGGTGCGTGATGCTTCAAAATCAGTTGCTTCAGAGAAAGCGCGGAAGTAAATTAAAATACTTGCGTCTAAAATGAACGCACGCACCTCAAATCAAATTATTATATTTTATTTAATACAGAACGCCAACTATCGTAACCTACTTTAGTGCATGTGCACAGAATTGCGCATAGCGTAACAATGCAAAATTTACTCTAGCCAATTCTGCACTATCTCATAAGACAATCAAAACAATAACGTCACCGCGTTCTACTGCTTCAAAATACAAACAGGGTGGAGCAACAGTCCACTTTGACGGCATTTGCAAAGTTTTTTATTCTTAAAGATTTGTCAGCAGTGGCGGAAATGGATTTAGTTCAAGTTCGTCATCCAGATCATTGAATCTCTCTACGAATGATTATGAATTGTGAAGAACACTCACGACAAGAGGGTATCACACTTCTCATTCCATCAAGAACTGCAACAGAACTTTTATTCCATGATGGAATGTTCCTTACCAAATGAAATTTGATTAGTCCTCAGCATTCAGCTAACTAGTCACTCCAAAATAAAGGCTGCCGTATTTTCAGCCTAATTTAGAAGCCTTGATTTTGTTTCTTTGAAAAGACATTGTGATTTTTCTTTTAAAAGACTTTCAACAAGCTAACATTTTATATCACGGATTGTTTGCATGTGTAATTAACCATTTAGTAATTTCGTTTGCATTACAATTCATATTACTATTGGTCCTTACCAAACCTTCATTTTGTACTCTTGATTATATCATTTAGTTAAATTTTAGTAAGCCTTTTTTTACAAGTGTCATATGCAAGTGAACGACTAAACAACAGTAATAAGTGTATTCCGATCAGTGTAATTAAAGTAAAATATATCATTTAATATTTTAATATTTTTATGGCAACATTTTTCATTTCAACCTGGTTTTTGCCAGGATAACAATCTTTCATATTTGAAACATTTTATTCAATAGCTCCAATCTTAGTTTTGATTTATTTCCTGAAACATCACACTGATAATTAATTGATAATGATTTTCGAATCACAAATCTTTTTATCTTTCTTTTATATAAAATATTTCCTTTCGGATATTAAAATGGAATAGTTAATGAAGCTCAATTAACGGTTTTTTTAACTACTCATAATTCATTTATTTTCACTGCTATACTTACCCAACTTCAAAATGTACATGAGTTTGTGAACGTGAATGGGTTCATCTGCTTTTAATTCAATCATCTTTCAAGATATAAAGTTATTAATTCAGCTGTCTTTACAATTACCTCCAACTAATAGCAGCCATCGTATTTCCGCAATGTAGAAACTAGAAGAAAATTAAGAATGTTCATATCTGCATGAATTTTAAAACATGTGCTAAAAATGAAATTTACATACTCACATAGCATAATCACATATTGCTTCAAAAATATTAACACAGAAGATATCTATCATAAAAGATATTAAGATAACACAGATTTCATTAAAGATATTAAGATTATAAGATTATATTTCCTGTACCTCTATTTAAAAGAGACATGATCACGCTAAAATGCAGGTTTATACAAACTGACTGACTCTATTTCAAATGGCTCCATTTTTGTTTTAATTTGCAAATATGACGATTGACAAATAAGATTTCAAATGAAATTCAAATTTCCTATATTTTGCTTTTAAATACTCTATATCATTTCCGTTTATTTATCGAACAATGGTAAAGTGGTAGCCAAATTTCCAACGTACTTGCTCCGAATCAGAGTCGTTAATAAATACAATAGCTGCATATCCAGAAAAAAAATTTATTTTAAAAAAGTAAAAAAACTATTTATCCAATCTACATTTGATTACCATTCAAAGCCATTGTCCTAGGCTCTTAGTTCAATAAGCCAGTTCTAATAATTTTAACTTTATTTCGCAGTTTTCAAATGGAATTACTTTATAACTTAACTTTATGTAATTAATTAAAATGTTTAATAAATTTTAATATATAATTAATTGATAATGATATAATTCATATATCATGATCAACTAATATATAATTAATTGATAATGATAATGATTATTGATAACTAATTCATTTAATTTGAATATAACTACAATGGATTTTAATATAATTACTATTCAGATGTTCAAAACGTATTTCAAAGTATCAAAAGTGTGCAAGCATTAAAAAGCATTTTATTTTTATAGCGTACACAAACATGTATTTAACGAATATTTTTGCAATGTATAAAATTTTGTTAAATAAATACTTACTTTTCAACCCATCTTAAATAATTAAATTTTATAGTTTATGTCCTTAACCTCATATGTAAGATAACCTCATAAATAAAATGACTTTACATTCTCTTGATGAGGCTTAACAAAAAATAAAACAGACTTGCATATGACATGGACTCAAATGTTAACTTTAATGCTAGTTTTTTTGTGTGCGTGTGTGCAAGAAAGCTAATTAAGTGATTTAAATACCATACATTGTAAAAAGAAACGTTTTTATATTCATTTTCAACATAAAAATTGAGCTCTATATGATAAAACATCTGAATGTATTTTCTAAATTCAAAGCTGAGCATCTAAATCGGATATGATTTTCAGAAAGACACTTTGAAGGAAACAAAAAGTTTCATATTGTGTTTCTAAGTCCTAATATGATTTTTCCAGACGCTCGCAGTACAAGCCGTACCCCCGAAATAAGGCCTAGTTAATTGTTAGTCAAACTTATTACCGAATGCCACTCAGAGAGTAGACTTAACACACTGCGCACTTGATAAAGAACGGACATGATTGCTAATATTAGACTCTTCATAATTCAGTACGCCGTGTGTTCTAACGGGCGTAATTAAAATATTCATGTAAAATAAAAAAAATTCACTTTTATGCTTGCAAATTTTCCTCTCATCATTCTTAAGAAATTTTTTGCCACGTCTGTCTTGTTAAGTTAACACTTGACTTAGTAACAGAATTAAAGAGAACAAACAAGAAATTGTGGACGCCTTTGGAAAGAATCTTATAGCTCCCTGCAAAGAGAATATTTTGAAAATGTTGATTGGAGCGCCATGCCTTCAGTCGCTACATGTACGAGTGAAATGCTGAAGCACAAGTGAATTTCTTGAGTTGAAAGAGATTGTCTGTAAACTGATTGCTGAAAAACGGGCACCGGTTTGGGCTCTTTTCAAGGCTGATTTTTAAGTATTTACACTTATAAATGGCCACCCCAATTAGACGTATCCCTATGAGAATTCCAAAATTACATATCGGATGGATGGCTTCCATCAGGAATATGAACTGTTTCTAAGCAGATCAGTAATACTGTGCTAGCAGTAGGATGCTGAAATTATTAAATGTGCATTTGTATTAATGGCATCTATTTTTCAAATACCAGCTCTCCAATATCATTGTTATTGATGAAACTACTCAGTTTATGGATCAAAGATCTCAAACAGTTGTTGATCTTAGAACCTCGTCGATTTTCATTTTCTCTACTGATAAGGAATGGGCCCGTGTAACTTAGTAATTCGGATTAGGTGGAAATAAAGCCTCAAATCTAAGGGCAAGAAAGATAAGATTGAACGTGCTTCAGGCATTCATGTTCTTGAAGCCTAAAACGCCTGGTACACACAAGCAACTACACGAAGTAGATCCGTTTAATACTATTACTTGTTTTGCGAGTTAACCAAAGAAGCTTTCTGGTCTGAAAAATAAGCCAGAGCTCATTGCACTAAAATCATGAAGAATTTCCTTTTAAAATGAGGAATAGATAAAATAACGATTTCCTTACGAATGATTGTTTATCCCATGATTCTTTCTATTGGAATAAGCAAGCCATTCAAGGATCATTTGCGCAAGAAAATCAGTGACTACATTGAACGGAGTATGCAAAGAAATTAGAATGGACACTTCTGAAACTTAGCCCAGAGTTCGTTACTTTGGTCAAAAACTCATGAGATAAACTCGCTGACAGCTGAGTTGTCGCTACACTATGAAATGGCTACAGTGACCAAAAGTGCTCTGTGCCAGACATAAGGTATTATAGCCAATGGTTCTGCAAGAAATGTAGTGGCAAGAAATCCAGGCTGGAATTAAAGGTTTGAAACTTTGACGATGTTCCAAAAGAAAATTATCTGACTATACTCGAAAAAACGCACTTTTTTATTGTTGTAAAATGAAGATAGATTATTTTATTGCTGTAGATGGCAAGTGTTAATTGTTGTATTCGAAAAATAAATGAATTTAATGAATCTTTTTCAGCAAAATATGTTAATATAAACCCCAATTTTCTTTTTGTGGAAATAGAACATCGATTCATTAATTCTATTGCTGCAGTCTATGCTGAAGATAAAATATGAGAAAATTGGAAATAAAGCTCTATTTTAAAAACATAATTTTCATTGGTTGATTTATTCATCTTGTTTATCACTTTGTATATTAGATTTCGTTTAAAATACATTCATGTCAATAAATTAAGTATAATGCCAGCTCCTTCAAATAAAGGTTCAAAAACAAAACAAGTGACTTATTCATAAAGCCTATTTATTAAATAGAAGATAAAGAACAAAAACGATGGTGTATGTATGATACCATTCATAACACCTATGGGTTTTGCTCCCAGGAGTAATTACAGAAAATATCTCCCTTAGAAAAACTTAACATAACTTAACATAACGTAACATTACGTTAACAAAACATTACGTCTCCCAAACGATGAAATACACTCCGTACAACGCCTAGGCATGCTGAGTTTCAAATTACTGAACTGATCTTCAGGAAGATTACTCTACGCAGCAAGCAATGCCCTTCGAAGTTCCGGTACACATGTAGGAGGTGCTTGACGGGCTGCAATTCCTCGGCCAAGCATGTCCCACGCGCGCTCTAGCGGAATAAAATCAGCTGAGAATGCTGGCTGTTCCATACGAGTGATATCCTCAGATTGAAGACATTCCTTAAAAATCAATGCACAGTAAGGATGGGGGTTGTCATCCCTAAACACAAATTCTGCGCCCATAGCACCCCTAAACAAACGTATATGTTGTTCCAGAATGATGACCCGATATCTCCTACCATGGTTCCGATTTGAACATGCAAATCTGTTCATACAAACGTCAAGGGAATGCTCCTTTGGGTTGCTCCTTTGGGTATGCCCAGTATAATTCCAACCCAAAGGAGCAATCTTGCACCACCGTAACGGTGTCGTACAGTGATGTTGCCTTGGTGGTAGCGAGTATGTGAAGTTCGCCATAAGAAAGTTTGAAGTGAATCAGACTGCAAACTAAACACGACTAGTCGGAAAACATCACACAAGCCGCTTGTGACGATTCCTACATTGCATGTTCTTTACCCAATACTAACCGCTGGCGACAGTGAGTTGCCGTGAGCGGAACACATCTCACAGACCTGCTAGCATATAAGCCAGTCTATCCCAAACGTCTGTACATGGTTTGCCTTGAAACTATTGTAACTCAGAGGCGACTTGTGCTCCAACGTCTACTGATATTTCCACCATTTTGGAATCGTTGTCAAAATTCAGAGATGACACTTTGGGCTATTCCAAGTTCCTCGGATACTTCCATCTGAGTACGCTCATATTCCAGGCGGCTGATAATTCTACTACGTAAAACATCATCCACATGCGTCCTCTGTGTCATAACTATTCAGCTGTGGCACTAAGCAGCTCACAGAACACTTGAGAATATTTTGCTTCTTGGCTACTCCTTATATACACTTCTCTTACACTCTTGTTACTGTGACGTACTATCAGCATCATCTGATGGCTTCCTGTAATTTGCATATTATTCATGAAGATGTGTGCGATAATTCTACATGTGAAATTTTTACTTAAGAGTTCGATTTCTGTATGATTCTGAACTGTCCTTAATTTATGAACAGGAATGTATTTGCAACAGCTAATCATCTTGATCAAATACTTCATCAAAATACTTTCTGCGAAATATTTTGTTATAAATTAAAGCAAATATATGTATACATTTATAGTTTTTTGTTTCTATATTAATTGTGTGTTTTTTTAATTTATGTTCCTATAAATTTATTTTTATTTTATTTGTCATGAATTATTATTTATTACTAGGAATACTAGTAATTAGATAAACAGGAGGAACAAAACCTTCTTTTTTAAAATTGTACTTTTGTTTGTCTAATAGAGCTTCCTTGAACACCTAAAATTCCCAATTTCATTAATTTATCTCTTATATTTATTGAATTACTAACGTCTGAAAAGTATCACTTTGATCACTCACTGACTTACTCATCAAAAGCCTACACCACTTCTAAATAACTTGAAATTTGGCATTAAGGTATATCATTAGACCGATATAAAGGACAAAGTCTAAAGCTTCAAAAAATTGCATAATAATGCAATTTTTTACGAGCAACGAGGTTTGCAACGAGGTTAAACTAAATAATACTTATAACGAGCATTTGATAGCGTCACCTACAGGTGGCGTTGCACTGATTGCCGGTTTCTGCGCCACTCAGATGCTATATAAAACCGCTTTTGCGTATCTGAAGAATATTAAGAATACACCAGAATTTTCTCAGTAGAACTCATAAAAAATTGAATTGCTGATTGTTACTATGATAACAGTTTTCATATTCGAAGTTTGTTATCTTATAACAATTTATAACTCAGCGGGGCTTGAACAAATCGAAGGTTTCAGGCTGCTATAGGAATAGTACCTTCAGTATGGAATATGATCGCCTCTAGAAGCAATACAACACACACAGCGATGTGTGATGCTTTCAATTATGGGGTCTATCAGTTCTATAGGAAGCGAGAGCCATTGCTCTTTCAAAGCAGTTGCAAGCGCGACAAAGGTCTGAGGGGGCGGATTGAGAGCAGCTAGACGTCTCTCTAAAGCATCCCAAATGTGCTCGACAGGATTCAAGTCCGGGGATCGACGTGGCCACTCCGTGCGCATAATTGTTTTCTGTTGTCGATAATCATCTACGATGCGAGCCCTGTGTGGTCTTGCGTTGTCTTCCTATAACAGAAAACCATCACCTATTTCCCCGGCATATGGGCGCACATAAGCATCAAGGATGTCATCTCTATAAACCTGAGCATTCACGTTCCGCTTGGAAAGACATGGAGGTCTGTGCGTCCACCCAAAGAGATACCAGCCCCAAACACAGACGCTGCCCTTCCGTATACATTTCTTTCACGGATGTTTGACGGATGATAACAGGTTCCCTCCATATCAAACAACGCCTACTTCGCATTCTAGACTAAACTTGGGCTCATCCGTAAAGAGAACAGCCCTCCATTGATCAGGCGTCCAGCGGACATGTTGTCGTGCCCACTGCAAACGGTCCCTCCTATGGCGTGATGTGAGTGGCAAGCAAATGGCTGGTCACCTAGGATACAGACCACCTTTGTGAAACCTTCTACGCACAGTTTACGTTGACACCAACCTCCCGGTAGCTGCTGCAAGGGAAGATATAAGAAGAGTCGGAGTAGCGGTTGTATTCCTGCGTGCGCATGATTTCAAATATCGGTTATCGGCGCTCGTCGTAGCAGTTGGCCGTCCTTGGCTGAACCTTCTAGATGCCGAATCTTACATTTAGCCATCTGGCCACTTCTGTTTGACTTTGTCCTGCCTCTAGTCTCCCACTGGCTCTCCATCGTAATTCTGCAGGCAAATGATGCCTGGAGGTCATTCTAACAAATTGGCTATCTCAGATTTCTGATGCCACTATCACAGTGAAATATGTGAGCTTGCTCTCAAACATGGACATCTATGTTCCTCGCAGATGATGTATTCCGAGTGCAACACCACTAATTTGCACATTGCAGTTTTACTCAGCTACTCTTACTTGGCAACATATTCAAATTTTACACGGTTTCGCTTATTTTTGAGGGAGTTATCCCTATTTTTCCTTAATTTATGATAACCAGTGTATAAATGTAATACGTAGCCGAAGTCACGCTTTCGAAACATGAAAAACGCAAGCTGAATTTCGTCAATCGGTCCAGTAGAACGGGAGATACAGAACTAACCTTCTCCTTTCCTTTTTTCCCCGGCATTATACATCATCATAAAAGGTATGACATGTCTTCGTATTTTTAAATAGCTCTAATACAGTTGAAGTTTTGCTTTGGTACGAAGCGAAGTTAATTTGGCATGACAGCGCAACTAAAGTTATTACTGAATGTAGGCAGGTGCACTTGGGTACATTAGAACTCTGAAACTGCGACTTTTTATTGCGCAAATATGGCATCTGAGTACAGGTAGATTACATAGCTTAGAACAATTGAATACTTACATATTCTTTCTTTCGAGAAATGCTTTAAAATCTTTGTACATTATAAAATGCTCATGAAAAGGAATTCTTCTCTGTTTTCCTCGAAGGTTTTTCAAATGATTTATGAAAATATTTTATGCAGTTAAATTAAATTTGATTTTACTTTACATAAATTATAATAACGAAACATCAGTTTTTTACATTATTACAGCTTATAACTTTTTTTTTATTAACTTAAGGAAAACTTACTCATACACGTGTCATATTTAATTCGAAAGGACAATAAATTTGGAAATAATAAAAAAAAATTATACTTGATTATTTTAATAGTATATACTTATGAAGAAATAAAAACTGTTAATTAAAACAGATTCATAAATTTATTTGCATTTTTTTATTTGCATTTGCATTTTTCCTGATAAATAGAAACTTAGTTTGTGTTAAAAAGTGCTTTTTAGATTATAAGGCTTTGTTTAAATGCGCTAAAAGGTAAAATATATTTAGTTTTCTCATTGATCATGATATTTTTTTGCATTTACAGCTTAAATTTGTAGTGTTCAAAAAAATGCAAATTTTAAGTCGTAGATGTGGAAAAGAAATTTAAACGAAATTCAGCTTAATCATTTTTATACCTGGCATTTCAATACTATCACTTTTGTTGGCCCGAAAAATTTCGATTATTCCTTATATGGGTGTCCCACTAGTTTGTTTTTATTAACATAAGACTAAGAATATTATGACAAATTTTAAAAAAATAATAATGTTTTACATTTTAGTGCATTGAACTCAAATTTGTAGTTTTAAAAGTGTTTTTATATGCTTTATTTTATACGTTTTAGTCTGCAGAACGCTAAAGAGTTAAAGAAGAAAAAAAGAATTATTGTTCCTGAAAGTAGGAAAATTATTTGTCCTGATTTAGCGTGACAGTGAAATATACAGGACATTGTTTACAAAAGATTTTGACCTAACCGACGGCATAAATTTATATTCAGTTTATATGAATTTCTGTTTGATTTAGAAATACCTAAGCATATCATCAGTTACAATTACATGGCTGATAATAATAAACAACATAAGTCTTTTAACTAAAACTCTTGCACGTTATACAAAATTAAGTGATACAAATTCAACAATAAACGTTAAAAAAAATTACCGAATTTCGAAAGCATTTCTATAGCATTTTACACTTGCATGTTGTTATCGCAAACACCCGTGAAAAAATGTCAACAGAATTCAAGTTTAATTTCAGTACGTATTTGCATCAAACAAATAACTAAACAAACAAAAAACAGACCTAAATAAAACCGTGTAGAAATTTAATCTTTACCCTTTCTTATTCGTTTCCTTTTTAAAGAATTTTGAAAACTGACGCGTCTAAAAAATAGACTGAACTTCAAAGCAGCATTCAAAAATAAATAAAACGCTAAAATTAATATAATTAGAAAATTTAAATGTAATATTTATTAAAATGAGAATACTAATCTTTTTCATCTGAGATTTTGGCATTCAAAATTCCTTTCGTAAGCTGTGATGGGTAATATGCGTATAAGAGATGTTTATAATTACGTATTCAGTTTAAGCCGAATCAAATAAAACAGATAAAACTTTATGCAAAACGAAATAGTTTAAATCAATTGACTGTCATTCATGACTGTCACACCGTTCAGCTGCCCGTATTTTATAACGAAAACTTAAACAAAAGGGTGAGTGTATGTGAAACTGAATATAAAATTGAGAACGGGTTGAATGATTTTACTGTTTATGACTACTTACTTAAACGAACAGAGAATTTGTCTTCATGCAGATAGCCCTTGTTACTTTTCGTATTTAATTACAGTGAACTTGCTAATTTACCTGGCAGCATTTAAACAAACCGTACCAGCAACCGAACAGAACTGGTCACAATGTGAATGACATATGGGCAATAAGTAGCATCAGCCAAATTTCTACGCATTATTTTCTTCCATTTGTTTCAGCTGTCATAATATCAAATTAAAAGACTAACACGAGCTTTTTAAGAGACGAAGTTTTTTTGTATATGGAATAAAATTGTAAAGAAAGTTGTGAATTAAGCAGCCACGAACACTGACTGTTTTACTCTTATTCCTTTATTTAATTTTCACATCCTAAGGATTGAAAAATAACAAGTTTTAATGAATTGCTATTAATATCCATAGGTAAACAATATGAAAATATGTAACAAAACTAAATTTATAAAAAAAAGGTTTTATCACAACGAATATTACCACAGAAATTTATTTTCACTTCTTAAAGCATTTCACTAAAACTATGTAACTTTAAAAACTTTTTACATTTTTTTTTTCATTTTATGTTGTTCGCCTATGGAAAGCAGAACAAACAATGAATATAGAAATCCATGGCTTCAGAATACAGGAAAATTTGCCTGTATCAGGCATCATCTTTCTTTTAGACTTTTCGATCTATTTCATCGCGCATGTTTATATTCAACATTTAATTTTCCATTTAATATGGAAATCTTATACCATTAAAAATTATACGAGTAGAAATCTTATATCTTACATAAACAAAAATTAAATTAAAAAATATACCGTTGTCAGCAGCTGTAAAATAGACAAATATTTTGAAGAACCACCAAACTATTTCAAAAAATGATTTCAAAAAACTATTTTAGAAATTTCGTATGGAAGTTATATAGATTTCATATAGAAGATTACTATTCGCCCTCTCCTTATCCACAGTAAAGATCGAAGATCTGTCTTGATTAATTTGACCGTTAATTAAAATTATGCCAGAGCAATTCAAAACTAAATGAAAATAAATAATTTTACAGATTTTAAACACTATATGATTCCGGTTGAAATTCGAAATACTTATATGCAAGTATGAAACAATAAATCTGCATGCAAGAAACATTCCAAGAAATCGGATCGGTAGAAGAGGGTCAAAAATTAAATTCAAAAATTTCATTCAAAGCCTTAAGAGATAAATGCCATAGAACGAACGCCTTCGTGGAGAAGTTTCTAAGTAAATCAACTTGTATCCACGTCGGCAAAAGCCGATCAGTCTGCTACGCAACAAACCCTGAGTAAAAGTACCGGTACTCATTTGTGTTACCTCAGAGCCACTTTTAGGCCCCTGCCGTTGAAATGCTAGTTTTTCATTAAGTAATATTAACGCACTTAAATTTTTGAAAAGTGAATATACATTATATGCAATTTTTAATTTCTGTTTACACGGACATAGTTTGAATACTAATTTATAAATTTAAATACTTTAAATTATATTAACAAATATTAAAGCATTTACAAACAAATATGTTTCATTTTTCTTCTCTCTCTTTTTAAGGCGCCTATGCTGAAATTATAATCTGTTGCTGAAAGTAAATGTAAACAAACGGTATAGAGGCGTAATCTCGAACCCTAATGACGCCAAAGGCTTTTTCTAACACAGAAGGAATGATGTCACTAAAAAGCGCACTCAGTCACGAGCATGGATTCCCCCCCCCCCTCGTGGGCGTTGTATAGTACGATTTGCTTAAATGCCTCCGGGCAATACAGGGGACGAAGTACGATGTGTAGCGTTATATTATGTTTATATAACCAATTATTATGATTTAGAGCTTTACTCTCACTTCTCCCTTCTGTTTCCCTACCATAATGCAAATTACGTTTCAGAGTATTTGAGGTTGATGAATTGAAAGACAGAGCGTGCTTCTGCTTCTCGACGCCACGACATTAGGTTTCTTTATCTCAGATGAAATTGTATAATTTGGTCTCGCATCGCAGTTGCCGACATTAAAATTGTTACGCCGGTGAGACATTTTTGAGCCAACTTTGCGTTAAATAAATTCTGTAGTCTTTGGCTTGAAAGCTTAGTTATCTTAAAATTGGCTTTATTTTAAGTTACATCGTCACATTTGGTTGGCTTATTTGTCAAGTATAAGATACATATTTATGTTCCAGTTCTGATTTCAAAGAAAGGTTTGTTTTAAAACCTTCTTAGACTTTGTAGTTCTTTTCAGACGAAGCGATAATTCCAGCCCAGGTCTATTGAGAGTTCAGACTTAGTTTATGCTACCAAAGACTACCAAAATCTACAGATGGTTAATTGAAATGTCTCTGTAAATCCGACGGCTGTTTTAAAAAATCTCACGGAGACACTACATAATTTCCTTGAATGGAATATTAAACTATATGCATTTTGGTTGCATTTCATTTAAGTTTATTTCTCGACTTTCATTAGAGACAAATTTTGAATTCAATTAATTCAGTTTTCACTTCACGGTAAGGCAAAAATGCATAAAACTTCAAAATATCTTCATTAAAAATGAAAAAATATAGAAACAATAAGACACCAAATACAGTTAAAACAATTAAAAAACCAATTTTTATAATTAAAATTAAGAGTTTTAAATTGTTGATAATTCTACAACTATTTCATGCAAATTAACTAAAGGCATAAAACCGGAAGATAACAAGCATCTAAAAGCAGAAGAGAAGAACGAAGAGAAGGAGTTGCGACGTAATTACCCTTTTTATACCAAATTGCATTTTAGATCACAAGATAGTTTAATGTACAGGATTTTAGATTCAGATTTCATCGGTAAGTGCGCATCAGAACTGCAGCGAGAAAAATTTATTGCTGTTATTTTCAGAATGAAACGGAAGTTAAAGGACTATTAATTTATTATTTGAAAGCTAAATTTTATTTCTTATATATATATATATATATACACCTTTGGTGAGACCGATTGAACCAAAAAAGGAGATGCACAACTACATGCCATAACAGGCCTACATACCAAATTTCAACGTTCTAAAGACAACGCGTTTTTGAGTTATGCGAGATACATACATACATACATACTTTCAGACGCCATGAAAAAAATCTCTTCTGAATCTATTTTAAATCAGATTTATAATACGTATGAGGAAAAAGAGTCCTTTATTTTGTCCAGATGCCACGCAAAAACATCATTAAAATGCATTCGATAGCGGTCAAAATGGATATTTTCGTTTAAATATGGTATCTGGAATTTTTCGTGATTACAATGCTTCCTTTACTTCGTATAAAGAACTAAAAATATCTGATGTGTACACCACATGACTTCCTTGTACGGAATATTAAATTATACGCATTTTTCCCGCATTTTATTTAAACTTACTTCCTAGAATTTCATTAAAGATATATTTCTCATTCAATTAATTCAGTTCTCACCTCGCGACAGGGCAAAAATACATAAAACCTCACAATCTCTTTATTAAAAATTCAACAACATAGAAAATATAAAACATAAATACAGTTAAAACAATTTAAAGAAAACCTTTTGCAATTAAAATTAGAGCTTCTACCCAAAAATAAGCCATTCAGGCAGCGTGCAAGAAGACAGACTTTTCGCTGCACAAAACTGAAAGTTTAGTTTTGGTCTCACTCGGCAAAAAGACACTGAAGGCGTAGAAACTGAACTGAATTCGTTGTGGATGATGAGCCAATATATAGGATAATTTAATAACTTAAATGATAATTCCAAAGTGGAGTAATCATGATTTAATTCAGAATAATAAAAGAAGACGTTATCTTTGCTGTTGAGAAACTTAAGTTTCTCTACATTGGCGATAAATCCATTATTTTGCTAAGTTTCAAATGTAAACAAATATGATTGCTAAGTAAAACAAAATTAGGCTTAGCCGCACGTAAACAATTTTTAAATCGTTGATAATTCTAAAACTATAACATGCAAGTTACTTAAATGCATAAAACCCTTTACCGGAAGATAAGAACAACATAATTCAATCAATAAGCAAAAAATGCACAATTTACCAACATATAAGAAACAAAAAACTGAGCAGACGGAGCCGAGTAACAAAGTGGATATATATGTGTATACATATATATATTTACATACTTTTGGTGCTCCTGATTGCCACTAAAAACGGAGGTGCAAACCAACATTCTATAGCAGTCCTACATACAAAATTTCAATACTCTAAGGCTACTCGTTTTTGGGTTATGCGAGATACATACATACATACGTACATACGCACGTACAGGCGCCAAGAAAATCTTCTGAATCTGTTTAAAATCAGTGCTTTAATTCGTTTGGGGGAAAAGAGTCCTTTATTCTGTCCTTGTACAGATGTCAAGTAAAAACATCGTTAAATTGCATTCGATAGTCGTCAGAATGGATATTTTCGTTGAAATATGGTACTCGGAACTTTTCATGATTACAATATTTCCTTTACTTCGTATAAGGAAATAAAAAAATTATAATCCATATTAAAATTAATAGAAAATGCTTTTAAAAATTACACGTATTTTAAAACAGTTTAATACGAAAACAAGTTCATTTGTTTAAAAAAATTAAATCGCTATTCATAATAAAAACAGTTACAACGGTCATAATAAAATTCAGAATTCGTAACACGGAAGAAGAAGCATCATTATAAATTAAGAATCTAAGTTATAAATGGCATTAAAGAACAACTTAAGCTATGTCAATGAGCTCAAACTCGTGTAAAAACATCGGTTATAACTTTTTGCTTTTTATTATACAATGTTGATATAATGCAGAATGCATGCAGTTAAATTTCATACTGCTGTAAGTAAAAAAAATAATGGATTAAATTTTAGAGTTGAGTAATTGGCTTACTTTGAGATTGTCATAAACTGACGTATAAAAGAAGTAACGCTTTGCTCTGACACCCTATCTCTCCGAAAACCAAAAGAGTTTATCACTTTGACTGTAGTGTATGCGAAAACACCTTTTGGAAAGAAAAACAGACCTCGGAGCAGCCTAAGTTCAAATACAGAGGAGATTCAATTACCCGTACAAACAGAAACTATTACATCCGAAAATATCGAAGTTTATTTCTGGAAAAGTCTGGCAATAAATTGTGACAGACGAAAGTTCTCGAAATCTTCCCGTCACTCGCTTCCTAGTATCGATACCTCCAAGACCTCATAAAATCATTTCCTTTATTTTTCAAAGCAATAGCTTCTCGGCTTACAGAATGTGCGACTTACGTATATTCTCAATTACATAAGCGTGCAAAAGCCGTCACTTTAAAACTGAAGGTCTACCATTTGGAAATAAAGACTGGGAACAACTCCTTTAATCTTCAAAGCGTATTTCTCGCATTCAAATAACATTAACACGGTAGTTTAATCACAATCGTTATCGTTACTGTTCTTTTTTACTTCCTTGTACAAAGTATAGGAAGTATTGTAATCACGACAAATTCCGAGTACCATATTTCAAAGAAAATATCCATTTTGACCGCTATCGAATGCAATTTAACGATGTTTTTGCGTGCCATCTGTACGTAAGGACAGAATAAAGGACTCGAGGTTTTTCCCCAAACGAAATATAAAATTGATTTAAAATAGATTTTTTCGTAGTCTCTACATACGTATGTGTGCATGCATGTACCTCGCATAACTCAAAAACGAGCAACCTTAGAATGGTGTAATTTTGTATATAGGACTGCTATACCATGTAAGTGTGCACCTCCCTTTTTGGTTGCAAGAAACTTAGGTGAATAGTGGATTTATTGCTAATCTAGAGAAACTAAGCTCCGCAACAACAAGGATAACGCCTTCTTTTATTATTGCGAATTAAATCACGCTTAATCCTCTCTGGAATTTTTTAATTTAGTTTAGTTTAATTCAGAACGAATTCTTCCTCTCAACGCCCCAGACTTAGTTTTAAATCTGAAATTTGAAGTTAACTATTTCTTTACGTTACATCGCCGCAAATGGTTGGATGATTTAAGCACGAGTCGTGCACTTATGCTCAAAATTCTGATTTAATTAAAAGGTTTCTTTTAAAACCTTTTATGACTTTGCAGTTCTGTACAAACATAGCGATAATTCACTTAGCATCTGTTAGGAAACTGATACTAGTTTCTTCTAGCAAAGTTCAAACTTTATAAAATAAATATAAATAAATTTAAAAAGAAAGAAACATTTATATGAATAAAATGCTTAAAAGTACACAGTTCAAATGAAGGAACGGAAATTTTTAAAATAATTCTATGAAATATAATTCACCCTTGCAACTCAAGTGAATAAAATAAAATTCTAAAAAAGAAAAAATGTATTTAAAATAACAACTGAGATTAAAAAATATATAATATAAAGTAAAATTATTTCCAAAAAAAAACCGAGTCTTCCGTACGTTCAAAATGAAAGAGAAAGTAGCAGAAGAGCCCCAAATTACATTATCGAATTATTCCCTAAGATTCGCATCAGAGTTTACAAAATTTGGTTTTTAGGCATACACTGAGTGATTGAACAAAAAGATGAAAACCAAATTGCCATGTCATATCAAAAATGTGTGATTTTTTTGCCAAAATTGCAGAGTAGAACGAGAAATGCAGAACTGCACGCCCACTTCTTTTTTTCTTTGACTCGATGTACTTGAGAAAAATTTCTGTTGTTTGCTGTGACTTATCTCACATGTTTGACAGTAACATCAGAACAAGCCCACGAAATTCGTGGCAAGGAGAGCAAGATTTTGCCTGTCGTTGGCAAGAGCCTTGAGCACCATACAGGTGACAGTACAACTTTGCTCAGTTCCGCCCCCCAATTAGTACGACTTCTCTCATTTCCGCCCCTAATTCTGATGGAGAGCACTCGACAGCGGGTGGGTCTGGGGGTCTCCAACCTCATCCCCTACCAACAACCTCTTGAGAGGACTTTCACTTCTTCGCATATTTAGAGTGCACCCATGACGCACAGACACTATACATTTACAAACATCCATGCCTTCTCCGGGATTCGAAACCAGCCCCTTCGGTATGGCAGTCAAAGTAGCTAACCGCTACCTCGGTTAGGCGACTTTGCTTACACTGTGTAATTCACTGTGAAAGCTGAACTTTGAATTTTTCAGAGTGATATTCATTTGAAATAATCCTAATATGTACAATAACCAAAAATGACTCACTTAAAACAAACAAATTATGGAAACTATTCAAGTTTTCTGAGAAAATTTCTCAAGTGGAACAAAACCTCAGAATACATATTGACTCTTCTTGTTCTTTATTAAATTTTTGTTCGATACATAGAGAAAAAATACGTATGTTTGTATGTAAATAATCATAAATTTGTTTATTTTCTACTACAGCTTCACATCTGATGTTGTTTCAATTCTGCTGAAGTTTGTAGCCTTGCAGAAAAATTACTAGAAACAATCTTTTTTACGGATTGTAAATGCTCATTGGTCAATCGGATTCTTTTTTTTTTCTGATTTTTAATTGGAAAAAAATTATTCACATATACATATAAGCCTAAACAAAGGGAACTGTAAAATGCGTAGCTCAGGGTAACTGAATAAGATTTATAGTAGGCTGTAAATTAATTATGTCCTTTTGCAGATTTTTTTATGCATTATTCACGTAATGAAATATGAGATTATTTAAAGGTAATGAAAATAACCTAAACTCAGAGTCCAAATCATTAAAATATTTAAGTTTTCCTTCAAACTCTTGTCATAATAATACTATTTTTCTTGCATAGTCTTAAAAGTTTGCATTTAAACTAATAAAGCAGGATTCAAGAGAAAGAAATGTGTGAAAGTTTAGGATTCTAGTTTTGTTTCTCATAAGTGCAATTCAAATTTAATACAAGCATACATGCAAGCCATAAGTTTATTTTTTCCTTGCAGCATTTTATTGGTGATATTTAAAAGGCTGATTTTAAATGTCACCAATAAAATGATTATGTCAACAAGAAATGCTAAATTTGTTTTTCTATGGATCATTACGCTGCTCTTAATTTATTTTATGTCATGAAACTTTTTCTTTCATTTTTTAAATCAAAACACCGTTTTAATACAGCTCATAGACTTAAATACTTCACTTTGTTTTAGTAAACCAGTGAGGTATTTAAGTCGAGGAGCTGTATTAAAACAGGGTTTTGATATAAAAAATGCCTATTAAAGGGACTTCATACTCATTTTCAGTTTTCCAAACAATGCAAGAAATTGCCGACGATTCAGAGCTCATCCAAGAACAAAGTTTACTGATTCAATTAGAGTTTCTATCGCATAATCCATCGACAAAACATTTGGCACATAGTTCTTCTTGACAATAGCTCAATAAAATACGCAAAACTTGAGTTTTTTCCTCTTTAACTATATTATTTAATTTTAACTTTACTTCATTTTTATTTACCAAATATAGCAGCTGCAACATCACTTGCAGATCCAATCTTTTAATTCACATTTTGTTTGCATTTATCTATTGCAGTTTTTATTTCAGAAAAAATATCCTGTGCACTAGTTTATCCTTTCATGGACGTTTCTTCGAATAACTAACTCCTCAAACACTTCAAATTCATCAGGGATAATAATAAGCTGTGCTGTATCTGTGATGTCAGCTTTCTCATCAGGTGCTATCGAGAATACAGCGCAATCTATAATTTTTTTAACTGATATCTTAAATCCCCAGCGCATTTTATTACGCTGCTTTATTGGCTGAAAGGCTTATTTTTAAAATGAGTGTTGTTTGTCGGAATAAGGAAGCTCATAAAATTTAATCAAAGAATCTTTAAGGAATTCGCCATCAGTAAATAATTTTGATCGTTTTGCAATGATGTGTACGACGACAGAACTCCCGGAACTCTAAAAATTCCTAGATTTATTTGCTTCTGTAAAAAGAAAAACTGTTTACCAGATATAAAGTAGAATTAAAAACAAGAAACATAAATAGTTTTTATAAGCAGTATGTTAGTTTATCTACTATATAGCAATATGAACTGAGCAGCTATACATCTAGCTAATCTTATAATGACTTACTGACAAAAAGTATAGATCAGAAGAATCAACTCAATTGAAAAAGCATCCAGAATACTGGAGTAGCAATTTTCGGCCAGCGAACAAGATTTTACTTATTGTACAGATATGAAAAGTTCTTCCATCGTAACCTGTCATGTCACCTCACATACAAGTATACACTGACAAAAATAAAGCCTCCAAACTATTTATTCTACCTTTTATTTCCTTCAATATTAGTCATGCACATAAGCTCAGTTCATATATCTACATTTCTAAAATTATAAACACCGTATTTGCAACAAATACAAAACTGGAATGCTTTCGCGAGGCCCGTAGACTTGGAACTCCGTAAATACAAAACTTGGGGCTCCGGATGCGGCTCGCCAACTGGAGTCCATTGATTTGCATAACGCGGAATGAGGTTACTATATTTTAGACTACCTACACCTTTTACTCCAGACTTAATTCTTTCCTTATTATTATTACTCTAGGTGATACTTTTTATCCTTTGCTTTGGTATCTGAACCCAGACACAACAAGCTGTGTATTTTAATGTATTATTCCTAGCAATGTCCTTTCTAACAGCAAAAGAATTAGATTTTCAGATTACAGCAAGTTACTTATTATCAATTGTTTAAAAAAAATTATACAGCTATTGGAGTTGCAAATAATAATACACAGAAATCAACAGTAATGTATATTTTTTCCGTACTTATGCGAGGTTATATGTTTTTCTTCTCCTTCAGAGAAAATTAAAATTTAAAGCCGAAATACAATACTTAAAGCATGAAAATAAATATCTCTTCTGTGAAAATAAATTAAGTAGCATTCGTGAATATGTGATTTATTTAAAAATGGGCTACTTTTAAACACGAAAACTGATTATCCTAATTCACTGTGGTCTGATAATTTCTGTTGCATTTTAAAACTGAAATTTTTATTTTCCGCTTCCGAGTTCAACATTTAAATATGTATTCAATACATAAATATGCTTCAACTAAATCCTAAAACTTAACTAGGAAAAGCGTCTATTTTCGCAAAATGTTTTTTTTCATTACATTTGAACACTGGCTGCTCTCTTAATATTTGAATTGATTGAATGAATTATAGAAATATTTAGGCTAAGAAACTGTTTACTTACATGCCTTCTGCAATAAAAATCTGCTCACCGTGAAAACGGTTCACTACCGGGATTGCAGCACATTTACGACGCTTCTGTCCTTTGATACGAAATTACACGGCTTCTAGAACGGTCGGTCTGTTTGGCCGTCAATAATAAAAAAGAAAAAAGAGAATATTCACAGTTAAAGAATTGTATTATGTAACATATATTTCTTACTTATTATATACTGGATTTCGAATATTTTAGAATTTAATACAAATATATTATTCAGATAAATACGTATTAATTGTTACAAATGTTAAAATAAAATCCCTATTTTTATCACAAATAACACATATGCCTGAGTCGTAACTGCACACTTACAGAATGAGAAATTTCATAAACGTTTGTTGTCCCCATGCATGTAATGACAGATTGCTTGTGGGCGTTAGTCTCGTATGCAACAGTGAGCTCATGATTTTACTAAATTGGTAAGGAGTACAAAAGAGAGTTAGTAAAATAAAATCTTTATAAATGTAAATTATTTATAAAAGCTTTATAAATGTTTATCCAATCCTAGTTGGACAAACTGAAATTAGACCAACTTGGATCGTTAGATGTGAAAAGAATTTAATTAATAATTAGAAGCATTTTAATTTAAAATTATAATCAACAAAATATAGCCGTTTCTTTTAAAAGTTTATTAAAGTGGTCAAATATGCCTATGGTTTGATGCATAATATTACATACATATTCATACATATATATATATATATATATATATATATATATACTAAGT
>KK114992.1:124721-148287 GCA_000611955.2 Stegodyphus mimosarum | reverse complement strand
TACTAAGTGCGCAGTCACGAATCGGTTCCTTTTAACTTCTGGCTGTAGACATGGTTGGATAAGGCAGGAATAAGACATTGGCAAAACTAATTTCGGCTAATTACCATCTTTATTTCTAGGCACATCACAATTATTTCTTTGGCAGACAAATTACTTTCCGATCCTAGTTGACTACAAATAATTTTTATATACACAGATAAAAAGCTACGACGTCATTTCAGGAAAATCAGCAGCAGCATGGAAAAATAGCGTGTTGCCAGTAGGAAAGCATAAGCGAAAGAAAGCGCAGTAGTTCAAAGGAAGATGAGATTAAGTTGATAGTTTCAGATCGAGTCAGTGAAAGTTTTTTTTACAGTTATTTGATTGGGCAGGAAATATCTCATTAAAATGTTACGTAATTTGGAATAACCTCGAATTTGAGAGAACAGATAAATTCAGGAGGAGAGCACCAAATTTAGAATGTTAATTTTGAGGTACTAACTTTTAGAATGATGAATTTGCAAATACTATTTTATAGAAATCCAACTGAGGAATAAACGTTCCATTGAGGTTAGTAGCACGCAATCCAATCCCGTCGAATAAAATAAATAAGTAATAAAAGCACAAATTTGGAAGCACTGATGTACGAACACTGAGATGTAGATGCGCAGAAATATTGATGGCGTAGATACTTGATGCTTAGAGAGTCCATCTATTTTGAAGGGGAAGCAGATGAGCCAGATTAATTTCCATATTTATTTAAATTCACATTTGTGGCCACAATTCACTTGCCACTCCAATCGTGCCTATTTCCAGAATATTTACAATTTTGATTACTATGGCGATAGAAGCGTCATTGCAGCAAAGCGTCTAACCAGGATGAAAGCGTAAGCGAAAGTACACAGTCCAGTCACATTAATGTGACCATCTGTCAAAAGCCAGAATAACCACCTTTCGCAGAGCGGACTGCTGCGAGACGTGCAGGAAGAGAGTCACATAGGTCCCTGAAGGTGTTCTCTGGGATGTTGAGCCATGCCGACTCTAATGCCGTGGCCAGCTGCGCTAGATTACGCGGTTGAGGATCCATGGCGCGAACAACTCGATCGAGATGGTCCCACAGATGCTCGATTGGGTTTAAGTCAGGTGAGTTTGCTGGCCAGGGGAGGACGGTAAACTCATCCTGGTGCTCTTCGAACCACGCACGTACACTGGCAGCTGTATGGCACCTCGCATTGTCCTGCTGGAAGATGCCATCATCCTGAGGAAAAACAATGCGCATGTAGGGGTGAACATGGTCCGCAAGGACAGATGCGTACTTGTATTGATCCATTGTGCCTTCCACAATGATCAGTGAACCTAGAGAATGCCAGGAAAACATTCCCCAGACCATAATGCTCCCGCCTCCAGCTTGGACCGTTCCGGCAATGGTTGCAGGGTGGTTCCTTTCAGAGGTTTCACGCCTTATACGCCAACGTCCATCTGTCCGATGGAGCATAAAACGCGATTCATCCGAAAACGCAACCTGTCGCCACTCAGTGGACGTCCAGCTGCTGTACTGGCGTGCAAATTCTAGCCTTCGCCGTCGATGAACAGCAGTCAGCATAGGTGCACGAACCAGGCGTCTGCTTCGGAGGCCCAGACGCAGCAATGTTCGCTGAATAGTACTTTGGGAGACACTTTTGGTAGCCCCTTGGTTCATTTTGGTGGTCAGTTGCTCAACGGTAGCCCGTCTATCTGCCCGAACGCATCTCCGCAACCGTCGTTCGCCTCTGTCATCTATGGCCCGTGGTGCACCACATTTGCCACGTCGCTGATTTTGGACAGTCCCATTTTGCCATGCACGGTACACTTTTACCACGGCGGCACGCGAACAGTTCACAAACTCAGCCGTTTCGGAAATGCTTCCACCCTTGGCCCGAAAGCCAATGATCATGCCCTTTTGGAAGTCGGATAAATCGCTTCGTTTCTGCATTACGCCAACGATTGAAATGTTTTCCGAAGCCCTCACACACCCTTTATATACGCTCAACTGCACTGTGCTGCCACCTGCCTTCTGTGATTGGTTATTTAACTCTGACATGGAAAGTACGTGGTGGTCACATTAATGTGACTGGACTGTGTAAAAGAGTGTCGCAGTAGTAATGCAGAGGAAGAAGCACTGGTTGAGAAAGTTTTCGTTTACAATTATTTGATTGGGCAGAAGGTATCTGCATTAAAGCGTTACGGTTAGTTTGGAATAATCTCGAATTTGGGAGAACAGATGAATTCAGGGGGAGAGCACCAAATTTAGAATATTAATTCCGAGGGCGCCAATTATTTTTTAAAACAGTTATCCTATTTTGTTATATCTTACATATATTAGTACATATATATTCGCCACATCCAGCATAATCAGTATAAAAAGGTTTAATTTCAGCAGGTTTTCACGAAAGTGTTCATTACAAGAGGGTTTTTGTTTTACTAATAAGTGAAATATCAAAGATAGAATATACAGAAGCTCTATTTTTCTCCCTTATTACGAGACAGAAATTAACAGCGATATTTAATTTCAGTATTTAGAACTTCTGTGATTTTTTTCTTTAAAATATAAATTAGAGTAATTCGAGGTTAGAGTTTTTTCCTTTAATATCACTCCATTATATTTTTTTGCTATTCATTAGTGTGTAATATTCTTTAATTTATTATATACATATATATGCCGAAACAATTTTCACATAAGTAAATTATACGTTCCAAATGCCAAAAAATACGTTATTGTGAAGTTTTATTACTTCATAATCTGTATAATCATAACCTGATTATCATACCAAAAATTCATTAAACTAGAAATAGTTTACATTTTTTATTTATGAAAACAATGTTATGATTTGTCTATGAACTGATACAGAAGCCTAGGACTGCTTTCTAAAACATGGAATTTTGTAATGTATATTTTTTAATACTTTTCACAACAATCTGCATATCAATCACCACCTAAGCTTTTAACATCAGAAAACTGATATTTCTCTTTTAGTTATCTATAAAAGTAAACATTTTGCTCTCCATCTACCTTTATATATGATACCTCACTATAGGCTCAAACTTTATAAATCTGTCTAAATTTATCGTACGAGAATCCAACACTCGGATTTTGCTTTTCAATGATTATAAACTTTTGCTAACTGGCGTTATACAGAACCGCTGGCCGTGTAAAAATTTAAGATTACATAATTTTTACAAAACTGGTTTTTTACTTCCTTTTACAAATTAAAGAAAGTATTCTGATCGCGAAACATTTCGGGTATGATATTTCAACGTAAATATTTATTTTAACAGTTCCCGAAACCATATGTGAGTTTTTACTTGACGTCTGTACGTACGGACAGAATAAAGGACTCTTTTTTTTTCTAAAACGGATTGCAAACTGGACTCAAGAAGGATTGTTTTCTGAACGTCTGTACGAACGTATGCATACATTTTTATGGATGTATTTTACATAATCCAAAAACGATCAGCCGTTAAAACGTTGAAACGTCTTTATCTACATTTGATTGTTGTAACATCTGGTTGTGCCTCTACTTTTTCTATTGCAATCGGCAGTGCCAAATGTGTGTGTGTCTCTCTCTCTCTATATATATATATATATATACAGAGAGAGAGAAGACCAACGCAAGTCATCAAGAAATACATTATCTTGATCTCTAAATCATTAACGGCAACAAAATATAGCTTTTTGGCAAAAGAAGAGATTTTTAAATTTAAAGCAATTAAAATAATTTACTGGTACTTCAACAAACCAAAACAAGTTATAAGTAACGCACGACTTAAATAAATAAAATAAAATAATACTTGAATAGTTGATTACAATAGAGACACTTGATCAGTTGATTACATTATCCTATACTCATTATATGAATACTTGAATGCGTTGTTGACACTTATATATACATATATACAATAATTCTTGAATATTTAAAGTACCTATGTTTACATTGAATTAGTTTACACTGAATGCATAAAATCATATAGCTTGAATACTTCAATTTCAAGTATTCAAGCAATAACATATGTTTATGTTATTGCTTGAATACTTAATTAATTCCCTATTTTATTACTGCTGCAATTCTGATACTAGTGGCACTCGTTAGCACTGTGGTTGTTGGTGGAGAATATCATACATTCGCTCGGACAGACATTACAGAAGTGTTTCAAGAAGAAAATTGACAGAGATCTTACTTAGTTCGTGTCCACAGTATCCAGTCCTGATGACATTAGCAGGTTAATGATGTAGATTCTTTGTCATAGGGCTAGAGTTCTCAATATAAACCGTCTGAATGGACTGATGTTGGTGGAAGGCAAGCTGATGTGGAACTTTTCGGTTAGTGGACATTCTTTCATGAAGTGGTCAAGGCTTCCTTGTGCTCCGCAAATGCAAAGGTCCGTGTTCATGATGGCTCGGGTGAAGAAATACTCAGAGAATAGGCCATGTCCACTGATATATCTAGTAAGCTGTGGCAACGTATAGCTGTGAGGCAGAGTAGAGGCTATTCATACACACCTTTGGGAGACAATCGTGCATACGACTCCCTTTGTCGCTATTGCCCCATTCTGTTTGCCATTTTTGTAGGGAAGTGTTCAGAATACGGCACTTAAGATAGGATCTTGGTGCCGGGAGGTGGCATTGGGTTGCCCCTATATCAGAAGCCGCTTCTTTGGCTAGAGAATCAGCAAGCTCATTCCCCGCATATCTTGCATGTGCCTTGGTCCAATGGAGCGTGATGTTCAGATGCGTGTTGTTGCGAAGTAATTGCTGTACGGACTTTACTGCTTGCGAGGAATGTGAAGGATTGCGGATCGCTCGTAGCGCAGATCGGTTGTCTGAAATTATTTGTATATTCCGGAGATTCAGTGTAATGGCATAGCAGATTACTTGCTCCAAAGCTAAGGCCTCTTGCCTGGAAGACGCTGTTATGTTCCGCGAGGTGCCCCTTCCAGTGATATGTCTGTACAGAGTTGGTGAATGAAATAGGGCATTTCCTACACCTACATTGAGGTCAGCTCTGAATCACTAAGCTGTGTCGTTATGCCTTTTCCTCTGTCTGGTGGATGGGCGTGGGATGCAGTGCATCGTACAGCAAACTCTGGCGGTGCGAATGTGGAGCAATGGTAGGTAATATCCTTTACAGATGGAGTAACTTCGCTAGCACTGCCTCTTGCTCAGCGTAGATGTGGAGGGAAAGCAGGCCAGCTAAAACACTGAGCGCTTCTCTGGAAGCTGTTCGGAAGACTCTGGTTCTGGTGAGGGCAAATGGCCGTTGTACTAAGAGTAGCTGTTTAACTTTGCGTCCTCCCACTGGTGAAGCTTAGATTACAGCTTCGTAAGTAACCATTTGTTCAATTACTGTTTTATACATTAATTTTTGGAAGTGAGAGTTCCTTACCCAAGTGGCGTCTTGCAGTTCACGTATTTTGTTTGTAATGTCTTGAGCTTTTATTCTAAGGTATACTATGTGAGGTAGCCAGGTAAGTCCTTTATCCCACACCAGCCCTAGGAATTTGACTTCATTGCGAAATTTTATGTGTTTCCCATTGAGAGGAATATATGGCTTCCTGACTGGATGCTTCCCCTTTTTAGGAATGAGCAGCTTTGTGCATTTGGACTCGGAGATTTCCCCTCTTTAGGAATGAGCAGCGCTGTGCATTTGGTCTCGGAGATTGTTAATTTAATATTGTGGCACAGATTTGCGAAGATCTTGCATACTTCCCTACCACGTTGCTCAATTTCGTTTCGAGTATTCCCGCTAATGACAAAGATGGCGTCATCTGCATATACTACTAGTTTCGCATACGACGGCCAGGGATGCTGATCACTTGGTTGAATGTGAGTTTTCAGAGTACTGAGCCTACACATGAACCTTGAGGGCAGCCTCTGACTTGTAGTTGTCATATGATGCCAATGTTGATAGAGATGAGAAGTTCTCTGTCTGCAAGATAATTGCAAGAGGTCTTGTATAGATTAGCTGGACACTGGGCATCCCTTAGTAACTGCTTGATAGCAGGCCATCATAGGAAGTCGAAAGCTTCCTTTAGATCTAGGGAGATGACAGCTGAGTGCTGTTTCTGCTTTCTGTGTTTTTGAATTCCGCTTGAAATTCCGCTAGTGCATGGGTAGTGGACTTCCCTGCTCTGAACCCAAATTAGCACTGACTTAAGTAAATTGTGTTTTCAATGTGGTGTTTTAATCTATTGACGAACAGCTTCTCATAAGTCTTTCCTAGCGCAGAAAGTAAATAGATGGGGGTGGAGAACATTGATTCTTTATTTTTCTTTGCGAAAACGACAACTTATACGGATTTAAAAGTTTTTGGAAAGTGATGAAATGTTAGATATTTTTAAAATATGCCAAAAGAAAAGCTGGGTGAGATAGAAATGCTATCTTGACAATAAGCTGACCGTCAAGTGCTATCTTGATAGTGATAGAAAGTGAGATAGAAGATAGATGAGATAGAAGTTAGAAGATGAGATAGAAATGCTATCTTGATAATAAGACCGTCTGGTCCAGGAGCTTGTTTCTTAGGAAGATAGTGGAAGGTGGTCCTTAATTCCTTATTAGTCGTCTAATATTGCTGAAATTGCATGGTCGAGTCGAATTCAAGTTTGGGAATCTGTCGCTTGAAGCATCGTCTGCAGGAAAGATAGCATCTATGATTGTGCTGAAGGTAGAGAAAGTAGCACTTTCTGAGGCAAAGGAGCTGAGCTGAAAGTAAATTTGAGAAAGGGTGAAAATTTTGCTTGTCGCTATCTTGTGCAGAGTTTCGTAGGGTTCAGAGTTGGTTGTACAGTACTACTAAGCCAAGTTTCTTCATTTAACAGACAGAAGACTTCTTTTATACATTGCTCTTGCTTGATGGAATTGCAGTAGTCTTGCTTCTTTTTCCTCTGTTGGGTTGCTATTGATTTTCCAACGAAGTGCGCGGCAGCGTTGTCGTATTGTGCGTAACTCCTTCCTCCACCAATTAAGAGACGTAATATGTTTTGTGCTTTTAGTCGGGAGAATTTCCTCGAAAGAAGCTTGGATATCTCGTAGCAAGTAATCTGTGTATGTGCCCAAAGCATCATTATGGGTACAATCATGAAGCTCATTTAGTTTTGAGACCAGTAGCAAAAGAAGCTTACTTTTTAGTGCAGCTATTTTACTTTTTCGCAGTTTATAATGCCTGATTTTTATAGAGGTGTTGATCGTAAAGATAATATACTTGCGGTCGGACGCACTATCATCTTGTTCTGTCCAGTTGTGTATGAGATTAGAGACCGCCGGGTGGAAAAGGTTAAATCTGGCCAGCATATACTGTGATCACTGTCAAAAGTGGGAGGCGAGTTGGCTTAATTCAGGAGGCAGAGGTTTTTGCTGGAGATGTAATCTTCTAAATCGATGCCCTTGGAGTCATTAGAGTGGTATCCCCAAGATATGTTGTGGGTATTGGAAGTCTTCACTTATGATTACTTTTGAGGCCTGGTTGTGCTGCAGTAGGATGTCTATGTAGGAGTCGATGTTGAAATATCTTTAGGCGTTGAGTAGATGGAGGAGAGAAAGAGTGCTTGGTTGCGAAATCTAAGGGAATGGCACAGTGGTCCCTATTGGCGGAAAGTACTATCGAGGTCCACTTTCTATGACATAAAATAACACCTGCTCTGGGTGAGATCTCTCCAATGGTATTTTGGCCAGGACAGTGGGAAATGCGCCATGGAGCCTTCTTTGCAGTATAGTTCCTGAGCAAAGATGATACCAATATAATTTTCTACTGCTTATTGGGTTCCATGTGCGGCAGCCGCTTTCGCTCGCTGCAGGTTTATTTGTAGACATCGGATTTGTCCTTGGTTAATCATTAATGACACCCTTGCTTACTTTGCGAGATTTTTCTTTGGTATTGAAATTGAATGCACCATTAGTCATACTGTGTATTTCTCCTGGTACATTCAACATATCCTCTATAACTGTGGCATATGTTTGAGTAGGCCGTATGGTTTGTTAGAACGTTGCTACCTGTCCTGTAGTTGTCGTAACAGTTGATGCAGCTGGGACGGATGGCTTGGCAGTCTCTTGAATTATGAGTACCGGAGCAGTATCCCCAGTATATCCTGTTCCTATAGGCGTCTTGTGTATGCCCCAGTTCTTGACATCTAAAGCATCTCTTTCTTTCAAAGTGCTCAGTGATGGAGAAGTCCGGCCAGCCAATGTGAAGTCTGAGGTTACACATGAGGGCCTTAAATGCTATGGGGAAACATCCCGCAATCCATTTAACACTGTTTCTCTCCTTGAGCTTGTAAAGCAATTTAACGGAGCTCTTTATCAGAGCTTAAAGCTGCCTCAATATGTTTTTGCTGGTACCTAGGTGGAATTCTATGTATTGCTATTTTAGGTTTTCGAAGTTTGTGGTGGTTTTGACAAACGTGGCAGCTTTTTCAGTGTCTAGCGTGGATTTGAGCTCACTTATACCTTCTTTTGAATCGCAGACAACCGCTAAACCTATTTTTTGTAAGGTGTTTATCTGAGTAATCTTTACCCCTATATTTGGCAAAGGAAGTTCTATGGCCAAACGCTTCTTAAGTGGTTTGCTCGTATCGTTACCTATTGGGTAGACCAAAAGTGTTGGCTTTGGTGGTAATTTCGTAGCCTGAGCGTATGACTTCCTACCGGTGTTTGTTAATTGCGATGTGGTTGCTATATCTGTGATTACACCTGTTTCTACTGCCGTGGGAGAGAAAAATCTCTCCCACGGCAGTTTGTTCTGGGCCTTGTAGAGCTAATTTCTTGAATGTCTCGAGGGTTTTCGGTAGCGGCTCTTTAACGTTCTTCGGTAGCAAAAATTTCCACAATTGCTGCCGGATTGGACCTGTCTCCATATCGACGCCATACTCGTACGCGGTGACTATTATTGGAGAAACAGAAGAGCGACTCATCTAAGAACACGACCCTGTGACATTCCGTCTTCCACAACGCTAGAGCCAGGTACAATTGCAACCACATGACGTTTATGACGTGGGGTCAATGGTCGCTCCACGCGTGCTGACTGCACTCTGGCTGCACTGTCACCGCTTGAACTTGCCACATTTTCTTGTTTCAACCATCGTCGCCACAGCCGATGCACTGTGGACAGGTCGTGTGTGTAAGTTGAAATTTGCAATAAGAATCAACCTGCCCTTCTCAGTCCGATTATCGTATCCTTTGTAAAATCGTCTGTCTGCTGGAACTGCCTCCATTGACGAGGGCCTGGCATTCTTTGCTATTACACGCGTCCTCTGGGACAAGAACAAATTTTCTAAGATGATTTGCTTAGCAGAAATAACGGCACGAAAACTGTACATTCTGAAGGTTCCTTCCCTTCTTCAACGCGCGCTGGAGAGCTGCACATTTCACATCATTCCTATAAATAGGTAATGTGCCTGAAATTTCCATAATTTTCGGGGCACTTGCTCTTGGTGTTGCATTTCCAATGTCGAGTTCGGGGCACTTGCTCTTGGTGTTGCATTTCCAATGTCGAGTAGAGTAATTTAATCGATGTTAACGGATGGTGAATTTTGAAAACATCTTTTAAAATAGACTTTTATTTTTGCACTATTTATAAAGGATTACCAATTTTCATCATCTATTTCTTCATTATTTACCTAGTACTGGGTTTGAATTTATGATTTGCATAGAAAATGAAAAGACAAGTTAGTCTCGGATATTTAGCAAATATAATATTAGATATTTGTACGAATTGTTCAAATTTTAGTGGTTTTTCAATGGTTTTATTTATTCAGACGCACCTGAAATAAAGTCTAGCGTTTCAATGGCTTTATTTATTCAATCGACACCTGATCTAAAGTCTAGGTGTTCAAAGGCTATATTTATCCAGTCGAAACCTGATCCAAGCTCTTATATCCCTAGTACGTTACATACTTTCTTAAAATAAATTATTGAATAGCTCTTTAAATTTAATTTCGTGCTTATAACAGTAAGTTTAAGAAAGGGAATTAAACATCCAAACAGCAATGAATAATCTGCTTATTTCAGTTCCAAATCGTAATCTGTGACTGATAATACACTACTTTCATAAATTTATGCAGATTAGAAATTTACATTCCGTCCACAAATCCAGATATTAAAAGAACGCGTAAAATGTTCGTTAGAAATTTATTTCTAAAACTGTTTTGGAACGGAAATATAAACTATATATCTTAAATTGTATTTCGGCTAGTAAAAAATGTAATCAGAAGATGTTAAATCATCCACTTTCATCCAAAGATCGATTCGGATGTCATTGTTAGCAGCCAAATATGAGCCCCCCCCGGCTCAGGCTCTGAATTTATAAAGCTACGATTAAAGAATACTTTAAGAATTATGAGTTACTTTTATTTATTACAAATATAGCTATTTTGATATATATATACAGGGGCGTACATTTACCTTTTTGCCCCAGGTGAAAAAATATCTTGGCACGGCTCCCGCCTGTGTAAAGTTAACCAAACCCCTAAAAATTGCATTTCTTTAAAATATTTGTACTAAAATGAATAAAAGTTTCCTTTAAATTTATAAATATGACAAAATATGTGAAAAGAACACGAACTATGCATTGCATATCTGAAGATATTATTAGAAAAAAAAAAGACTATGAAAAATCTCATGGTCGGAAATTGGGGATATTTGTATTTACTTTTAGGAAATACAAACTTTTAGGAAATACAATCTTGCGTATCGCAGGATATATTATTTCTTATAATATCATATATAAAAAATTGATAACATTATGGATATAGAAAAGGCCCTGAAGTACTTCGAATATATGAAATATATTCAGAAGAATACCTATGTTTCTATTTACCCAGCTGTGAAACATCGACGTATAAATTTGTATATCTCAGACTTAAATACAAATAACACAGTGTTAAACAGAAGCCTTAATCGACAATGTAAATTTATAAATCAAAACATAATGAAAAAATTATAACTCTAAAGTAAATAATCATAAATATGAAATTTAATTATTAGTTGCCAATTTAAGTTTGTTACACGTATCCTGTATATTTATTAGATGCCTTAAACTTCACAATAAAAGAGGACAGAGAATTTAAATTTTAGGAACTTAAGTAAGTGAAAACATACTTACAATATTGGACTGTGTTTATCCGTATCCAGGTTTATGTTTTCTGTTTTCAAAATGTCCGTCAGTCTGTATTTACATCTCTAATTTCTTATAAGATAAATATTATCGGGATACTAGGTATCGAAAGGGAAAATTATTTTTATGCCAAATAAACAGCAAAACAACCTACTAGCTACATATACTTCAGGCTTTCGTGATAACACATCCAAACTTTTCTCCCACTTTCTTTGACATTTCTGTGCAAAGCGGTTCCTTTCCCATTTTTCAAACTATCACATTCTCCATAAAATTTCTTAGTATACAAGATTGAAAACACTAGTAGAACTCCCAGATGGACGGCTCAAACCCACACTACTACAGCGCTCTAATTTTTAAACGTACTAGAAAAGAATGAGCAAATTTTCAAATATGACTTACTTTATTTATATTTCTACTGAGGCTACGGTGCCTGTGTCCACATTTCCTGTGGTCAAAACACGAATGAAGCAGCGCCTCGAAGCAGATTCCCTCGGTAGCTCTTCAAAATACCTTTATCTATTGCGTGTGAGGGGGGAAACTTGCTGACGATGCATCTGATTTTCTCCTTGAGAAGAGAGAATTTTCTTCTTTGCGACTGGCGATTTCCCACTTGCTTCATCTCTCTAGAAAAAGAGAGCAAAAATAATCAAACAATGAAATAACAGATTTTTCAAAATCTGATACACAATCTTACTCGTCACTGTGGAAAAATTCAAAGCTGTAAAATATAATTAGTTTCAACAAAATTGTTTTTACTCGCTTTTTTGTATGTTTTATCAGTATTCAAGTCGTCAAAAGATGAACGAACTGCAAAAGGATAGACCGTTAGTTAATTTTTATAGAATTTTACAAAGATTATTGCTATTAATATAAAACAGGGATACATTTATCATTATTTTTTAAGATTTGTTTTCCTTTTACATGTTTATTTTTTACTTCCTTGTGCGAAGTAAAAAGGAATTATTGTAATCGCGAAAAATTTCGGATATCGTATTTCAACGAAAATATCCACTTTGATCGCTATCGAATGCAATTTAACGATGTTTTTAGATGGCATCCGTACATAAGGACAGAATAAAAGAGTCTTTTTCCCCAAAAAAATTATAAAACTGATTTAAAATCGATTCTGAAGAGATTATTTCGTAGCGTCTGTACGTACGTATGTATGTATGTATCTATCTATCTCGCATAACTCAAAAGCGAGTAGCCTCAGAAAGTTGAAATTTTGTATATAGGACTGCTATAACATGTAGATGTGCACCTCCTATTTTGGTTACAATCGGCGGCACCAAATATATATATATATATATATATATATGCATCCACTCAGTGAGCTCAGTTTCTTTATTCCTATATGTTTTTAAATTGTGTATTTTTTGCTTTAAAAATGATTGAATTATATTGTTCTTATCTTCCGGTTAAAGTTTTTATGCCTTTAGTAAATCTGCATGCAAGATTTGTAAAATTATCAGCAATTTAAAAGTTTTTTAAGTGCGGCTAAGCCTAACCATTTTTCTCATGGCGGCCATAATTGTTTACATTTGAAACTTAGCAGAATAGTGGATTAATTGCCAATTTGGAAAAACTAAGCTTCGCAACAGCAAAGATAAAGCCTTCTTTTATAACTGCGAATTAAATCATGCTTAATCCATTTTGGAATTTATTCGAGGAAATAAGTGTTTAATATTTACTTCGTAATTTTTAGTATAGATATTTTGAGTTTTCATGTATTTTTGCCTTGTCGCGAGGTGAGAACTGAAATAATTGAATGAGAAATACTGAATCGTCTGTCAGAAACTGTTTCTTTTTTTATTTATTTATTTAATTTCTTTTATACATCGTTTTATGTTTATTATAGTATCTGAATAAAACATGTGGTAATGATTAGATAATTCTTCAGGTGATATGCTTTTTGCGCGATCTGAGTTATAAAATGAATGAGATGTAACGCTGTTAAGTGAACCTAGTGCCAGAGTGTCGCTATGGTAAACGAATATAGTGAATTTTGAGAAGTCTTTTTATGCTTTATCGACGAAGTAGATTTAATTCAATCCAATAGATTTAAATGAACTGCAAGAAAAAATGCGTATAACTTAATATTCCGTGCAATGAAGTCATGTGTACGCATCAGATTTTTTAATTATATATCTGTCTTTTCGTTATTTTCTTCAGATCAGTTTTTTACTTTCTTGTACGAAGTAAAGGAAAGTTTTCTCCAAAAGAATTATAAAACTGATTTAAAATGGATTCAGGTGATATTTTGTTTTGTGGCGTCTGTACTTACGTACGTATGTATGTATCTCGCATAACTCAAAAACGAGTAGCCTCAGAACTTTGAAATTTTGTATATAGAACTGCTATAACATGCAGTTGTGTACCTCCTATTTTGATTGCAATCGGCAGCACCAAACGTATATACATATGTGTGTAAGATAAAAAAAATATGTAAATCAAAATTATAATTTTAAACTAACACCTTAATTTCTCTTAATTCTCCCTGACTATTCTAAAAATCGTAGTAACTTCTATGGATTGCGTCATTTCTAGATCAATCCATCTCGCATGGCTTGCATAACGCTGTGACGTAACTAATCTGGAATCTAAACTCACAATTTTTAAAACTGAAACTTTTCTAAACTGAAACCTTCCTCTTGGAAAGCTTCCATATTGGATAAAAGCGCCACTTTATTAGCTTTAATTTCTGTGTTGTTTGGATGCTATATCCCTCCCTCTATTTCTATTGCAGCAATACTCAAAAATGTAAATGTTCTGGAAAGGCACGATCAGATTGCCAAGTAAGCTGTGGCCACAAATGTCAATTCGAATAAAAAGGGAATTAAAACCACCTCGACTGCCAAGTTTATATTACGAACTCAACATATTAGCTTACTACGCAATCTGAATTCTTCCTCTTCAGTGTGAATCTACGATCTATCCTAGCTAGGTATTATGCACCAACAACACTTTTCTTGTTTTCATTACATTTTTTAGACGGTAGGATGGTTACTCAGCTCTTCAAATCATCGTTTTGTGATATATTCAAAGGCAATGTGAAAGAAGTAAATCATCAAATTTGTTTTTTCAGTGTTTAAAAAATAACCTATCATCCTTCTGCCGTGGTGTTTTGCAAGTGCTTCAAAAAAATAATCACGCGTAGTGTTTACACAATGAAAGTAATCTGCCGATAAATCCAGAAGCTCGAATGTCTAGTGAAAAGGAATATTCAATTTGCTTCGGCCATATCTACATTATTTAGAAGAAAAAGTGCTTTAACTCTTTTTCTTTAAAACGGCTTCTCTGTCGCTACGCCTTTTTCTCCTTGAAGGGAGAGCGAATATGTAAGATAAAAAATCTGATGTGTACATCACACGACTTTCTTGTACGGAATATTAAATTATACGCAATTTTCTTGCATTTCATTTAAACTTATTGAATTAACAGTTAACGAATTTCGAATTAAATCTACTTCGTCGATAGCGCATAAATCATAACAGAATAAATGCACTCTTTTTAAAGTTCACTATATTTATTTACCATAGCCACACTTTGGCGCTAGGTTCACTTAACAGTGTTACATCTCATTCATTTTATAACTCAGAGTGAGCAAAAATTATAGCATCTGAAAAATTACCGCAATTTCTATACAAAGACTATAATAAATCTAAAACGATGTATAAAAGAAATTAAACAAAGAAGGAACAGTTTTTCACAGACGATTCAGTGTCGCTTACCTAATGCGCATGCGCTGCTAATTAATTCAGTTCTCACTTCGCGCTAAGGCAAAAATATACAAAAATTCAAAATATTTTCATTAAATATTGAAAGATATAGAAAAACATAAAACACCAAAACCGTTAAAACAAATAAAAAGCAATTTTTACAACTAAAATTACGATTTGTACGCAAAAACCAGCTAATAACTTAAACGATAATTCCAGAATGAATCAAGCATAATTTAATTCGCGATAATAAAAGAAGACGTTACTTTGTTGTTGCGAAGCTTAGTTTCTCTAGACTGGCAACAAATCCACTATTCTACTAAGCTTCAAATCTAAACAAATATAGCCGCAATCATAGCCAAAAATTAGGCTTAGCCGCACTTTAGAAACACTTTTACATTGTTGATAATTTCACAATTATTGCACGCAGGTTAATTAAGCGCATAAAAATTTTAACCGAAAGATAAGAACAACATAATTCAATCATTTTTAAAGGAAAAAATTGCGCAATTTACAAACTTGTAAGAATAAGGAAACTGAGCTCAGTGAACCGAGTAACAGAGTGGATATATATATATATATACTTTTGGTGCGGCTGATTGCAACCAAAATGCGAGGTGCACATCTACATGTTATAGCAGCTCTATATAAAAATTTTCAACGTTCTGAGGCTACTCGTTTTTGAGTTATGCGGGATACATACATACATACGTACGCACAGACGGCTACAAAAAATCTCTTCAGAATCCACTTTAAAACTGTTTTGTAATTATTTGTGAGGAAGCAATAAGAGTCTTTTATTCGGTCCTTACATACGGATGTCACGCAAAAACATCGTTAAATTGCATTTGATAGCGGTCAAAATAGATATTTTCGTTGAAATATGGTACCCGAAATTTTTCGCGATTACAATACTTCCTTTTTATTTCGTACAAGGAAGTAAAAATATGTAAGTCAAAATTATAATGTTAACTAACTCTTTAATTCTCCCTCTCTATGCTGAAAATTTGTAATAACTTCTCTGAATTTTGTCATTTCTAGATCAATCCATCTCGCACGGCTTGGATAAATGCGCCACTTTTTTAGCTTTAACTTCAGGGCTGTGTGGACGCTATATTCCTTGCTCTCTTCCTATTGCAGCAGTACTCAAAAATGTAAATGTTCTGGAAAGGCACGATTAGAGTGCCAAGTAAGCTGTGGCCACAAGTGTCAATTCAAATAAAAATGAAATTAAAACCACCTCGACTGCCAAGTTTATATTACGAACTCAACATATTAGCATACTACGCAATCAGAATCCTTTCTCTTCAATATGGATGTACGATCTATCCTATCTAGGTATTACGCATGAACACTTATCCGTCTTTTTCTTGTTTTCATTACAAATGTATACCCAATCTGTTACTCGGGTCCATGAGCTCAGTTTGTTTTATTCTTATGTGCTGGTAAAATTTTCATTTTTCGTATTAAAAATGACTGAGTTATGTTATTCTTGTCTTCCGGTTAAGGTTTTTATGCCTTTAGTTAATTTGCATGAAATAGTTGTGGCATTTTCAACAATTTAAAAGTTGTTTAAGTGCGGCTAAGGCTATATTTTTACCATAGCAGCTATATTTGTTTACATTTGAAACTTAACAGAATAGTGAATTGTCTTTCTGCACCTTCAGTGTTTTTTTGCAGAGTGGGACCAAAAGAAAACCTTTAGTTTTGTGCATCGAAAAAATCTGCCTTCTTGCCTGGCAGCCTGTCTGTTTCTGGTCTTCTTGCTTGCTTGAGCAGAAACTGTAATTTTAATTGTAAAAATTGCTTTTTGAACTGTTTTAACTGTATTTGGCGTTTATCTTTGAATTTTTAATGAAGATATTTTGAGTTTTTATGTATTTTTGCCTTCCCGCGAAGTGGGAACTCAGTTAATTGAATGAATGAATTCCAGGAAATAAGTTTAAATGAAATGCAGGAAAAAAAATTACGTATAATTTAATATTCCGTGCAAGGAAGTCAAGTGGTGTGCAGATTTCTTTAAATAAGTGTAATTTCTTGAATCTTTAAAAATTCGTTAAAGTATCGGTCTTCATATTACAGATTTTTAAAATAGCCATTAGCTTCAAATTCTTTTTTGTTTACATTGTTACGACAATATTTCTCAATTTGTGGTCCGCAGAACTCAAGCAGTTTTTGAAACCTACCCTTTAAGTCCTCTTAGATTTCTAAAAAAGACACCTAGACTAAAATTCTAAAATAAAATTCAAACTAACTGCTCATACCACACTATAGCTGAAAATCTCAGAATTTTGAAATAACACGCGACATTCGTCTATCCCTTCTTGTCCCAAGATTGGCATTTTATGAAATTTATAACTGGTTATCCTCCCCACCGCTTCCTTCTCTAATCATAGGAATAACAGAAAAATTTAAAGAGCTGTGATTGTGGTTCTTCTTAGCAACATGCATACAAACATAGAAGAGCTATGCAAAGATCAGTAGTTCCATCCATTTCTGTTAAGATGAATACCAGCATTTATTTAATTTTTAGATTTTTAGTTTATAATACAAAGATTATACAAAATCTAATATCCTTGAATTATTAAAAACGCATATAAATGTCTTCTATTAACTTAATATCATTATAAAAGTTCATGAATGTTAGATGCATTCTCAATATTCGCGCCTCCAGCGAAAAGCCGTGAAAAATTATTGATTAAAGGTAAAGGCAACTTACCATGATGGAACTAAAAAGCAATTATGTGGCAACCCACGATATCGCTAACAAGTATTTAAGTAGTAAACCATGCATACGCGTAGCACATGTGCGTTTGAGTACACATGGATTTACACTTTCGAAATTCAACCGCCATTTTTATTAGTACTTCTTTTTTGGATTTGATGTATTTATTTTTGACCTAACGAATCATAAAGGGCCTGGGGAATTCACGCTGTTTAATTTTTATTACGTTAGAGTGCATCTTGAAGTTTCAACTGTCCTTAGGGGATGGCCAACGCGCAAAAAGCCGAGGCTGGGCGTGATGCCGAATTTATGCATTTCTCTAAATGTGTTAGGAAAACTATATCGCTGTGTCCATGGGGAGAATATTCTTCTATGGAAAACGAACATTGAAACCAAAAGGCAGCAATGGGTGCATCGTTCACATAGACGTAAAGATGGCCAACAACGTTTCTCTCCAAAGTCACCAGCAAGTTCGTGAATGCTATCCAAAGTCACCAATGAAACTAACTTTTCAGTGGAGAAAGGGATGCGGATAATCAGAAAGTATGGAGTTTTCATTAATTGTATTTAGTAAATATAAGTATACTACCGGTAACGTATGTTCAAAAAATGTTTTCGGCGGGGGCAATTGTCGCCTTCAAAACCCATTTTTAGAAAGCGAGAATAAAATGGTTCACCGAACACTCTGATTTAGTACTCTTCGGATGAAAAAATGTTTGATGAACGCTGCGCTAAGATATCTCATAGGAATGGGTTATAAAGCTGAGACTTCGCTTAAGTTCATATGAATTTCGTTCTCAGCTTTTCATACTAAATATTAATTTACAATAAAGACAAATTTCAGTTTATAACTTAATTACACTAAAACCAAAAATACTTGTTTGTATATCCTGATGCGCAGACCTTTAGGTGCGTATATTTAAGTAATAAATAATTGGTTCTATTATGCGTAGTGTTTAAAAAGGCATAGATTTCCATTCAAAAATGGTCTTGAAATTAAAGACCACTGCAATTCAAGCGCATTAATTGAGTTTAATATATTATAAAAGAAAAATTCTAATGTTGAAGAGGGAAAAAACTCATTTAAAATTTTATTTGAACTCGTTCTAAATATCAGTATCCGTGCTATCAAATTTGTAGAGTATATCAGGTTTTGGGAGGCAGGAAACGTGAAATATTTAGCTATGCCTTCATCGTATTCGAACTAAGGATCTCCTGATTGCAAGCCAGGCGTGCTTCCAATAATGCCACTAAATCATGCTATATTACTTAGCTTGGACTCTATAAATGTCGCCCGAACTAAAAAGTGGTGGACCATTCTTCGTCGCTACCAGAATTTGGCAATTTGGTCCCCGCTTCTACAGTCGTCTTTTAAGCTGAGGCGAATGCAGGATTCTTTTTCCTGTTCGCGAGCCTTTTTGGTTATTTGCACATCCAGCGAGCAAACAGAAGTTCCGGAGTTCGAATCACAGCAAAGGCATTGCATACGTTTCGTTTCATACTTCAATAAAAGTCCAAATAATTCTTCAAATTCATAAAATATGTTTACATGTGCAATGCTTATAATCTGCCCTCATTCTATTGCAACAAATAGGCACCACCCTCAAAAAAAAAATTCAGGACAGGCTGCTCTTCCCCTTTGTATGAAGTTTCTGCTTAAGAGTCTCCTTTGCATAAATTTCTACTAAACAATCCATGTATTTATTGCGGTAAAACCCAAAGTATTGTAAATTACCTAGACCAGCAATAATTGAGAAACAGCTTTTACTCAATATTTTTCCAACTTGGTATAAATCATTGAAATCCCATTTCGTAATTCTACTGGAAGTTGCTTGTCATTCTCTTTTACGACTGCATTTGAAAACAAAGTGCTCAGAACCGAAACATTTTTGTTTATTTCGGCTTAAAATATCGGCAAAATTGTGTCACGGGTTTCATGATTCTAGTTGTGCGAAATGTGACTCGTATACAGTGCAGTGAAATTCCGGTATTTTGAAACTTATTGTATATGAAAACTAAATTTTTTAATGCACATTTTTAACCGATTTAGTTGCCGCTAATCTTGTAGCTAGAAAATAATTTAGAACTAAAACCTAATTCAGTTTGCGACGCCAGTTTCCTGAACTACAATTGTTATCAAAAGAATGTTTACGTGAATTAAATACTAACAACTATGCTTATTGAACTAATTTTCTAGCATCAAATAATTCATAAACTGGCTATCGATTCGTTTATATTTTTTAGGTCTTTCGTAATTATCAAACACATTTATTTATACATGCATGTCTTCTCTTCCACACGTTTCACATTATAGGTGCTAGCACCAGGGTACCTCGCCCGAAGACCCTACCCCTTATCGACAAATTGAGTATTTCTTAATTTTGTAAAGCATAAGGTACAAGACGGTAATTTGAGCAATGAGTTAATATTTAAATTAGAAGAGATGAGAAAATTTGGACCAAACATTAATTGCGTGTGAAACGAGTCGCAAGGGTGAAAATGCCAAGCATCTGGGAGTATTTGAGCTGGTGACATGAAATGCTGTAGGAGGCTATTATAATACATGAAAAATATGAGGCAGTACAAAACACTCGGTGAAATATTAGTAAGAGATTGATTAAAGAAACATACACTGGTAATACACCTACACTTTGAGATGGAAATAGAATTTTAACTGAATTACAAGAGATGTAATAACATGAGCTGAGGAAATTAAACGTTACGTCAGGAGACTAGGAACCAGCCGATAATATAGTGAGTTGACTGTCGCAATACATATATAGTAAAAAGTGCAATATATGGAATTTTTTATAATATTTTGCTAATCTTAAATCTTAGTCTTAGCATTATTTTGCATAAATATTTCCTCAAAAAGGTTAAATAACAGGAAGAGTTTATTGATTGAGTTTTTCGTAGATTGAATTTCCGGCATTTTGGATGTTATTTTCATAATTATTGAAGTTAGTGAAAAACCCTTAAACAGATTACTTATCTCTCTAAGAAGTTTGAAGACTTCGCCTAAGGAACTTATGCTAAAGTTTTTGTTATCATTTTTGTTTACTTCAGAATTACTGGGTTTTGATGAGTGTCTATTGGCCTTGTTGCCGTATTGGGTAACATTTGCATAAGATAAGCCACTAGTGATCTGAGAAGTGTTAGTTTCTGTAGACTTTTTAGTGGCATTTTTGTCAGTGTTTGAGTCAAAGTTTCAACTGTTTTTTATTAATTTAGGGAACTTGCGGCAACCCCTGAAATCGGCGGTATGTTCCCCTTCAAGGCAATTGCAAAACTTAACTACATCTAACTACTCTACAATCTTAGCTGTGCATTTAGAAGTCTTATGTGTACCAGCGCACTTCACACAACGAGGTTTAAGTTTACAACTATCAGCATTGTAATGGAAGTGCTGACAGTTATAACACTGCACAACACTTCCATTCATTTTATATTCAACAAATTCTACACAGAAAAGTAGTATTTGATTCCATAAATTTTTTCCACGCCTGGGACATTTTCTAGCTGAATTTGTAATAGTGGCATTGGGGCCTTAGTTTTTAGCCTGCGCGTTTGGACTATTTTTCTTACTCTGAATCCTAGATTAAAGAGTTCATCGTGTATGTCATCAACGGGACAATCTATCGGAAGACCTCTAACGACTACCTTTACTGGCCGATCATAATTTTTTGTAATAAGATAATGATCCACTTTTTGTTGGTCTAAATAATTAGTTAGACCTCTATGATCATCTTCAGTTTATGGAAACATTTTCAAGAATTCTCCCCAAACCTTACCCTTGAAATTTAGTTCAGTTTCCTGTCTCATTTTTTTTCAAAAATTCTGAGGACTTGATTACAGGCTTATGGATTATGGGCTTAATTTTTAAAGCGACAACATCCATATTTCCTGTTTCCATTACAGATTCATTATTGTCTGTAACATCTTTAGGCAAGTTATCGAATTTGTTACTAAGAGGGATTATAATATTGCTTTTGATTAATTTAAATAGACGGGCAGTTTTTTTCAGGCAAAGTGAAGCCGTCAGCTTCAAAAGTTTGTTTTATAGAACGTTTGCTTGATTTCTTTGACGGCCGTTTAGGCATAGGGGATTTTGAAGTTACGAGGTTTACAACATTAGCAGAAGTATTCGGGTTGGAAGTACAATTTTCATTCATAATCATAACACAATCATCATCATTAATCTTAGCATCATGAGAATTAGTGTTAACATTGAAGTTTTCATCAGTATGGGATACACTATGAGCTAAAGCATGCAGTTTACCATAATCAACATTTGCAAGTTCAGGATATAATTCACCGAATGCTTTGCACTTACCTTCAAATAACGTCAGCAGTCCTTCACAGATTGTCCTTTTCCTTTCGAAGTGATCCATGCCACTAGTCAATTCATCCGATCCAAAAGTAGTAAATAACTCATCCAGCACTTCGTTTTCGGAGCGACTTTTGGACACATATTTAAGAAATTTCAGATAATCCTTAAGGTTGATCGAGTCTTTTAGTAATATTTCATTCCAGTTGTTATCTAACTTTTCGTCAGCGAATTTCACAATTTCTTACGGCAGTCCCGCCACGAGGTGACGAGCCACCGCTTTAGCTTCTTCTTACGTTAGTGGAGAAAAATCTTTTCCCGCCATTTGAAATAATCCCACAAAAGCACTTAAAAGCGCATCACAAATCAAGAACATACCATCAAAAGCCAAGTCTTAAACATAATAATCCAGATGGAATCAGATTTTCTCATGAGAGCACGAGGTTCACGTGAAAACGGAGCACCGCACAGAACAGGAGCGATAGAAAACTTACGTCACACCAGGTCGTAGTTTAGCGTCAAATCTAAAATAATTCTTGGGACGCATATTTTGATTCGCACATCATCACGGCCGCAATGTACACCTCACATTTTTTAAAGTTTCCACTGCAGCTGGTTACTGCAACATTATATGTGAAGGTATGGTGCGGATTAATTTGAAATGACGCAGTTCTATACTGACGCATTGTAAATAGTTACTATTTTTAGAACAGAAAGGGTAAATGCTCAAATTTAAATGAAGGATAGAAGTGGCTGTTCTTAATTAAAATCAGAAGTCTGCTTTATATATTTTTATCTTATATGCATACATGCAAGATAAAAAATTATGTAAAACAAAATTCTAACTTTAATAGACCCTTAAGTCTTTCATTTAATGTGGTTACGTTCTATCCTAAACCTAATAACGTACTTATAATAAATCTCTCTAAACTGCGTCATTTCATAATTAACCTTTGGAACATGATTTTTATATAATATTAGTGATTAGTCTGCCTTGCGGACAGACCATAAGACTTTAGCCAAATAATATTAAAAGTTCAAAATTAAAACATTAATAGCTAATAAGAATATGAATGTTGAAATCTTCAAAAAATGGTGATTTTGGATTTTTGTATTTTCATATTCTCTATACTTTAGAAATTAAAACTGTAAAAAATCTAGAATAGTAAATTAGAACTGTAAAAAATCTAGTTTGAATTTATCATCTAATGCTTTGATAAATGAGGATTTTTACATAAAAACGCGGTTTGCTCCAAACGTGATTTTTTTATTTTTTAAACGGTGTACCTTTTCCCAAGAACTACTGCTCACAGATGTCTAAACTTTTTATGGCTTATTTATTATGTTTCCGAATATTTACTGGAATGAGCTTTTTGTGATAAACTAAAAAAAAGGATTTCGTGAGAAAACTGCTACATTTTACTACGCATAATAAAATATCCTATAAATTACTCTAAAATTCAAAATGTTTCAAAAGCTCATTTCGGTATAATCAGAGAGGTGTGCTTTAATTACACAAAAAATTTCAAGCTTGTATCTACAGCAGATTTTGAGAAAAGGTACCTTTAAAATGGACAATTTAACATAGTCGGTACAGGGGGTTCCGACTCCCTGTAAGAAATCTTTAGTGAAACTAAAACGTTATTAATATTCATATTTTAATGTGTTCATG
>KK114992.1:107242-124694 GCA_000611955.2 Stegodyphus mimosarum | reverse complement strand
CTTTCTTTCTTGCCAGCATATCGCTCCTTACCTATTTTTCTCAATTATATTGCCATACCGCTGTAAAAAGGCACAAATAGAGTTATCAAGACGGGCTTATATCTTGAGGCAATTTAACTGTACACTATGTGTCTGCGTAAAAATTTTTATCAACTGAAATGAAGCGCTATGACTTACATCATCTTTTATACGCCATCATTCAGTTATTCAAGTTCTGCTTCACCAGCGTTACATATAAATAAGGCCGAAAAGGATGCGAATCAGTGCAGCGCCTACCGATTTTATCATCCATGATGAAACATCGTCGATGTTCTAAAGTTTTAATACCAAGTGTCCAAAAATGAAAAACAAAATTTGCTGCATTGTCAGTAATCCCAAAGTGTTATTTTTCGCAGTGCTTCCGAAGATGCAACACACGTGTTTCAAAGTTTAGTCTTGATTAGTGTTTACACAAGTTAAAAAAATGTGCATAAAAGATGTAGCATGCCAATAATTCGAAGGTCATCCAATATAGGTTTTGCAAGGATGTGCTTTTTGCATCTTAAGTCCGATGTTGTCACTTTCACTTTTTGTGATTTATATTACGTTCATTATTCGAAACTCAAAATTGTGTTTATTTTCAAGTCGAATTACATTTTCGTTCAGTGAATTAAAATTTGTGTAAAGACAATGTACTTTTTTGTAGTAAGTGCTTTAGCTAAAATTTCTATTATTCAATTATGTCATTTCCAAAATTAAACATTAAAAATTATTGCTCTAAGAATGAAATTTAAATAATTGCATTCATAAATTTTATCAGTTCGCTTAATTTTATTGCCTTGCAAATAGTATATGCTTTACGTTTTTCTTAATAATGAAGTAATCAAACAATTTATTCATTAATAAATGCAGCTAAAATTTTGTGCATTATCATTAAATGCAAAACTGCTGATGATTATAATAGTATTGTATTTTAAATATATAATGCTGTTTTAAGAAAATGATATCAAGTTAAAGTTTTATGATTAAAAAAATTACTTTTCATTACTCATATCGAATAAATTAAATCAGCGATTATAGACCGGTGGTACGCGTACCACTGGTGATCACAAGAGCAAAATAGGTGGTACGCAAAGAAACAGAGTATTTTTAACAATTAAATTAAAAAACTCACGCTAAAAAAGAAAGAAAAAAAGAACAGTTCATAGAAAGTTCCTGTGATCGAACTCTAACTGAAGACTTCAAAAATAACACTTGTTAACTTTTGGCTGGATCGAAAAAAAGAATTTAAAGACATTTCAAATAAAGCTATTAAATTTTTAGCACCTTTTTGCAGAACATATTTGTGTGAACAAGGATTTTCTTCCATGTTATATTTAAAAAATAAATACAGAACAAAATTAAAAATGGATCCTAATTTACGGTTAAAACGAAGTGAAATAAGACCAGACATAAAGAACTTTTATCTCCCTTAAACAGGCCCAAATTTCACACTAAATTTTTAAATTGAAGTAATTTAACTTAAATTTTGATAATTAAAATGGTAACCAATTTTCAATCTAACATTTTTTATGTGTGCGTATTTAATACGAATAGCCAATAGGCAAATTGCAAATGGCAAAATACTTTTTTAATACACTGCTGGCCACCCATATTGCAACACCAAGAAAGACAAGAGATATCACAAAAAAATTTATTTAATAGATAACATGTTGACCAAGTACCAAATGATTGAATTTATAGACTTTTGTGAAGTGTGGTTCCTTCCAGAATCAGTAGCCAGAGTAGCCGCCATTGTTGGAGATCACCGCTGCCACACGCCTCGGCATTGATTCAAAGAGACTTTGGATGTATTCTTGAGGTACAACAGACCAAGCAGCTTCCACACGTTGCCAAAGTTGATCTTGTGTGGCAGTTTGGGATGTAATCTGGGTCAATTGTTCAGTAACCATGGACCACGTGTTTTCTATCGGCGAAAGATCCAGAGAGCGAGCCGTCCAGGGAACCAATTCAATCTGGCGATTAACGAAGAACCTTTGGACAATGCGTGCCACGTGTGGTCGCGCATTATCCTGTTGAAATATGGCTGTGAGCAAGCCCTGAAGGTAAGAAAGGACAACTGGCTCTAACACTTCGGAGATGTAGCGCTGGCTGTTTAAAGTACCGGCAATGCATACTAGAGGAGTGCGAGAGTGATATCCAGCACCGCCCCATACCATAATACCCGGTGCAGGACCAGTGTGGTGGTGCATAACGCAGCTGTTCAGTATCTTCTCTCCACGGTGTCTCCAGACTCAAATCCGACCGTCGTGGTGTTGCAGACAGAAGCATGATTCGTCAGTAAAGACAATTTCATTCCATTGTGCCATCCACATCCTTCTTTTATTGCACCATTGGCGGCGGAGACGTCTGTGATTCTGCGTCAAGGGCAGACGAAGCAGTGGATGCCTTGCGGACAGACCAGTCTGCTGTAAACGGCGTCGAATGGTACGCGCAGACACTGCATGATGCGTTACAAGCTGAATGTGCTGTGCTATGGTTCGTGATGTGACTGAGCGATCCGTCACTGCCATGCGCGCATTGTTCCTGTCATCACGTGAAGTGTTTCACTGAGGTGAATGCGATCGAACACGTCGGTGTGTCGTACCCTCCTGCATCCAACGGTCGCATATCCGTATTACAGTTGTTTGGTTTCGCCCAACACGACTACCGATTTCCCTGAAAGATAATCCACACTCTCGGTAGGCTACTATCCTTCCTCTGTCGAACTCGGATACTTGATCAAACGATGATCGCTGTTTACTACGAGGCATAATGGATTTTTTTTTTGAAAAAACCACGAGAAAAACACAATTACCGAACTTGAAATCGTCGAAAACCTCCAAGCCTTAAATAGCGCTTTGAAGTGACGCCACAGGCGAGCGTGATGTGCGTCTGCGTTGAAATTCTAACCATTTGCATATCTCACCTCCGCCAATGCATGCTGTAAATTTCATGTTATTTGCATGCTTCCTTCAGGGTGTTGCATTTACGGTGGCCAGCAGTGTATTTTTATTGAGAAATTGAAAACTAATCCTTGTAAAATGTAATGGTGGTACTAAGGTTTTTCAGTTTTTGTTTAGATGGTACGCGTTAGCCAAAAGTTTGAGAACCACTGAATTAAATAACGTATTTTAGAATTTTTCGATCCTGTCGGTTAGGCAACGTTATTAAAAATATAATGCAATAATTACTGTACTTCTTAATTACTTTCAAAAATTTTAAATTATTTTGAGAATGAAATGAAAATTATACGTTATTAATAGTGAAATAATTAAATGATTTTGAGTATTAGTATAAATATGTTGTACAAATTACGTTTTTGCTTATTAATGTAGAAAGTACTAAAAATTGTGGTATTGAATATTGTTGTCATATATATTAAAATATCAATCGTTTGTGAAATTGAATAATTATAATAAAATTGAATACGTGTAATGAAATTAAAAAGTTTGCAAGAAACAAGTAACTTGAAACTGGGGTAAATGTTTGTTACAATTATGTAAATGAATAGTAGTAGTAAATGTAGAGAACAACATATGAAGTAGGAATTTGGTCAGAATCAAAGGATTATTTTTATCTCTGAATTTCATACCTCAGAATTTATCTCTTGTTCTTGTATACGAGGGTTCATTTTACTTTCACATACGAGAAAAATTGAAGGCTACAATTAATATGAATTAATGTTGTTTTTTTATAGAATTAGTTTTTTATTCTGGGATGTTTCAATGCGGTGTTCAAAGGTCAGTTACCATTAAAATGAACGGAGGCCTGCTCGAGCGTCCCTTAACTACTGATGAAGTAACCCCCAGTTATTTAAGAAGGATTTCCACTATTTTAATCTATCGAGACGTTAGTTTTCAGGTATGGAATCCTCAGTTAGTATAAGATAAAGAACTGAAATGAAAATGTAATATAAATAAGAAGGAAACCTTAATTTATGTAAATTTATGTAGAATGTCATAATATTTGTCATTTTAAAAGATAGCTTATGAATAGGCGTACCAGATATTTACCAACAGGTGATCCAGGTGTTGTTCCTTCCTACTAACTTTCCCGATAAGCATAGCTTGGAGCAAAAGATGCCCGCTTCTCGCTACCCCGCGGGCCCTACCATTGCCAGCAGTGCATTGGGGACTCGTCCGCACGTCCCGAATGTATCTTTATACATTTCATATCTATGAAAAGTTACATTATTGAATATTACTTCAATGTGGTGATGCATGGTTACATTATAGTTGCAAATTTGTTGTATATTGTTAAAACATATGGGTTACGATTGTTTTCACGTTTCTTTGATTTAGTATTTTGTGGTTTGCAGTTCCACAGTTCTTACGGTCAGATCCGCGATGCTTTCATTTCTTGCAGGGAATTTCTTTTACATATAGCATATTATTACATAGAGTTCGTATCTGCATTCATTTTGCTGCAATCTAATGGTTTGCCAAAGTCCATATTATAAAAATTCTACCAAGTTAATCCTATTTAACGTATCACTGTTATGAATATGCATGCTGTAATGCTGTAAATTTTGAATTTTTAATTTATATTATAATAGAACAAGTACTTGATTATTACATACAAAGTTCTGTAGACCATTTGCGTTATCGGGCCTTTCACTAGTTATAACTAGTTGTGGGAGGAACTGGGAGGAATTGTGTTACATGGGAGCACATAACTCTTGTCCTTTTGTTGCTAAGAACTCGATTTTTTTTATCTTTATTCGAAGGTGCTCATTTGCTGTTGCCTATCTCGAAAACGAATCCAAGCACTGAGTTGTTTTTTAAGATGCAGTTCCTCTGTTAAGGGACAATCAAAAATGTGTTGCTCTGGGTCGCCCCTATCTCTACATATACATGTGTCAATTTCTGAGGCGTTTCTTTCATAGAAATATGTAAGGAAGGGGCCATGTCCAGTAATGTATCAATTTATGTAAGGGTTAATGCTATTGTTCTTCTCTTTGATCCTTAAGATAAATCTAAAGGCTCTCCTACCTTGTTGTGCGTTTTGCCACCAGTAATCCCACCTTTTAATCATTATCTCATTTAATGATTTTTTAATTTGGGATTTAGGGAATGGGATGGTAGTTGGAATAGAGTTTCGATTGCTTGCTGCCTTCTTTAGCATATTTGTCGGCTTCCTCATTTCCTAAGGTCCCTGCATGGGCTTTCAGCCACTCAATAATAATTTCTAAATTGAGGTTTCTTAATGAAGAGTTAATTATTTGTCTGATAATAGGTTATTTTTGTTCCTTGTTTGCAATTGTGCTTGATAAGAAATCTGCAGGTAAGTTATTCCTGATTTTCACTGCAGGTACGTTATTACTGATGCTACAGGTAATCCCTTTTTGGATGGCGAGCGCTTCTGCTTGAAAAATTGTGTCATTGCTATTTAGATGATATTTAAGAATTATTGGCGGTTGGTACATTTGATATACTACTAAGGCGCATCCAACTCTTTCTTCATTTTTAGAGCCATCTGTAAATATTTCCGTGTTGAATATTTCTTCGGTATTGCCGTTGTGGTTGAATCTAAGACGAATATTTGGTTCTATGGTGGGATGAATTTCGTAAGGATGTTCTGGTTTCTCACAGTTCTTGGTTTCGAATTGGATGTCTTCTATTGTGGAGTCTTTCTTTAGTTGGAGAGCTCTATCTGTGGTTGCAATTTTTCGGCTGTAAGGAAAAGGGGAGGGACTTTTATAAGCGCATACAAGGCTGTATTGGAAGTTGGTCTGTAGCTTCTTAAAATAGTAAGCAGAAATGGCCTTTGAATCGCCTGAATGTTTTTAATTTTTCTTGTATTTAGAGGGAAAGTCCAAATTGCGCAACCGTAAAGAAGAGTTTTTTCAGTTACTGTATTGAATATAATTTTATGCAGATGAGTTGTTGACCCCAGTTGAACCCCTGAAATTTTTCTGAAGTTTCTGGTGATAGTTGCAATTTTGTCTTGAAAGTGTTGTAGATGGGATATCCAATTTAATTTGTAGTCGATTATGATTCCAAGAAATTTCGTCTGTTTTACTAGTTTAACGCTTTCTCCATTGATGGTGAATTTTGGAATTTTTGTAATCGATTGTCCTGGTTTATTGAAGACTACTGCGTGAGATTTTTCTGTCGACAGTGAAAGTTTTTGCTTCTGACAAAGTTTGTTGAAGACGTCGAGGCTTTCATTAACATTTTTATCATGATTTTCCTTGTTCTTCCGCTGATGACAAACACCGCGTCTTCGGCAAACGCTATGGCTTTGGTATGGTAACGCCATACATGAGAAGTGACCTTGTTAAATGTTAAGTTCCAAAGATCAGCACTTAGACATCCTTGTGGGCAGCCGCGTTGTTGTGTCCTTTCTACTAATCTGTTATTGTGTAGGATTATGTTTTTCTTGTTATTGAGGGAGTCTTGAATGCTTTCCTTAGGTCCAGACAGAGAAGGGAAGAGTGTAAGTTATTGGCTTTGTTTTTCTGGGTTTTCTCTATTGCCACATCTATAGCTTGTATTGTACGTCTGTTTGTCGAGAAGCCGTACTGGTTGTTGTTGACGCTCTTGCTCTTATGAATATGGTTTCTTAATCTTCGGGCTATGGCCCTTTCGAAAATCTTTCCCAGTGCTGGAAGGAGATTTATAGGGCGGTATGCCTGTGGATTTTCAGAGTCTTTATCTTCTTTACTGAAGAGGATAACTTGACCTACTTTAAGGACGTCTGGAAAAACTCTCAATTGTAGGAATTTGTTAAATAGGTCCTTTATTACACAGGAACATTTTTTGTTTGCAAGTTGATACACTATGTCACATAAGCCATCGGGTCCTGACGCTTTCCTCTTTGGTAGTTTCCTTGTAATGGAATTCATCTCCTTTTCTGTGAATAGCGAGTCATTTTCTGTGTTTGGAAGGGTGGTATCATTCCTTACTTTCCTCTGTTCTGGAGTATCCTCTTCTGGGTTATCTCTTAAAAGTAATGCATATAGTATATCGTTAAGTGTTTTAATTGTTGAGTCCTCATTATTGGGTTTTGATTGTTGGGAGAGGGAGTTTTATTTGAGAACGGTTTGAACATTTTCTTGGTGCAGATTTTGTAAATGGTACCATGCGGATCACTATTTTGAGTACAGAGTTTTAGTCAGCAATTAATTTTACTTTCCATTATAAGTCTTTTTTAACTCGCCTTTTGATTGGCAAATTTGAGGTATGCTGTTTGATTTTCTTCAGCTGTTTGTGCACTTTTCATTTTTCTTTGGAGTGCTTTTGTTTTGCTCCGTTCCGTTCTAAGTTCTGAGGTCCACCAGTTTACTTTGCTCTTCGATCCTTCTTCTTTAGTTTTGAAGAAGTTATCACAGCATTCTTTTATTGAAGCAGTTAACAAGTGAGCTACTTCGTTAACTTCTAATCCTGTGCTAGCCTAGGTGGTTTTTCGGTGTACTCGGTGCAATTTTTCTGTTATTATCCTCAGAAACTTTTGACCTGAGCTTTTAGAAATTTTATGTCTTTTCATTTTTATATGAGTTTTAGGTTGCTCTATTGTAAATATATGAAATAATAATAATCTATAAAATAATATTATTTTATGATTCGAGATCGTTGTCTCATGATGTACTTTCCAGTTGTTGGTGCTATTCGAGAGAAGATATGAAGAAAGTGTAACATCGGGCCATCCTTTGCCTGTAACTGTCTCGAAGGTTGGAGGGGACCGATGCACTCTTGTGAAGTACTAGATTCTTTGGAGAGATAAAATCCTCTAATAGGTTCCCTCGTGAATCATTCCTAGAGTATCCCCATTTCGTGCTGTGTGAATTAAAGTCGCCTTCTATTATGTGGAAGGATTTCGGGAATTTGTTGATGAATTACTCTAGGAGATTTAAATTATCGTCTAGTTTTTCTTTGGGTGATGAGTAGAAAGACGTGATAATAAATTGGCCCAAAATGACAGTTGCTTGAAAAGGTCTCCATTCCTTTCATAAGGAAACTGACCTTTTTGTGAACACCACTAATACATTCCGTAACAAAAAAATATATGAAATAATAATAATCTATAAAAAAATACACTTAATCATAAAATGAGAACCTTCAACATTATCTTATCTGAAGAGGGCAAAAAGGAACAATTGTATGAATCTAATATTAGACCTCAGTTTCTGAACCAGTATTCCCTCAACATATGCTGTATGTAAAGATAAAAAAAAATGTATAAATTATAGTTTAAATTATAAATAGCCTCTTCATGCTTATTTTTAATTTGGGTATTTCGCCTATCTAATCCAAAAAAGTTGTAATAGCCTTTTCCTGCATACGTCCTATCGAAACTAATCCACGTCATATGATTTTCACAGCTTGTGATGTAAATGGAATCAAAATTTAAACAGCCAATAATAATTTTACAGCATTATTAATTATCCAGTCAAATGCATTGAGAACCGAAACTAACTCATTCTGAATATAGATTTCATCCTGGACACAACTTACTTGCTTTCTGCACTCAGTCTAAGTAAACTGGTTCTTGCTGCTTCCCTTTTTATTGCGAAACTATCCAAAATGTAACCGTTTTGAAACAGACGCGAATTAGAGTGCCAAGTTGATTGTGGCCGCAACATGTTTACTGAAACAAAGATGAATATTCAATCTGACTTAGCTGCCAAGTTGCTCTTCATTATGAATCAACGTTCTACGCTACCAATGCTTTGTCATAATTCCTTCTAAGTTTGCTACATTACATATGTATTACATATATGTAAAATATAAAAAATTACGATGGCCTTTGCTCTACGCGAACAGACAACCTCTAATTAACTTTCCACAATTTCAGGATCTTCCCCCTAGACCAGTACTTTCGAGAACACTCTGGCCTATTAAGTAACCGCTACTATAAATAGCTCTACGCGCCATTTTTCGTCAGACTGCTTTCTGCCATTGGCTGCTATACGAACACTTAGCTCGGTCTCTTCGTCTTCCCTTTGTTAAAAATATTTATGACGTGAAGGTCCTAAATTTAGCATTATTTCTATTTAAATAATTATTGGATATGCGATCTGGAGATCTTCGTCTAAAAAAATCAGCTGTAATTTTAATTGAATAAAGATGTGGAGTTTTAAAAGTGAAATTCTTCTGTCTTCAGTTCTGCTGCCTTCCACTTCACAACGACAACATCCGAACTCTGATTGCTAAGCGTCATCATTTCCAATGCCCATCGACTGCAAATATAATGTGTGTGTGTGCGTGTGTGTGTGTGTGTGTGTGTGTGTGCGTGCGTGCGTGCGTGCGTGCGTGCGTGCGTGCGTGCGTGCGTGCGTGCGTGTGAGAGAGAGAAAAAATGCGATAGCTGCTTTAAAACTAATTGGCGATCCAAAATTAACGTTCTAAATTTGGTGATCTCCCCCTAAATTCATCTGTTCTCCCAAATTCGCGGTCTTTCGACGTTATGTAACGCTACTGAAAGTGCAAACTAAAACTAATACTAACCAATCATAGCTTGCCTCTAGAATCGCACCTCTAGTATAAATACTCTGGCGAGCTTTCCTACCTACTACCTTACTAACAGTTCCTCGCTTTGCTTTCCCGTCTAAAAGGATGTCGCCCCTGTTAATCGGAGTATTTGAGAAATTATTGTAATCGTTTATGATCAAAAAGTATACTTTCTACGAAGAATGCTTCTAATGTGCTTGAAAATAAAAATGGAAATTATGGATTGTGTCAACATCTTCTTCCATCTTTCCACTCGACTATTGAAAGCTCATAAAAGTACCAGCGTTAACTACGCATCAAAATATCCAGCATCGGTCACGATATCGACTGCAAGCTGATTTCCTCTTCTATGCTTTCCCGAAATTATTACATATAGGTAAGAAAACTTACCTATATGTAATTTAAATATAACTTACCTATATGATTATTTTAAATAAAAATAATCCAGTCACTTCAAATAAATCGGTAGCTAAATCTCGCTTTGAGAGATACGATAATTTAACAATAATAGAATAAAAATTTTAATTAAAATTAATAGGAAATTCAAAAATTATATTCAACACAGCAAATTAGAATAATAAACGAAAGTCTATCAAAGTAACGTAAACAGCCACTACATAAAAGTGAAAAAAGAAAAAATTTCAAAAGTTAATTCATTTTACAATTGGGGGTAGAGGCATCTTCAAAAGAGGTTAATGTTTTGAGAAATGTAAAAAGTGTAGCTTGTTTCTGAGAAAATGAATGTATAATGTAGTAAAAGGAGAAAAATATTTTTTTTTAGGATAACTCAAATTAAGAACAATCAAATTAAATTTTAGATTACTTCCGCAGTCTTAACAGGTTATGACTGGGAAAAAGCTATCACTTCAAAGACACTTCTGTAACTGACTAAATCTTTAATAATGTCAGTTCAAAATCAGTCAGTTTGTGGATATGCTATCTAAAAATCTGTAAGCAGCATTCCCGACTACACAGAGGAGGCTTCCCACCAGTCGAGACTATGATGGATTAAGTCAAAGATTAAGCTAAAGGAAAATGACCTAAGCATTCCAAGAATCCTTCTAATATTGGTAAGACACCTGAAGAATAAAAAAACATTTGAAAAATCTAGCTCGTACCTGGCAGTAAAAAGTTAAAGAAAAATCTTTCTACTAATTTGAGCAGCTAATTGGATTAATGACAAGAGTATCAGAACGTTAATGTAGGAATTTCTCACAGTTAAGATCTCTAAAGCCAGATCCCCTTATAAAGACTTGCTGCTTATCTTCGAGCCTCTGAAATTTTCATCCACTTATTAAAATATTACCTGGAGGGAAAATATTAATTCTTTTGACCAATAGATGAAGCCACCGAAGCGTTACATTGTCTCATTCCAAGATGGAAATTTTTCCAGATCGTGCGACGTTTCGTGAATTTGCGACTTTTGACAAATTTATGCCACTAAAATTTTAGCATTCGCGATTTTGCGAAATTCTTGCGACATCCATCGTTTTCTTACGCTACTTTTTGCGACTTCAAAGATTTTTTAAGAATATCTCGAAATGCTTTTATCTTAAAATAATATATCAATTAAAAATAATTTATATTAAAAAAAAAACAGTCTATAAGACAGTCAGGCTTAAATAGAAGTAGATATCTGACGATCTTGTTTACATGTGGGCTTTCCTTTTCAAGGCTGTACAGCCTGACGCCGGTATAACGAGAAAGGAGTAAGAGAAGCGAAAAAGGTGGAAAGAAAGAAAAAAAAAGTGTTTCGAGGCCTCTCACCACCCTCCGTCGTCCCCGGTGTATTTTGTTTTTAAGTCAGCCTTCCCTTCCAATTCTATGGTTATAATGAATCGAACCAAAGAACTTCAGTTTGCGAGTCATGCTATATTGGGTACCAAACAGAGGAAAGAAATGAAAGTCATACTCCTGATTATAATATTGCTAAGAACTAAGCAATGAAAATGACTTAAAAATCAACGCAACGACACTTTTTTAAATAACAACACAAATAAATGCAGCAGTGAAAGAACAAGGTTTTCTTAAGTAATCAGAATCTAAAACAGATCCGCCACACAAAACGGAAAACTCACTGAAAAGCATTCTTCAATTAAAACGTTCACAATTAAGCAGGGAAAAAAAAAAGATTGAACAAAAATGAACTAAAAATTTAGTACAAAAGAGCTAACAGTCTAAACGTGAGGAATCTCTTAAGAATGGATATCCGAAAACTAATTTTAAAAATAGAAATCTAGATTAAATGAGAATTAATTAAAAAAGAAATGGATATTTAAACAATTGAAAATGAGCAATATAGTTTTAAAATTTCCGTTAAAGCTAATACGTAATTAGAAAGACTAAGAATCGATTATTAGTCTGTTAACTTATAGAACCAATAGACGGTAAATTTGTGATGAGGTCAGAGATCATGTCAGCAGGCGTAACTACAACGTCACAAAAAATCACATGATCTCTCACGTCATTTGCGATTTTTGCGACTTTTAGTCTTCTTTTGCAACTTTAGTTGAAAATTTTCTGGCAACGCTGATCCCAATTATAGTAAGCAAAATACTCCACTCCCGTATATTTCGACTGTGCTGAACTACTGTCTAAGGCAGTAGTTTGTAGGAATAAAATATCACTTTAGAAAAATTATTCTGGTATTAACAGGTAAACAAAAATTTTTAAAAAATCTGGAAGGTTTCAGATTTTAAATTACGCCCAAAGGGTCGTTTCTTTAACATTTTGTGTGTTACCTTTATTTATTAAATATCATGTTCTTCGCACTTAAACCACAAAATTCAGTTCAAGAACAATATTGCAAAATAATTTTAAAATGAGATATCTTTAGAATTTCCGATACACAATCTTCCGCGATGGAGATAAAAATTTTTTTTCTGTACAACGTTGCCATTGCGCTTTGATATCCTCGAGTTTGTTAATCGAAAATTCGTTAAAGTTTTACGAAATAGGAAATCGATAATAAAACAAATCCCAAATTTCAAATTCGGCTTCTAGATGCCCATACTTGCAGGATGATTACGTTATTCGAAATTTGATGGCTCTGGGTACCGTTGTTTTATCATAATGCGAGAAATATACATACACTTATGCAGATTCTTCATTATTTAATTTCTTTAAATATAATAAGGGCGATAATATTTGGTGGCAACAATTTGAAAAGTGAAATAAAGCTTGTAGTGAATCAACGCAAAATAACAAAACGAAATTAATAGTCCTTCTAGGCAAATTATCCCTTCGGGCTAATGACCAGCACTAGTGTACTGACTGGCGTGAAAAGTATAGATCAATACAAGTTTTTCAAAAAGAATATCTTATTCAGAGAATCAAATAGAATTCGTGTTCTGGAAAGCAGCTGCAGAGTACTAGGCGCATGGGCAACTCGTAAAATTTTCATAAGAATTCCTTTTACATAATCTAAGAAAGAAAATACATGTATTTTAATGAATAGTTTTATATTTATTAGACAATAAATTTAAAATAGTAAACTGCATGACAATATTAATAACGTACATTTAGCATTTAAAAACTCAAAAATTCTTTCAGCGTATTATATGTAACAAAATTATAAATTGTAGAATGGCATATTCTTGTAAATCAAAATAGAACGTCATTGACTTAAAAGAAGGAAAATCAACCTCACATAATTCTATTTAAGTTTTAAGTGACGCCACAACAAAAGTGGAAAAAGATTTGAAATATCCGAAATTTTGCAATTAAATACCTCGTTCAGTTTTTGTCATACTGAGTCAAACTTTTTGTTTCTTATTTCTCATTCTGAAAAATTATCTGACATTAGAAGACCATATGAAAAATTAGATTTCATAATTTTTGTAAAACTATTTTTTTTAATTTAAAAATGACAAAACGTGAATATTTGGGTCATTTAAAACAGTGTTATAGTTGAAAATATATGTTTACGAAAAACGGTTCTCAAAACGAAGGTCACCTAAGCTTTGATTTGGTTATCTGATTATAAACAGAATATAGTAGAATGATAGAATATTTCTCGAAAATTTAAATTTCTATGAAATGATGTTTTATTTGGTTCCACATTGCATTCGCTATGAAATTCTGACTATTATATAAGAATTCTACTAGATAGTTTTTACTGTGACGGTATGCTATAGTACTGTGACAATATGCGATCATTGGATACGAAATTTTATTTTTGCCGTGATGTTACAATATATTTCTTGCAAATATCTCTAGTACCTAACTGAAATGTTTCTATGACTTAGAAATCTCCATAAAATTTCTACTCCACGCCTGCAGTCTTTTTTTTCAGCAATTATTTGAAGGCGTAATTAGGCAATTTGGTTTCGAAGTCAGGCAATGTTACAGTTCAAGGCCACTTACGAGTTTCAACATGTCTGTGTTTGTTGACATGGATTATAATCTCATCATCTGATCTTCATAATCACTGGGAAAAGGTTATGCTGGAAAATAGTATCGCATGTGATTGAGAACACTCTTATCAGCATTGAACACTCACGAGAGGATGGTTTATGTATTATTCGTATCTGATTAGACGTGGGCAAGACCTACTGTAAAAAAATTCCATGCGATGTTAGGCCATCTCTTTAAATTCTTTGATCCCTAATGTGCAAATCTCAATATTTTGAGTTTTCAGTATTAGTGTATTATAACCAGCTTCTTAATTTTTCCTTACATAAAAAATGCAGCAACTTGCGCTTGAGCAATTTGTATCTTTTTTACAAACCATTGTGCTTACATCCTAGTAAGCAAAATCTTGTTTCACGAAATTTTTAATTTCCTTCAATAACTCAAGATTGCCGCTGCTCATATATGGCAGGCGTATGTTATAATCGGTCTTATAGATAGTAATTATATTTATAAAGTAGTCCTTTAGAAAGAGAGAGGTTTCGTTACATTCTCGTTACCGTAAAAGCGCTTCTAAAAAAGGCATATCATTTTAATTAGACATATTTTATGACATGCTGGCAAAATTTTAAGTAAGTTTCGATTCAAGAATAACATCTGAATAATTCAGATGTGAAGTTCTTGTATTTTTGGATTGTTTATGTACACCGGATCATTATTTCTTAATCTATTTCTGCTTTCTTCTTATATTTTTCATTCTCTTCTCTTTCTTTCTGTTTTGCCTTTACTCAACTTGGGTTTCTTTACCTAAAATTTCCACCAATGATTTCAATCTCTATGGCAGCCTCTAATTTGATAGGGCAACGTATTTACAGTCTTTGAGTTGATTATTATTATCTCCTGCATACTTGGCTCTGTTTCTAAACTCAAAAAGAGACTGTCATTGAAAGCATTAACACAAATATTTTTTAAATTTATATAGATATTTGTATTACATATTTTCCATTCAATCCTCCGATATTTTTACTATTTGTGACATTTAATATATTTTTATTTATTTATTATTCATTTCGTGCATCAATATATTGCAACTTCGTGTATATTTATTTGTATTTATATTTATATTTATTTACTTATTTTTCAATATTTTAAGTGAACTAGTGTGAGTGTGAGCATGCTTTAGATAAACCGAAGGCTTTGGCTTATACCCTTTCATGGCAACAAGTTTTGTCCCCGATTTGGCAATATTTTGAGTTTTCCAAAATGCATTTTCAAGATCCAATGGGAGGAGTTTCAACAAAATACTAATAGTGCTGCTTTCTTTCTTCGCTATGAAATCTGCAAAAGACCGTTACGTAGTTAATTGAGACCAAATCTGTTTTAAATTGTTACATTGCGTAGTTTACTACTCAGTGATTTTATCCTTTAGTCTGGAAGTGATTTTATACTTTCCTATGCAGAAGAATGTCGGATTATGGTCACTTCTGATCACGAACCAATTGGTTCATGAATAAATTATCTGAACTAGACACCTCTTCCGTGAGATTGTTAACAGGTGATTTTCAGATATGTTTTGTAATAACTCTGACCCAAAATTCAGGGAGTTCTAGAAACATCATTGGAATGTTTTCCATTACTTAATTCTCGTCATCTAAAACCTAGCAGCAAGTGACCGGCAGAACCATTCCATTTGGACGAAATGGTGGTCGAACCATGTTGCAGGCAGAGATCCTATAGTGTGTCTAGGTGAAACCATAAACTTGAAAGTTAAAAAAAGCTGATTTGTACACCACACACTTCCTTGTACGAAGTATTAAATTATACACAGTTTTCCGGATATTCATTTAAACTTATTGAGTTCAATTAAATCTAATTGTCGATAGCTCATTAAATATTTCATTAAAAACTGAAAAATATAGATAAGCACAAAACACCAAATACAGTTACAACAATTAAAAAAACAATTTTGACAATTAAAATTACTGTTTCTACGCAAAAACAAGAAATTCGGCCAGCAGGTAAGACGGCAGATTTATCGTTGCTCAAAACTAAAAGTTTCCGTTTGGTTCCAATCGGCAAAAAGACTCTGAAGGTGCATAATTCACTATTCTGATATGATTCAAATGTAAACAAATATGGCTGCTATGGTAAAAATATTTGATGTGTACAACACACTTCCTTCCACGGAATGTTAAATTATACGCATTTTTTCTCCATTTCATTTAAACATATCAAATTGAATTAAATCTACTTCGTCGATAGCGCATAAACCACAATAGAGTAAATGCCCTCTTTAAAATTCACCATATTTATTTACCAAATATGGCTGCTATGGTAAAAAAGTTGATATGTACACCACATGACATCCTTGTACGGATTATTAAATTATACCCATTTTTGCTGCATTTCATTTAAACTTATTTCCTCGAGTTTCATTCGAGATATATTTCTCATTCAAATAATTCAGTTCCCACTTCGCGACAGGGCAAAAATACACAAAACCTCAAAATATCTTTATTAAAAATTGAAATCTATAGAAAAATATAAAACATAAATACAGTTAACACAATTTAATGAACAATTTTTATAATTAAAATTAGAGTTTCTGCTCAAAAACAAGCAATTCGGCCAGCGGACAAGAAGATAGATTTTTCGGTGCACAAAACTGAAAGTTTACTTTTGGTCTTCCGCTTTGCTAAGTGAATATAGGGGATAATTTAATAACTTAAATGATAATTCCAGAATGGATGAAGCATAAGTTAATTCGCAATAATAAAAGAAGACTTTACTTTGTTGTTGTTCAAAATTTCAAATGTAAACAAATATGACTAATGTGAAAAAAAACATTAGCTTAGCCGCACTTAAACAACTCTTAAATTGTTGATAATTCTACAAGTGTAACATGCAGGTTAACTCAAAGCATAAAAACTTGAGCCGGAAGATAAGATCAACATCATTTAATCATTTTTAAAGCAAAAAATGTACAATTTACCAATATATAAGAGTAAAGAAACTGAGTTCACTGAGCCGAGTAACAGATTGGATATCTTCTCTACATATAATAAAACAAAGAGTCTGTGTGTGTGTGTATGTGTGTGTCTTTCGTTCGTGTTGCGAGTAAGCTAATAGACCCAGGGCCACGAAATTTGGTACATAGGTGTATCTACACAAGAGCCAGTGCACCTCGAAGCGATTTTTTCGAAATTCGAATTAGAACTTTTTTATTTTATGTTTTGTGACCAAATCGCGTCCTTTTGAGACATAATGGGCTACAGGAAAGCGAGATTTCACTCTATACATTTCATTTTTACATCGTCGTGAAGCGTAGACACTTAGCTATTTTACGAACTTAAAATAAATTTTGTATTTCAATAAATCGATTCAATACGAATTTATTTAGGAAGGTGAGCTTAACACATTTTCAGCGGAATTTTTTTAAAAAAATCTTATTTTAAAAAATGTGCTGTTTATTTTCCTTTGATTTTTGGACACGTTGAACTTTAATCCTTTCGACTCCTTTTAAAAAAAGAATTTTGGAAAATAATAATATTTTGTATTTTTTTTAATTTTTTAAATGAAGCTTCCGAATACACTTCTCACATCTCAGATATTTTAAAATGTAGTTTTGG
>KK114992.1:82194-106685 GCA_000611955.2 Stegodyphus mimosarum | reverse complement strand
TTTAAGATAATTCTTTTTTTTAATTTTTAATTTTTTTTTTATTTTATTATTTCTTTTATATTTAATCCATTTTCGGAAAGAGACTTTTGTTCTGTTTATACATACTGCTATCAAGCAAAAACCATCATTTAGATGGATTCGAGAGCTGTCAAAATGGATATTTTCGTTGAAATATGATACTATTTTTAATTTCTATGATATCTATTTTTAATTTTATATTTCTTTCGAAATCGCGTCATTTTAAGACATAATGGGCTATAGCAAAGCGAGATTTCACTCTATTGAACAGTTTAAGAAATTGAAAGATTGTTTCTTTTTACAAAGGTAAATTGTATAATTAATTTATAGATCTATATTTAAAAGGACGAGTCTTTCTGTGTGTGTAGGTCTCTTTCGTTCGTACTGCGCGTAAGCTAATAGACCCAGGTCTATGAAATCTTGTACACAGGATGCATCTAGACGAGAACCAGTGCACATCGATTTTTCAAAATTAAACGGCGTATCACTTTTCAAATTGTTGCCACTAAATGTTATCGCTCTGCATTAAATTTTAAAAAATGAAAAATCTGCATAAATGTATGCATGTTTTTTTTTTTTTTTTTTACGTTGCTTTTTCTTCAAAAATTGTCTGCGTGCGTTGCACGGGAGAATAAAAAGGAATTTTAATTACAGTTCTAAATAAATAGCCAAATAAATGTGAAATTCGTAACAATATTCTCTAAAACTTTTAACGAATTTTTCATTAACAAACTCAAAGATTTCAAAGCCAGCAATACCAACGTTGTACAGAAAAACATTTTTATCTCCAGCGCGTGAGAGCGTGTACCGAAATTTCTAAAGATATGCACAATTTAAAATTATTTTGCGATATTGCTGTTGAACTGAATTTTATGGTTTAAGTGCGAAGAACATGGTATTTAACAAATAAAGGTAACACACAAAATGTTAGATAAACGTTCCTTTGGACGTAATTAAAATCTGAAACCTTTCAGATTTTTCTTTTTTTTTTTTTTTATGAAATAGGTATCAAATTGATGATTTTCTCTCATTATATGAACAACAATGGCACGCAGCGATTGTTGCTGATATCAGCCTATTGCCACCCGGAAAAATGAGGGCGATAATTCTGTGCAGTTTTTAAATTTAATGTTTCTCTTGGATACGGGACGTTTGTCTAGAGAAGGCAGCAGGAAGTTGGTTAATTTATTTATTAGCATAATTAATATTTGTATTAAGGGATATTGCTTATTTCATTGTATGCTTTTTGTATGTAATGCATTTTTAACTGAATTTTTTTTCCGTTGTTGTTTGTTTCTTTTTCGATAGAATTGTTCTGCAGAGTAAAATTCTGCGCAGTTTTCAAATTTAATGTTTGGTGTTCTCTTTAGATATTTTTCTGGTACACTTAAAAGCCAGACGAAGGCTGGCCGCGCAGCGGCTAGTATATATATGTAATAATAATAATAAAATAAGTCTGTAGTAAATGACGAGCAGGAAATTTTAACGTCGTAGAAGTGTTGATCTATAACGAATAGGAAATTGGAGGCGAAGGCAGATTAAATCTTCATTTTTTATTTCCGCTTGTTGTGGCCACAATCAACTTGGCACATGAAATGTGCCTATTCGAAAATAACTTCACATTTTATATTAATTTTCAGTAAGAAAGAAGAAAGCAGTAGACAGCAGTCCAACTAGACCGAACCGTAAAGAGCAAGTGCGTTACGTTCAAGGTGAAATCCCAATTCAGAGTGAGTTAGTTTTGGTTTACAATGCATCTTGATTGGACAGTTAATACTTCAGTAAAATTATTATTGGTTACTTGACTTTTAGTTCCATTTACATCATCAGAATTATGTAAGAGTCATATGGCATGGATCAATCTAGAAATGATGTAATGCGTTGAGAGGTTGACGCAGTGCGTAGAGAGGTTATTATTTTTAGAATTGAGAAGAGAAATTTACGTTGTTAATTTAATCTTAGACATTCTTTATTTTTCTTACATATATATTTACATACTTTTGGTGCGGCCGATTGCAACCAAAATAGGAGGTGCACATCTACATGTTAGAGCAGTCTTATATACAAAATTTCAACATTCTGAGGCTACTCGTTTTTATGTTATACGAGATACATAAATACGTACATACAGATACCACGAAAACATCTCTTCTGAATCCATTTTAAATCAGTTTGATAATTCCTTTGGGGGAAAATAGTCCTTTATTCTGTCCTTATATATAGATGTTATGCAAAAACATCGTTAAATTGCAGTCAAAATAGATATTTTCGTTGCAATATGGTACCCTAAATTTTTCGCGACTACAATACTTCCTTTTTACTTCGTACAAAGAAGTAAAAAGAAGGGGAACTTTTTATGTAAGTACTTTTTGTCCATTAACTTCATTAAATGTATGCAAAATAGAAGGTATTCTGACTGTGAAAAATTAGTTATATTCTAAGGACTACTAAAATTTTATTCCATGCAATATTCGAAAATGGAGATCATATGAATGATAATGACGATGAGATGGAAATTATATGAATGATAATAACAACGAGATGAAAGTTATATGAATATTAATAACGATGGGATGTAGCCTGTATGAATGATAATGAGGAGGAGATGGATAGTATATGAATGAAAATGACGGTAATATTGGATGGATATTGATCACGAGGAAGACAGTATGGATGCTGATAACAGCAAGAGCGAATAAGTATAAAGAAGAAGCCGGCGATAGGTTTCCTATTCCTGTTGCGTGAAGTCGTTATCTAATTTGTAGAAGAAGCCGACACCTTCGGGCGAATTAATCATCAAGATGGTCGAATGTAGGAAATGAAAAAAAAATTAAACAATCAGCGTAGAAATAAATCAGAGTAATATAGAGTTTAATTGTATTTAGGGTTACTAAGAATGCTTTCGTAGAGTTGGCAACAAGAGTTAAAATTCAAAACTAAATATAAGACGTCAGCCGTTTTCTATTAGTATCTTGCATTTTGTATTTTGTGTGCTGTATATGTATTTGGTATGCGTTCTGGTCTATTAAAATGACTTTCTAAATCAAGAAGCCCCATAGATTTAAATTCTGCAGTCCACATGAGTTCTACATGTATATGCGAATATATTTATGTACTTTTAGTGTGGCCGATTGCAAACAAAAAGAGAGGCGCACTACCACATGTTATAGCAGTCTCATATACAAAATTTCAACGTTCTTAGGCAACTCATTTTTTGAGTTATACGAGATACACACATATGTCCGTAAGTACGTACAGACGTCACGAAAAACACCCTTCTGAATGCATCTTTAATCCAATTTTAATCCATTTTCGGAAAGAGACTTTTGTTCTGTTTATACATACTGCTATCAAGCAAAAACTATCATTTAGATGGATTCGAGAGCTGTCAAAATGGATATTTTCGTTGAAATATGATACTCGAAATTTTTCCCGATTACAATACTTCCTTTACTTCGCAAAAGGAAGTAAAAAAAAAGAGGGTAAACTTATATCTTAGCTTTGGAAACCTTAGAGGTTCTCTCCCCCCCCCCAACTTTTATATAATTTCACGTAGAAAATTCAGAAAATTTTCAAGTTTTCAGTGTGTGCTACACTTTTCTTACGCTGACGCGATCACTCCCATGCATCCCTTCAAAATGTCTTTGGCAGCGCAGACTCTGCAACGGGATATAGCATAGTTGTATGAATCTCACTTTTTACCTCTAAGGTTTCCAAAGCTCCGAGCTGAGTTTCTATATCATATGAATTGGATAAAGTCATACTTCCATCTTTGGCGGCTTGAGCCAAAATCAGCCTTAATAGATCGCGAACATAGATTTCCACCAGTAATTCGTCGCTTACAAACTTGAATTTTAGCTGCGTGATAGCTGGTTTATATTTTTCACGTCTGAGGGATAGCAACTATCCATGAATTGTCTTGCTGGAGATCCAATGGCAGTAACCTATAACAAGTGCTGAAATTTGTCATCATCATCTATACTTATATTTTAGTCTATTTTTCTGAATTATCCCCCAAATCCTACACCAATTTAGGGTTTCTACATCGTATAATCAGCCGTCCAGACGGTACAGTGTTTAGGGGAACCAACTGCGATACCAAAGAACCCGGGCTCGAATCCCGGAGAAGGCATGGCTGCAACTGTCCATCCATTTATAGGAGGCAAAGGTGGTCCACCTATTAGGTGCCTCCATAATAAAGTGACCACCACTTCTGGCCTTGGTATGACGAAGTCGCCTGAGGGCCCGTCATTGGGAAAAAAGTCGCATAATGAGATATTGAAAGAGAAGAACGTTTTCAGTTATCACGTACAGGCTTTTATGTTCTTGACCAGAGTTTCTTAAACTGCGGGTCGCTGGACCTGCAGCAAGGGGTCGCCAAACATTTTAGCAGTTTTGATATTTCTTTAACTTATTTTAATAATTTTACAATTTCCAAATATTTTTACACAATGTATCTGAAAATAGATAAAGGTAAGACAATACAGATAAAGTAAAAACGAATGTAATATAAACGTTCATTTTACTTTCTTTGCACGTGACGCTCTCATTTTGTCTGTTACTTATTTAAAATTTAAAATTTTCACATTGTTCTATCCCTTAAAATCAGGAATTAAAGTTAATTACCTAAAACTGCAGTAGTATATTACAATACCGAGTGAAAAAAAACTGATAGTTTCAGTCACGTGTGTGTCGGATTTGTGCAATGCTTATGGGATCCCACAAAAACGTTTCGTAAATATTATGGGGTCTTGAGGTCCCAAAAAAAGTCTCAGCAATAAAGAAGGATCGCGACTAAAAAAGGTTTAAGATGCCTTGTTCTAGACAAAGCTGGCTCTTTTCCAGTCACAATCTTTTTAGAGAAACTGAAACTGGATTTCAGCCGCACCAGATTTTTGATAAAGACATACAAAGGGTGGAAGACGATTCAGATGTGAATTATCGCTTTTAGATAAAGACAGAATTTGTGAATGCATTGTGAGTGTGAAATTCAAACATTTAAGTTCCTCACTTCGAAAACATAAAACTAAAATTAATGATTCCGGTAGTGATACTCCAGATGTCGCATTGCTAGTAGGAGCTGATTATTCTAAACATTCAGTGACGGGCAATATCATTTTAACAGACAAAACTTTATTGCTATTGAAACATTCGACAGCATTATAAAGAACGAAAACGTTCTAGAAGATATTCAGTTTTAATTGTATAATCAGATATACACTAGTGAAAACATGTATAAATTTCTAGAGCGAAGACTTTTGTCTCGGATGGCAATATTAGAAGATACAATAAAAATTATATCTTACACAAGATAGTACCAAAGTTGTCCTAGTCTTTCGAACTATAATTATAATTATGGAATAAATACTAAGTTAAAAGAAAACTCAGCTAGCTGTCAAGCTGCTGTTTTGCCTAAAAGTAATAACAAAAGAGTTTTACTACTGAAATAATTGGTAAGCAGAAAAATGCCATCCTTTGATCTTCGCTTTTATTTATAAAAATTGTGTTAAAACATAATTTAGAAATTCCAAAAACTGATTTGCCGAAAATATACAAATCATATCACAAGCCTGCTGTATCAAGACTAGATGTTGTCATCACGAAGACCTATAAAGAGAAGAGACCAGGAAAGAAGAACAAAAATGACTCTTGTACAACTAGTATACGAACGCCTGAAACTAAGCGATCGAAAAGAAAATGCAAAAATAGGTTTTTTGTTAGAGGCCATCCAAATACTGTCAAGAAAGGATTAAGATCTGATGTTGCTAGGGCTTCAGCAATGAATCTTCCTTTTAAAGAGGTGGGAGGGGTCTAAGTGCTTAGGTAAGAACAAGATAAATAGACTACGCAATGAAGTCGCTTGTACTACAAAACTACTGCATTTTCAAATTCAAGTTTCACCAAATCCAGTTTATTTACTTTTATTATTACAAAGCACTCGAGGGCTATCTACCTAAATGAAGAAATGCAACTCAATATTTAGAATTTAATTTTTAATGTTTGTTATAATCTAACTATTTTGTGGCAACATTTTATTATTAATTTGGTTTGAATTTTTAGCTTAAAAAGACGGTGCGGAAAGAAGGTCTTCAAACCGTTGTTAATTAAAACGTTTCTCTTCAAAGTTTGTTTTTGCTTGTCCATAATTTTTAAAAGTCGGTTTGATTTCAAGTAAATTGGTCAGTTAATTTGGTTGCTGCATTACATCGTATAAGACCTATTTCGTAGATATAAATAAAGTGCATCCGCGAAACTGGAACTTCGGTCTCATCTTAAATAGTATCTATTAAGTAAACTTGGAGATTACTAGACCTGAAAATCGATATAGCTTTATTCGAAACTATATCGATTTCGAGGGCTGTCAAGTCCCTTTTCTAGAGGGACAAAAATTTTTGCTACAAGAGAATCTTCTATGTGAACACTCTCGAAATCGATAGAGTTATACAAAATCTATCCCAGTTCGCTGATGCATTTTTAGTACTAGATTTCAACCGAAGCGAACTTTTTGTCCATATCACTTTTCTGTCCAAATCACTTTTCAAATTATTGCCACCAGGTGTTATAGCCATGTATTATTTGTTTTAAAAAAGCTGTATAATTAAGAACCTGTCTACGTATGCATGTTCCCCGCATTGTGGAAAAACGAAGGCCCCTAGAACCACAAAAATTTTAATACATGTAGTCTTTCACCCGAACATGTGTATCTCGTTAATTTTTAGCACAAAGGGGCGTCAGCCCAGAAGGGCGTTTAGTCTCGAAACGGCATTTTGCGTCGAATCACTATAAACGGCAGTATCACTTTTCAAATTGCCCGTAACACTGCCCCCTTCCCAAGGACTGCACGTTCCGAAAAGTACAATCCCTGGACAGGAAGCCAAACAATAATTACAATAAGTAACTTAAAACAAATCCAATACTGTCAAATACAAATACAAATCAAATCAAATACAAAGTTAGAAATAAAAAGAAGCATAGTCTTATACTATTTACAATTACATACTCTACGTACTTTGGTTATCGCAAGGAGCTAACCTGTCGTAATGAATGACTTTACGCTTAAAGTTCGATAACTTACGGATCCGAACCACGACGTCGTTCAGCCTGTTTAAGACTGTGTACGAACCATTCCAAGGAGACTGTAGTTTCGGACACAGTCCTTTCCGTCAAGTCGGATTCCACAACCACACCTTGTCTCCTTCGTTTAATCGATGTCCGGTAGCTCTGGTCTCGTATCGGGGCTTTACCTTCTCCGTCGCCAAGTTGACCCGAAGTGCAAGTTGTGCAAAGTTGTGCATTACTTCAAACCGAGCCTGGATATCTTGGATGTATTCCTCAGGCGATGAAGGCGCATCCGGAGGGCGACCAAGCAAGAGATCACTACGCAGACGAAGATAACGACCGATGAGCATCTGAGATGAGGAATAGCCGGTAGTCTCGTGGACAGTACTGCGGTAAGCCAGTAAAAACAGTGGTAACTTCTCATCCCAGTCCTGTTGGTTTCTGGAGACCACTAATGAGAGGTCGTTAAGGATGGTTCGATTAAACCTCTCTACCATGCCATCTGACTGTGGATGTAGGGACGTCGTTTGGGTTTTGTCAATGCCGAGTACCTTGCAGAGCTCTTTGATTATAGCCCAGGTGAAATTCCTTCCCTGATCGGAATGTAATTGAAGAGGCACTCCGAACCTGGAAATCCAATGCTGTATTATTACCTCTGCTACTGTGGCAGCTTCTTGATCAGGAGTAGGATATGCTCCAGGCCACTTAGTGAAGTAATCAATGACAACGTATTTGTTGCCATCAGCAGTTCATGGCAACGCTTTGAAAAGGAGTTGCTACGTTGTAAACTTGCAGCTTGCTTCGGCCGCGTTTCTTCGGTCCTTTCCGACACTCACAGGCATCTCAAGATCGGCACCACTTTGCACGTCATCCTTTGCATTACCCCAGTAAAAGCGCTCTCTAACTGTCTGCAAGGTCTTCATTATTCCGAAGTGGCCTCCTTAAGGACTGCTATTTAATTCTTTAAGGACATCTGGAATCCGAAATCTGGGTAGTATCAGTTGCCATCTGAAAGCCTTTCCATCATCCGATTCGAATTTCCGGTACACGACTCTGTTTCGAATATGGAATGAGTCCCAGAGAGCCAAGTATTGTTTTGAAATAGGACTGTAGATGGAAATGTGCTGCCAGGCAAGTTTTCTGTTTTATTCTGTTTGATTCAATTATGGGTTTAATATCACGGTCTTCCAGCTGGTCTTTCCTGACTTCTTTGTCACTCCATGGGTCTGGATCAGCCGACATTGGTGTTGTAATTTGTTCTGCGACCGGATTAAGCAGCTGGTATTTAGCTTCGGCCCTGGAACAATACCGGCAGTTTTCTGGCCCAAGGTCTTCTAGACAGGACGTCGTCATTTCCATGTGATGATCCCTTCCGATGACGGATAGTTATGTCATATTCCTGGAGTCTGTATCCACCTGGCTATTTGACCCTCAGGATTCTTGAAATTTTAGAGCCGGGTCAACGAGGCATGATCCATGCGGGGTAGGAATTTACTGCCGCAGAGATAATGATGGAAATGTTTAACGGCTTTATTTGTGGCGAGTCCTGGTGACACAGTAATTCCCCTCCGGTTTTGATAGGCACTTGCTCCAGTAGGCTATGACACATTCTTGTTCGTTTATTTCTTGGGGCAAAACAGCACCGACACTCTCATTGCTCGCATCCGTGTCGAGAATAAATATTTTGTCGAGTTGAGGATATGTCAGAATTGGAGCCGATGTTAAGGCTTCCTTCAAGTTATTAAAAGCATCCTCACAATCTTTTGTCCACAAGAACTTTTGTTTGCCTTTCTGCTTTGGGTCTTGCGACAGAAGAAAAGTCCTTTACAAATCTCCTGTAATAGGTGCAAAGCTCCAGGAAACTTCTTAACTAAAAACCATTTTTGGGGCGTCTCCAATCTCTGACTCCGGACACTTTTTCCGAATCTATAGACACACTTTCAGCAGAAATGACATGTCCAAGATAAGCAACTTCCTGTCTGAATAATCTGCATTTAGCGGGACCCAAATTTAGATTGGCTTCTTTCAGTTTCTGAAGCACCATTCTAAGATTTTCCAGATGTTCTTCGAAACTCTTCCCGACGAAAATGATGTCATCCAAGTATATCAGACAGACTTCGTAGGAAAGACCTTTGAAAACAGTCTCCATGATGCGTTCGAATGTAGCCGGCGCATTACATAGTCCAAACGGCATCACCTTGAACTTGTCCCGTAGTAAATGCCGTCTTTTCTCGGTCATCAGAATGTATTTCTACCCACTCTTTGAATCAAGTGTCGAGAACCACTTGCTTCCAGAAAGAGTGCCCAGAATGTGGTCAATTCTAGGAAGAGAGTAACTGTCTTTCTTCGTAATCTCGTTAAACCGGAGATAGTCAATGCAAAATTTGTTGAACGGTCTTTCTTCCTGACGAGGCCTATGGGAGATGCCCAGGGACATGCTGAAGGCCCGATGACATCGCTTTCTTGCATGTCCTTTAAAAGTGTTCTTACCTCTTCCTGTTTAGCAATCGGTAGACGTCTTTGCTATTGCTTGATTGGTGGATGATCACCGCTATCGATTCTATGTTTCGTCAAACTGGTTCGACCCACGTCAGAAGACGAGCGGGAGAAAACATCCTGAAGATGTTGAATGACATGTTCGGCAGCATTCCACTCGTCATCTTCCAATTGTGCAATCTGCAATAGCTCTGATGTAATGCTTTCTGAAGACACGGATTCTGGGATGTTACTGCTTCGTTTAATACTGGTCACTGGAGTACTTACTGCAACCACTTCACTTTTCTTAATAACTCTCGCCTTGTCAGGTACATTGGCAACTCTCACTGCGATAACGGTCCCCGATAGGTCGACGAGTGCTGAAGTTACTAGTAGTCCTTTCGGGCTGTTACAGTTTTCGGGATATTCTAATACATCAAAGCGGAAATCTCTGCTGTCGGGTATAGATCCAGGAAGTAGGTGTTCTGTTCTTACTGGTACTATGATAGCATCTTGAGCTATGATTTAATGGATATATTTAATTTCCTCACCATTACTTACTAATAAGGTTATGTCCTCCGAGGCAGAATGCAAATCGTTATTTTTAACACCAGAAGCGCCGGAGTAGGCATTTTGACTGCTTTCGTCATTTTATCTGGGATTCCTAAAAAAACTAAGTCACAAATTTTCGGATTTTCCTAAAAAACCTCGAAAATTATTGGTACCAAATGTGAATCGAATAAAATTAAAATTAACGAAGCTATTATTAGTTATACCTCAAAGCGGCAAGAGCAGTCATATTGACTAGTAATACTGGTGATGTAACTTACATCTAAACTTCGCTTCCGCTTTAGAATTCTAATTCAACATTCAAACAAATAAAATAATCAAAGCTTCTTACCTGCCAGACGAGACCAATTCAATACAATATTTTATCCAATCTTATTGACGACACAGACAATACATGACGACAAGAAAACACTCATAATTACAGATATATAGAGAGTTCGCACTTAACATTTCATGGTTCACCATTCTTCGCAGTCTCAATCGTAATTAATTTAACTCAAAAAGAAGTCAGATGCACAGCGCCATCTGGCTTCTCGCTCAGAAAACTCGTTTTCTTCGAAAGAAATCTGACTTACACATTCCTTTCATTCGCTGATTATTTACAACAGGATATACTTCCCTTTCGCTCAGAAAACACCTTTCTTCGTAGGTCCAACATCTTATGCAAAAAGAAATTTCATGGACAATGGTGTCGAGTGCTTGGAGGTTGTTTGTGGATGAATCGATGTGCCTAAATGCATGGAAGCAGAGGCAGTTTTGAACAATGAAGAAATTTGGACACTATCTTTGGAAGAGCTTGATGCTTTTATTGCTATTATTTATGCAAGAGAAGCATATGGTTCCAATGATATGGATTATGATTATTGACACTGGGTTCTCCCTTTTTTTCGAGAAACAATGTTTCGCAATCGTTTTCGATATATTATGAAATATCTAAGATTTGACTTGAAGTGAAATAGAACTCAGCGTTTAGAAAGTGATAAGTTTGTATTTTTTCAGATATTTGGAACAGATTTATACAGGATTTCCTATAAGCTAGGAGAAACTCTAATTGTGGATGAGCAGTTATTTTCCTCCAAAGCCAGATGTAAGCTTATACAGTATATGCCAAATAAACCAGAAAATTCAGTATCAAATTTTGGATGCTAGTCTATGTAGATTCAAAATTTATGTGCATTGCTTTTCCATATCTTGGAAAAGCTATATCGAGAAGTGAAACTGAAAATCTTCCTGAAAATGTAGTAACGCGTCTTCTAAGTCGTTATCCGAATTCAGGTAAAAATTTGACTGCGGACAGTTATTTTCCACACTATCATTAACTAAAAGTCTTGAAATGAAAAACAGAAGTATTGAGGACACAGTAAAAAGACATCGAAAATAAATTTCGCATGAAGTAAGGAAATAAGGAACCCAGCTACTTGAAACAGCTTTGCTAATGAATGGTGAAACTACATTGACGGTCTATCAGGGAAAAAGGAATAAAAGTGTCCTAATAATAAGTACCTTACATCCGCGTGTAAATGTAGACTCATAAAATAAAAAGAAATTTAAAGAAACAGTAGAGTTCTACAACAAAACCAGTTGATATTCTTGACCAGATGACGTGTAAGTATTCTGTTCGGATTGCTTCATCTAGATCATAGGTTCCCAACGTGGGCGATAACGCCCCCTTGTGGGCGTTTCAGGCTTTCAGGGGGCGGTAAAAATCCCAGAGAAAATTAGGGGGCGTTGATATGGCACAGAGGGGCGTTGGAAGAATAGCCAAATATAGTCTAAAAAAGACTTAAAATCACGCTGATAATTCATTTCTATCACGTGTGCGAAAATTCACATATTTCGATATGAGACTTCACTGTTCAGAGAAAGACATACCTCTCTAGTATGTACGATTCTGGGGCTGCATGTGCTAAAACTAGCAACCTGTCTTGCCAATTTGGCGAGATGCACTCCAAAAAGTCGCAGAAAACTGTTGACTTTTGTTGAAAGGGTCACCATTTTAGTGAAAGGAGCAGTAGAACCGGAGTTCATAATATCAGAAGGAAAAGCCTTCAGTGCAAAAATATATCTTTATTGTCTTTATGTACATATTTATGTTACGTCCAAAGCCCGAAGTTCGGCCAGTTCGCGTTTTGGCCAGGAGGTTTGGCCAAAGTCCGAAATACTTGCAATTAATATTGTATTTTATACTTTGGCCGGCCATTTCGCGAAGTGGCTGGGAATTCTTGGCCAAAGCCTGATGTGATAATGGTAGATTGAGTCTATGGAGCAGAAAAAGACTAAGGATCACCCTTAAAGGTAGTTGACAAATTGAGTACTCAATTTGCCTCTGTATTCATACTCGATACGCAACGCATTTGCTTAAGATATAATTCGTCATTTTGAAGGGCGCAAATCTAATCTTCACACTATCACATTGTTACAGCATATGCGTTCACTGAATAGTTTCTACTCGTTGAACTCACAGAAGTACTCATTTTTAAATACTTCATTTTTAACAGTGTGTAAAACCATCTGCCCTTGATTTCTTTTTTCCCAAATTGGCCGGTCAAAGCCAGAAATCAACAAAAAGATTGGACATTCGCCGGTAAGTTTACAGCAACGTTGGCCAAAATGCGAATTGGCCGATTTCGGGCTTTGGCCGTAACATTTACAAAAAATGTCACTGGGACTAAAAAATGCCACTTACAAGCGGCAACGATAGCGAGATCTCCAACTAAACTGTATTCTAAGAGAGTCTGTAAAAGTGCGTAGGCGACGTTGGACGCGGGAAAAAATTAGAGCGCCGAAATAAGCGGCGGCGGAGTAGACAAATCGTCGCCAGTGGTTTATCCGATCAAAAATTGTAGGTAGCTAAAAATAGAACAGCCCCGCAGAATGCTACAGACTCAGGCTCACACTATCTATCGTTCATCGCAGCATGTACTGCGTACGATGAAAACGGCGTTGCCTTAATATTTTGCTACTTCAACTTATATTATTTAAACCGGCAGTATCCCTTGCAGCTCCCTTAACTTGGATCAAGTATAAGTAAAGAAAAACCCATGTCGGAAGCAAAAAAGAAGAGGCGGCAGTACAGTGCGGATTATATAAAATACGGATTTATCGAAAATCCCTCAAATCCATCATCTCCATTGTGCCTTATTTGTCAAAAAACATTTTCGAATGAAGCGATGAAACCTTCTAGGCTTCAAGATCATCTTAATAAAATGCATCCGGATAAGAAAGACAGAGATATGACCTATTTTCTAGAGATAAAAAAGAAGATTGAAAATCAGCCAACTATATCAAAATTATTTTCATCAGCTTCTAAACAAGACGATGACGGACTTCGAGCTTCGTACAATATCTCATTGTTGATTGCTAAAACAGGCAAGCCACATACTATTGGGGAAGATTTAATTTTACCAGCAGTTAAAGAAGTAATAACCACCGTGCTCCATAAACCAGCTACAGATATTATCCGAAAAATTCCTTTGAGCAATAATTCTGTGCAAAGACGAATTGATGAGATGGCTGAAAACATTGAAGAATCGTTGTGCAATTATCTGCAGACTTGTCAATTTTCAATTCAGCTGGATGAGTCCACTTTACCAACCAATGAAGCATTGTTATTGTCGTACGTGAGGTTTATCAAAGATGAAAAAATATGTCAAGAAATGTTGTTTGCTACCAATTTGGAAACAGATACAAAAGGAGAAACCATATTTGATACACTGCAAAAGTTTTTTGACGAAAAGGAAATTCCTTTTAATAATATTTTGTCGGTTGCTACGGATGGCGCACCGGCTATGACAGGGCGTCACAAAGGCTTCATAGCATGCTTAAAAAATAAAGTTCCGGACGTGCTTGCTGTGCATTGCGTAATTCATCGACAGCATTTGGTTGCGAAAAATTTGAGCGAACGTCTCCATACATCACTGCAATATGTTATAAGAGCAGTTAATAAAATCAGAAGTAACTCGTTGAATGACAGATTATTTAGTCAGCTTTGCATTGCAAATGATGAAGATTTCAACCGATTGCTGCTTCACACAGAGGTGCGCTGGCTTTCAAAAGGTACTTGTTTGACTCGATTTTACAATCTGTTTGAATCTGTGATAGAGTTCCTAGGAAACAAAGACACGGAATTGCGCGACAACCTCATCGCATCAAAAAACGATATTGCGTACTTAGCAGACCTCTATAAATTGTTTAATGATGTCAATCTCCAACTTCAAGGAGAAGACTTAAACTTGATTAAGACTAAAAATAGCATTGCTGCTTTCGTGTCTAAACTGCTATTATATAAAAGAAATATAGGCAGACGTGAATTCCATACCTTCCCATGTTTATCAGCAGTATCATTCAAGCACGACGACTTGCTTGTTTACTGTCAGCACTTGGAAAACCTCTACAATGACTTCAAGGAACGATTCGAGGACATTTTAAACATGGACATACCAGACTGGGTTTTGGATCCTTTTTCCAATGTCAACACAGCAGGACCATCTCAGTTAGAAGAAGAACTGATAGAACTGACGACAAATGAGGAATTAAAAATTAAATTCAAGAATGGCTACCAAGAATTTTGGCTGCAGAAGTCGATTTCGCAATTGTATCCAAGATTATGGTCGATTGTGCAACGATTTCTGCTAGCATTCCCATCTTCATATTTAGCAGAACGTGGATTTAGTGCTGTAGCAACATTGGTAACGAAAAAGAGAAATCGGCTCCATGTTACTGAACGCGGCGATTTACGATTGTTTTTAAGTAAAATCGAGCCTGATATTAACAAGCTTCTTAAAATGCATCAAATTCAGCCTTCTCATTAGTTAAGTTAGAAATTCGATGCCTTTAAATTTTAATAAAAATACTTTTTAATAATAATTAAGTATGCCTTTTGAGTGTTCTCTGAAACTGTTAATTTATTTATTTAGAAAGCAATAGTTTATTATGGATTATTTCGTATCATCAAAACCCCTGCCTGTCCTTATAACAGGCAAGCTAAAACTTTTATTTTTCTTTTTAAATAACGAAGAAATTCAGTAGCGTTTCAATTCCAACAACATTCTATCTATTAGTAATTTTTTTTATTTAATTCTTGTTTTCACCATGCATTATGTACGCTCTTATTTCTCTAGGGGGGCGGTATTGAAATATTCACTAGAAAAGGGGGCACCAGTTCGAAAAAGTTTGGGAACCTATGATCTAGATGGCCTGTGCATATTTTCTATTATATGCTGAATTTGGCAGGAATGAATGCCTACGTTATCTATCACAAATTGAGTGCTAAAAATATTATAAGGCATAGCTTCCTCTTTCAATTAGCAGAAGAGTGAAATTTATAATAAATTACATATTTTTTACAAAAATAATCTGTTGTTCATTACAGAAGATCTTAAACAACTATAAATAAAATTCCTAAAAGCATTATAAAGTATTTATATTTTCATATATACCTTTAATTCGCTGAGCAGTCAATTTGACTGCCGTTGGCGTATTGTGAAATATATCTTCATTTTATTTAAATCAAATAAAAAAACTGAATCATATTTGTATTAAACGAGAAGAATAGCAGGATTTTTTTAATGAGTATATTTCATGTTACTTCATCTTTACATCAAAACATATTTTCCGAATTCTCATCTTTGAACTGTAAAATTATATTAAAATAATTCCAAATGCCCAATTAAAACATGGTTCTGATTTAATTCTATGTTTGCAGAAATTTAAGGCTAGCATAGAATCATCATTGATTTTTCTCGCATTTCTATAACGTTCATGCATCTCAAGTATTTTTCTCGGCGATAATTGCTTCATTCTTAATAATAATTTTAAGTTTCTCTTCAGTTATTATGTATTAATTATTCTCCTATCATTCAAGTCAGTATACAATAAGTGTTTACTCCTCATTTACACTGGTGTGCAAAAATTAAGGACGAAGTCGAAAAATTAGCATATCAACTGAACGAAGAGGCAGAGCGGACAGAAAGACAATCAGGAGATTACGTAAGGTGATGTACGGTAGCACATGCGCAGATATGCAGGTAGACGTAATGGGGGAGTGTCTGAGTAGTATAAAGCATGTTGTCGGTGTAAGATCAGTATTTCTGGCAAAGAGATTGAACGCCGTATAGCAGTTAAAATCACACCGAGTTGCTGCCTCAGCGAGAAATGGCGAATAATCAATCTGTTAGACGACATCTGGATGCTTTTACCCGAGGTCGAATCATTGGGAAGTTGGAGGAAGGCTGCAGTGTGACAAGTGTGGCTGCAGAGTTCGGAATTGCTCACAGCATCGTTTCACGACTTTGGAGACAATTTTAAACTACAGGAACAGCTATCCGGGGGTTTAGTAGTGGTCGTCCACGAGGAACCACACCCGCAGATGACCGGTATATTGCCTTACAGGCCAGAAGAAACAGGCGGCAGACAGCGGGAGAAATCGCTAGACACACGACACAGGCGACTGGACGACCGATATCGCGTTTTACCGTGGCCAGAAGACTGCACGGTGGTGGTCTGTTTGCACGACGCCCTGTACGGTGTGTACCTCTAACGCCTGCCCATCGGAGAAGGCGTTCTCTGTGGTGCCGGGAACACCGGAATTGGAGAGACAATGAATGGGGACGAGTACTCTTTACAGATGAGAGCAGATTTAGTCTGAGTTGCGATTCTAGACACATACACATCTGGACAGAGCGGGGAACACGCAATAACCCCTTCAACATCATCAAAAGGGACTGTTTTGGAGGTCGCGGAGTTCTCGTTCGAGCAGACATAATGCTTGGTAGCCGGACCGACCTTCATATCTCCCAAGGAGGTTCGTCACCTGGGACTGCTATTGTAACGAGGTTCTTCTTCCTTACATGCGTCTTTTCACAAGGGCTATGGGTCCTCAGTTCCTCTTCATGGACGACAACGCTCCACCTCATCGCACAGTTACTGTCGAAGAGCTGTTGGAGAGTGAAGATATTGAACACATGGATTGGTCGGCAAGGTCTCTGGATCTAAATCCCGTCAAGCATGTACGGAACTTACTAGGGAGACCCGTGGCAGCACGTAACTTATCGCCAGTAACGATTCCGAAACTGCGATTGGTGCTACAAGAGAAACGAGCAGCAGTGTCTCAACAGCTCATTAACAACCACATATCCAGCATGCACAAATGATGTGAAACCTGCCTAGCAGTCAGGGGAGATCATATCCCCTATTAAAGACCGGATGTTTCTTGCTGGACACCCATCACAGGGATGTTTCAGCCTTCAGTCGCATTGCGCTCCATGATACTTTTTCAATAAAGCTTCTTTTTATCCCTCTGATTTATCTTTTAGTAAATGTTGCTTACATTACTCATGTCCTTCGGTATTGGGGATCTTACGGTATTAAATGTGTTGATTTGGAAAGCTTTTGTACAAAGTTATATTGAAAAAACCGTCTCGTCCTTAATTTTTGCACACCAGTGTATGTTGATTAAATAAAGGAACTTGAGAAGTTTACCACATAACAGGTGAGTGTCAATCAGTTTACCATTCAGTGCATTCAGTTTCTGAGTTCATTTCAGAAAGGTATGAGCTACTAACAGTATTTTACCATTCCTATGAAGGTTATAGTGTAGTGTACAGTTTCAGAAGTGAGTAATACAGATTTTCCGTAATTCAGCTTTGGTAACAATGATTTTTTTATAAACTGGAATTCTTAATGCATTCAAATTTGTTATGCTTTTGCATAATAAACTGTGTAAAACTGCATTAAATTTAATCTCTAATTGTTAAGAGAACATAGGAATGCGTTTAGGAAATGCAGAAATGTTTAAAATAAGTGATTCATATTAATCCTCAAATGAAACAAATTATACTATATTTTTACCTTTATACAATTATTTAAATATATTGAAGCTGTGCGGTGTAAGAGAATTATTTTAAATTTATAGCCTAAAAATCTCATAAAATTATAATTTGTCAATGGAGAAATAATGGTGAAAGAGAATGCCCCTTTTGTATAACTAAGGTGACTAAATATATTTTCTGTAATTTAGTTTCCATAAACACGTTTTCCAGCTACTGGTTTTTGTACCCATAACTATTCGCTCAGTATTACAGATTAAACAACAAATCGTTAATTTGAAAACTAAGATTGTAGTTAACTAATTTAGGAACTATGATTGTGATGATTTACAAAAGCTTTTAGTTCAAAATGAAACGTTTCCTTATACAGCAAAATATTCAAATAGGAAAATATCCTATAAAAATAATACTAAAACGTTTTTCTTTCATCCAGTTATCAAAATAATTTAGCTCTTTTTCTGGAAGAAAAGCAATTAAAGAAAAGAGAAATGGAGATCAGAAAACAGTACTGAAAGCTTAATAATTAAAAACATATCCCAAGCCAAATAGAATTTTGTTACATATTTCTATTTAGAATGAGGGGGAAAAGGCATTAAATTAAGAAATCTAGTTATTATTATAAGAAATGTATTTATTATAGATATTGCAAGCCAAAGAGTGTTTATTTATTTATTTATTTATATTTTGTTTTTAAAATATTTCTATTTTGAAAGAAGGAAAAGTGGTGTTAAATTAAGAAATATAGTTGAATTTTCAATAAGCTATAATAAGAATTCAGATTTTTAATACAACTTAGAAATTTTGGAAAATTATGAAGTCTCTTTTAATATTAAATTCTTAACAATGAAAGCAAAAGATACATAGATTCCCTTCTGGATAGGGAATACTCAAAAGTGTTTGCCATATAATACGCTTAGAAAATGACCATATGATCACTTTTGCATCATATATACTACGTTCTGCATTTCCTATACACTATGGTTCATAGACATACATAATTACCACAAATGGATTACAGTTATCTAAGCTTAATAAGGTGAGATACAACCTTAGTATGATGAGAAAATTTCAAATGATCATGTTGAATATTTTCAATAATTTAAAAATTTTGAATATTATGGAAATATTTTAATAACTTCAAGAGTAGAATTCCTTACTGGATCACTAAAACATTGTTGTAGTTACCTGTTCTCTAACATAGGAGTATATCACGCTAATCATTTAGAAAATAATCCTGGGTTGCGTGACATTCATTTGCATCGTTAGTTACATTACATTCATAGCACTTTATTATGCTACATTCATGTCACTCAATGGCGTTATATTAAAGTCGCAATGTGTCGTTGCATTAACCTCGCAGTGTAACTTCACAACAATATCACAGTGTAACTTCACAACAACTTCGCAGGGTGACTACGAATCAACGTTACAGTGTGACTTCACAGCAGTGTCCTAGTGTGACTTAACATAAACGTCCCAGTGTGACTTCACATCAATGTGGCACTGTGACGTCGCAAAAATCGGACATTAAGCTATTCCTACAATGTTACTGCGACATTCAGATCGTCACTGTGTGACTCGTTTGCAATGTCATAGCGACGTCGCCGTGCTGTTGGAGTTATGTTTAAACATACTACATGTTAGATACGACAGTAAATGTTCACCATTCTGTCCATTCATAAATTCATTTCTACCTAAATAATCTCTCGAAAAATTTTAAACTCTACCAAACAGGCTTATTCTACCAAAATATCACTTTTTACAACTGTTGCCACTCGAAGTAAAACTAAAATGAAAATAAAACTGCACTTGTTGAATGTATGAAGAATGCCATACTTAGCATACTTCCACCATTTGATAACAGGATTTTTATCAAAAGAAATATTTAATTAAACTAAAATTTAACCTAAAAGTCAATTTTAAAGTTCACTTAAAGGTCTATTTTAAAGTTCACTTAAAAGTCTATTTTAGAGTTCACTTAAAAGGTCTTGTCTAGCAATAGAATTTCACCTCCAGTTGTTTGCGATTTACCCATCAAAACCCCTCCTAGCAATGTTTTGCATGGCAAAAATGCCTGTACTTAATTTCTCTATTTTTCTTGTATAAATATTTCCTACAAAGCCTGTCAAAAGATCAATCTGTGGGTTGATACAATCAACATCTGTCATATGAATTCCCTTTCTAGTAATTCTGATGTCCATGGTCCTTCTGTAGAGGAGGTATAGATCCACAAATTATAGGTTGATCTAAAACAGGAATCTTGCAACTCTAAGCAGTATGCAGATTCTCAACACTTATTTTATAACATTTATGATTCATATCAGATATCCTTCCTCCAAACATAATGCGTGTTAATTTTTATGAGCTTCTGATCTTATTCCTAAAGATTCTACTGTTGATTTTAAAACATAGGAATACTGAGATCCAGTATCGATCAAAGCTCGAAGATGAAATTTCTTTCCTTCATGTTGAATGGCAATTTCTAAAGTTTGAAGCAAAACTCTTCCTGAAGTGCATGTTGAAGAAAGAGTGCTAATTTCTCAATTTTCTTGACTGCACTCGACAGGAACTTTTGATTTCTGCTAAAATTCTGGACAACAAACAATGCAATGCTTTCTACTATAGAACTTTTCTTTTACAATTTTTGGCTCAATGGTTTGTTTTGAAACACGTAAAGCAACATTTTTTCTCTTTCATAATTTTCAATTTTTCATCATGACTTAAATTTTGGGCTTTGTAACAATCTTTGCTTTCATGAGATTTTTCACAGAATATACAGTTTATTACATTATTGTTATCTATTTCTTTTGCTCCCGAAAACAAGTTGCTTGTAGTAGGTATACTAATAGCTTCCTATCCTTATGAATTATTCTGTAGGGATCACTTTACTTCATACCTGGCTTTGCTATTCTTTCTTCCCCTTCGACCTCAGCTCTTACAAAATTTAAAAGCTGGGTCAATCTTGCACTATACGATTGCTCTTCATTTACTGAGTTTCTCAACAAACTTTCAAGACGTCTTCTAGAATACACGACTCCACAAGTGGGAAGAGCATTGCAGAATACTAAGTGTTGTTTTGGTAGTATTCTTAACAACTAAAGTTAATAGCTCAAGAACGTAGTATTCCACTAACAATTCCTCACGGCCAAATCTTGCTTTGAGGCTTTTAATCGCTTTGCAGCCGTAGATGGATAGCTATCAATGATCTCTTTCGCTCTTGTACCTGGCGACATACACTGTATTAAATATTGGAATTTGTCTTCCAACTTTATTTCTTTATGATCGCGAATTCGTTTAAACTGACTCCAGAAGCACAACCGTTCTTTGAATTCACCACCAAATTTCATTAGTTCAAATTTGAGACGTTATACTTTTGATTTCTCATCAATTAATATATTCCTGTTTGGTTGTGATTTACTCTCTATAAAAGAATTGAGGCAAAATATAGCTTTATCAAATTTGACTTTATATTCTTCTACGGATTCAAATTCTTCGGAATAACTTTTACCATTATCGTTAGCACGTAAGGCAAGTTCTAAGATTTCGCTGTCAAGAGTCATTAAATCAGCACTAATGCGTTCTAAAATAGCTAATTTAATCTTAACATCACTTATTTCTATATTTTCCTCATCAAACAGAGACATTAGACTTTTATATGTCTTAGTAAACGATGTTCGTAACGGAGATCGCTTCTTAACAAGATGCTCCATTGCAAACCAAACCCAAAAAATTCAATCAAGTATTTCTTAGATAAAGTACTTACCTCTTATATTTTAATCACGTAGAGAGAGTCACCAAATGTTAAATACGATAGTGAATGTTCACTATTTTGTCCATTCATAAACTCATTTCTACCTAAATAATCTCTCTAAAAATTTTAAACACAAACAAGTTTGTTCTACCGTTACGATATTCCCAAAGACCCACAAATTACCATTGCTCTTTAGCAGATGATACTGCAGTTATGACCCAAATTTCTACAGTTACTGTTGTCCAGCTCCTTCTTCAACATTACCTCAATCATCTAGAAAATTGACTCATTCTTTAGAGGATTGCAGTTAATACTGAAAAATCAAAAGTAATTATCTTTCGTAAAGGACAAACAAATTTCACACCACCAAGACCTCTTCTGCTTGATGAAGAAATTGACTGGAATCCAATGTCTAGGAATCATTCTAGATAAAAAATTGACTTTTCAGAAATTTCTTAGGGAAACTGCGAAAAATATTAATATTACGCTTGCAACTATGAGCCCACTTCTTGGCACCAGAAGTCATATGCCCGCTTCAAATAAACTCCTCTTATATAAATCTATACTTCGACCAGCATTACTCTATGTTAGTCTTGTCTGGAGCCATGTTGCTAAAACTCACCTGCTACACATTTAAGTTATTCAAAACAAAGCACTTAGATTGTCAACGCGCCATAGTTCATTCCAAATTCGTTGTAATGAATCTATTTCTCGTCGATAGCTATAAATCACAGTAATATAATACCACACATATATTAGAAACAACGCACTTTACATTCAATATAGGTGGAAATTATTTTGATTAATTGATAGATGGCGCTAGCGTTTCGTGTGAAACGTGACATGCCTTTTTTGAATTTCGGCAGACTCTCCACCAGGAGCTCTATGGATAGGTAGATAGATAGATTCGTGCGTAGCTTCGCACATTAGTCGAATAGGAACAATGAAGTTCCTGTTAAAATATTTGATATTTCGATTGGCATGAGTATTTTCGATCTTTTATGATCAGTGCAAACCTGTAAGTGATTACTTGTAAATAATGTACATATTAAACTTTACGTTTTTAAAATTATTCAACCTTTGATTTGTACGACTCTTTGAATTTTTGAAAAATATATTTATTTCCCTAGCGACACTCTGGCGCTAGGTTCCTTGCTTACAGCGTCACATCTGAATTGCAACTCCAAATGCACAAATATGTATATCATTTTAAGAAGCTACATATTCTAAGCAAACTGTAATAAATCTAAAAGGAAATAAAAAAAGTATGAAAAACAGTTACTCACAGACGATAGTTCAACGCTACTCCTAGTGCGCATGCGCTATTCGTCAACATTCTCCTCTGTCGGAGACAGGCTGACGCTAATAATTCTCAGCTAATACAAAACACTCCCGGCGTTGAAATTAACAATTTCAAAACTATTATTACAAAGAATATTGATATAAAAACACAACAATAATACTTAACAAGAATAAATCATACTGAAGAATGTACATGGTGTTTATAATAGAAATAAGACAATCATTCTACAGGAAGTATACATATATCTCGAACATTTCGTTTTAACAAATTTTGATTAGGCAATCTTACAGTTACTACTCTTACTTTGTTATCCCTACCATGAAAAACTTCAGCTATTCTCCCCACTAACCATTTGGTTGAAGGCAAATTTTCATCTTTTATTAATACAAGAGTTCCTAACTGAACGTCGTCTTTTAAAAATTTCCATTTCTGACGTTCTTGTAGATTATTAAGATAATCACGTTTCCGTAATTTCCAAATTTTCTGTGTATATTTAGTGATTCTTTGCCATTTAGAAAGTCTGTTTTCATTTATGTTGGATAAATCTTGCTCAGCAAGAGTTGTGATAGGTCTGCCAACCAAAAAGTGTCCTGGGGTCAAAGATTCAAAATTGTTATAATCAGCTGAAATTGGAGTAAGCGGTCTTGAGTTCAATACTCCTTCAATTTCTGTTAAAACAGTTAAGAATTCTTCCAAAGTTAAACACTGATTGCCAATAACTCTCTTCAAATGACTCTTAAAGGATTTAACCCCGGCCTCCCAAATTCCGCCGAAATTTGGTGACTTGGGAGGAATGAATTTCCACTCTATACCTTCAGTGGTATAAAATTTTGCTAAATTGTCATCTGGACACTCAACCAATTTTTGATATTTTTTAGTTCTACATTAGTACCAATAAAGATTTTAGAATTATCACTCATTATTCTGCTACATTTTCCTCTTCTAGAGAAGAAACGCTTTAAGCTTGCAATAAAAGATTGGCTAGTTTGGTCTGTCACAAAGCCTAAGTGTATGGCTTTTGTACTCATACATACATATACTACGACATAGATTTTGTTCAAAACTCCCTTACGTTGATTCTTAAACTTTACAGCAAATGGGCCTCAGAAATCAACACCAGTTATGTTAAGTGGGTATGAAGGTGTAACACGCTCTTTGGGCAACTCAGCCATTATTTGTTGAACTGTGATGGGTTTGTTTTTAAAACATGTCACACATCTGTAGACAATCTTTCTACAATTGTTTCTGCCATTAAGTGGCCAGAACCTTTGTCGTACCTGATGTAACAGAGATTGCGATCCTAAATGAAAGTACTTCAAATGAAAATGCTCTAAAATACACTCACGTTTGTGAAAATTGCAACACCAAGAAGGAATCGTCATAATTGAATGCAATTTAATACACAGTTGAGTGGTAGTGGTACAAATAAATGATTAAATGTTCAAAGCAAACAAACAAGAACAAGAGATCAGAATCAGTATTTTGTGTG
>KK114992.1:25205-80546 GCA_000611955.2 Stegodyphus mimosarum | reverse complement strand
CTAAGAAGTTAGAATCATTATGCAGTTCATTGTCCTTTTTAAGTTCATTTGGGCACACTTCTTCAGCAACCTCAATTGATAAGTCCTGATGAGGAATCTCTGAACGTGTTAGAAAGTCATAACATGACCACCATTTGGAACAGTTCACTACGCGTCAGAAGATCTGCTGGGTTCTCTTTTGTTGGACAATGGAACCAGTCTGCCGGCTTTGTTAGCTTCCTTATCTCGTTAACTCTGTTGGCGATGAAAGATTTCCATTTGGTACTGGTACCTTTAATCCAGCACAGCACTATTTTGGCATCAGTCCAATAAAATATTCTCGAGAATTTCTTTTGATCGAGCAAATTTTTCACTTCAGAACCTAAACGCGCTGCTAGTAATGCACCAAGTAATTCAAGACGAGGTAACGTAATTCTTTTCACACTTGCTAATCATACTATAGAAATGATCCTATGAAGTATGATCTTTAATTCACAGGTGCAACATGACATTTTGATGCAATGAAACTCACAGAAATTTCTTCTTGCTTACGCAGTTTTACGTAGACAACAGTACCGTACGCCTTCTGACTGGCATCTGAGAAGCAATGAATCTCTATGGAATCGGCTTCGGGATTCAAAATGAATCTTAAAACCGTAATTTTACTTAGATGATGACACTCACAACACCACTTTGCACACTCTTGCGAGATATCTGTAGGTAATTCATCAGCTCATGTCAATTTCCGAACCCAAAGTTCTTGTAGCAAGAATTTCAGTCTAACAGTAAATGGAGTTATTAACCCAAAAGGCTCAAAAATCTTCCCTGCAGTTTTCAAGATGAACCGTTTCGTATTACGCATATTTTTAAGAAGTTCCATCAAACTGTCTGTATCTATGCTTAGACTGTCTTCATTAGTATCCCAGAACATTCCCAAGATCTTAAGTGTCTCGTTTGAGTCATTGACTTTATGTGGATGGATCTCGAACTCTTCTTCTTCCCATTTTATCATCAGCTTAGGATCATTGGATACCCACTTACGCAAGTTCATATTTGCTTCACTCATAATTTGTTTAGCTTTACGCGATAAGCTTAGAGCCTCCTCTACACTGTCCTAACTGGTAATAAAATCATCAACATAAACACAAGAATTAAATATTTCAAATACATCTGGCTGCTCGTCTCGATATTTTCGAATGCGTTCTTTAATTGTTGCAGCCAACAAGAACGGACTTGACTTAATCCCAAAATTTACGCGCTTAAATCTATATGTCGCTAGTTTCAGATCATTTAATTGTGTGTGTTCCACAAACAAGAATCGTACTGCATCTTGATCCTTTTCTGCCAAAGCAATCTGCAAAAATGCTTTTTCTACATCCGCTGAAATTGCAACTTTATTTAATCGGAAATTAATTAGCAGATGGAACATGTGAGGATTCAAATTTGTCCCTGTCCATTAGACAATCGTTCAGTGATAACTGGCCGAACTCATGTGAGCTGCCGTCAAACACTATTCTAGTTTTTCGTTGAAGCACTGGTTTCTCTAAATACCGGTTGATGTGGTAGGTAAAAGACTGGTTTATCAACAGGTATATTTTCATCTGACACTTTCTCAATAATACCTTGCTTGAGATACTCACATAATATTTCACTATATGTAGAAAACAGTGTTTTATCATAATTCATTCGCTTTACAAGAGCTTTTAATCTATTTTCTGCTACACGGTAATTATCAGCTAATTCACTCCAGTCCCTTTTCCAAGGTAAAGTAACCTCGTAACGACCAGCTTTAAAACAAACTGTCTTATTAAATATTTCCAATGCTTTGTCTTCCTCATGACAGTAAGGATCATCTTTAATTCCTAATGATTCTAGCTCGAAAAACATTTTCAATTCACTCTCTGAATTATCATTTATTAACCCACAATACGATAAATTAATTCGCCGTGAATCATTTATATTTCCGCTAACTATATACCCAAACACACTGTTTTGTAATATCAAACCTGTGTGAGGAACATAGATTTGACCAGATCGTAACATATCATAGAAAACTTCCGCTCCAAGCAACAGGTTTACTTTCTCTCGTTTATAAAATTCCGGATCCGCTAAATTCACCTTCTCAGGAATCATAAGGTTACTAATATCGATAAACTTTGCGGGAGTTAAACCTGCTATTTTCGGAATTACCAAAAACTCTAGTCTTCTTTTATACGTTTGTTCCTGATTACAGATAAGAGCAACTGTTTTTCGTTTTATCGTAGTTGAAATACCTGATATACTGCAAACCGAAATGTTTGTCTTTTCCCTTTTTAAATTAAGTATATTCGCTAATTCAGTGGTGCAAAAACAAGAAACACTTCCACTATCACACAACGCTTTCACCTTAATTAAAGTTCCATCATTAGTCTCAACAAATACAAAAGCGGTAGATAAGATTACATTTTTCCCTCTGTTAGTGCCCGTAGCTGCTGTAAAGTTTCGTTTTGAGTTTTAGCTTGAAATGCAGGCGCATGTACATTTAATGCGTTTCTGTTTTGATTACCCAACTCGTTCTGATCTGAACTGTCTGCTTCTTCTACTGTGGTACCAACGGAACTTTCGTTTTGATAACATAGGAGTAAGCTATGTTTTTTCTTACACTTCTTGCACAAGTGATTGGAAGAGCAATTTCTCACACTGTGCAAATTAAAACAACAAAAACATAAATAATGCTTTTTCACAAATTCTACTCTTTCTTTTACACTTAATTTCTGAAATTTAGGACAATTAAAAAGCTTGTGATTACTCAAATTGCATAATCTACACGAATTATGTGCATGTTTTTCGTTTGCATTAGAAACGACAGCGGTAACTCTATGTATAACGTTTTTTTTATTAGTCACACTCTTTGAAGCGTTGAGAGTTCTTGCATGATCTTTAAGAAATTCTATAAGATCATTTAAAGTAGGCAAGTTCTCTTTCTCTAATTTTCTTTCCCACCATATTTTGGTGTTAGGATCTAATTTTTGCCCTAAAATGTATGCAAATACATTGGAAGAAAACCCTTTAACACTCTGATTTAAAACCTCTAATGATCTCACGCATTCATTTGTAATGTCAATCAAGTTTAATATCGCTGACGCTGACTCATTTTGCATAGGATTCATATTCACAAATCGTTTCAGATGAGCATGCACTTGTTCGCGGTGATTAGAGAACCTTTCTTCTAGTAATGAAAAGGCTAATTTATAATTGGAGTCAACTATAGATATTGACTGCACAATACGATAAGCATCTCCTCTTAGCGCAGATTTTAAGTACTGTAATTTGACCGTATCTGTTAAATTAGAATTCGAATCAACACTGGCTGAAAAGATATCTTTAAACGAAAGCCACTCATGTAAGTTACCCGAAAACGTTGGCAAAGTAATTTTGGGTAATTTAGCATTGTTCTCAGCATTCGTACAACCCGAAGATTCCGATTAGAGAACCTTTCTTCTAGTAATGAAAAGGCTAATTTATAATTGGGGTCAACTATAGATATTGACTGCACAATACGATAAGCATCTCCTCTTAGCGCAGATTTTAAGTACTGTAATTTGACCGTATCTGTTAAATTAGAATTCGAATCAACACTGGCTGAAAAGATATCTTTAAACGAAAGCCACTCATGTAAGTTACCCGAAAACGTTGGCAAGCGCAGATTTTAAGTACTGTAATTTGACCGTATCTTTTAAATTAGAATTCGAATCAACACTGGCTGAAAAGATATCTTTAAACGAAAGCCACTCATGTAAGTTACCCGAAAACGTTGGCAAAGTAATTTTGGGTAATTTAACATTGTTCTCAGCATTCGTACAACCCGAAGATTCCGATTTATTTTCTTTGGAAAGTTCAGCTAATTTACGATTTAATTCGACTTCTACATCTAAGAGAATATCGTCAATCTCTTCTTTCTCTTTTACATACGCATCAATACTTTCATCAGTACTTAACCCAAACAAAGAATCGAAACTGGAATTTATCTCTGTCTCAAGTGCTTTAAATTTATTCTTCAGTACTTCCAAATTACTTTTTGGACATTTTCGTCCGCAACTTTTTGTTTTAATTTTGTCAACTGTGTTTTCAATATACGTTTCTTCGCTAATATCTCCTTTAGTGACATTTTAATTAGCAAAAGTCAATAAACAAATAAAGAGCTTCAGAGAAGGAAAGGGTACTTACCCTTTTGTTTGTACAGAACTTCAATCTGGAAGTATCGTAAATAACCCTTCGTTTCAAAAAACCGAAAGTAATATCACAGTCTCTAAACTTTATTAGCTGTTCCGGCTCTGAACGGCCAGAAATTGTAATGAATCTATTTCTCGTCGATAGCTATAAATCACAGTAATATAATACCACACATATATTAGAAGCAACGTACTTTACATTCAATATATTTATTTCCCTAGCGACACTCTGGCGCTAGGTTCCTCGCTTACAGCGTCACATCTGAATTGCAACTCCAAATGCACAAATATGTATATCATTTTAAGAAGCTACATATTCTAAGCAAACTGCAATAAATCTAAAAGGAAACAAAAAAGTATAAAAAACAGTTTCTCACAGACGCTAGTTCAACGCTACGAATAGCGCATGCGCTATTCGTCAACATTCTCCTCTGTCGGAGACAGGTTGACGCTAATAATTCTCAGCTAATACAAAACATTCGTAAATCCACCGTCATCTCAAAGTAGACACAATTCAAGATTATTGTTTGAAATTAATCAATTTCTTAGCTTATTTTAATAACATCGGACGAATGGAAGTATATTTCGCAAAGAAAACCTTTTTAATTAAGAACGAACTTATTTATTTAGAATTCTAAACATATCAATGAAAGAACATTCCGTGCATTGTCACGCTCAAAGCATATGTAAACAAAACATCGCTGTTGCCACACGAAATCTACATTATAATAAACATATTAAATTATTATGGATTAATTGAGTTCGTGCACGTTCCTTAACATCTTCCCACCTAGCAATTTTAGGAAATTGCAACATATTCTCTACTCGGTTCAGAGATTCAGTCGATTAGAAATTTTTACTTGTCATCCGACACTAGTGGTTATGGGTCTGCCTGTTGGAAGGGACGTAGTCAGAGGCTCGCCTATCCTTGATGTATCAATCTGGCCATCCAGTGGCTTTGGTAGTGGGAAAGATCTTCTAGAGGAGTGATCTGCATCTTGATCTGGATTTAACGAGACTTGAGGCTGGAAATGCTGAGGTAGCTCTGAGAGACGAGTCACTTCTAAAGGGTACAGGTTTTGGACGGGTCTTATTTTTTCTCCGTCAGCCATTTTTACTTTTGCCACTCTTACATGACCATCTGCACCTGGAAATACTTAGACAACGAGTCCCAGTGGCCAGTTGATGCGCTTTTCCGGAGTTCCAATCAGCTCAACATCACCCACTTCTAAAGGTCTCCTTTTCGTTCTCTTTTATGGACTAGCATGGCTAGGTACTCATTTCTGAATCTCGAGCATAAATCCTTCCGAAGATTTTGTAAATACCGCAAGCGACGATTTAAACTTTTGCTGTCTATAGTATCAAGATCCTTTACATCATTGTGAGGGATTCCTTGTATAAAATATGCAGGTGTCAATGGCTTTAACACCGCAGTCTCGTCTTCTAAATAAGTTAGAGGTCGTGAATTCATTGTTGCTTCACAGTGGCGTAATATAGTTTCCAGTTAAATGTAACTGACCGATTTAGAACCCAAAACTCATCTTAAAAGTTCTTTTACCCTCCGTACACACCTCTCCCAAAACCCTCCCCACCAGGCAGCGGTTGGAGGATTAAACTTCCATTTAATCTTCTCAATTGTTGAGAACTCTATTATTTTTTTCCAATCAAGTTCGTTTAATGCATTATTCGTTCCTACAAAGTTGGTACCATTGTCCGTATATAAAATGCTTACTCTACCCCTTCTTGCAATGAATCTTCGGGGTGCCATTATAAAGGAATCTACTGATAAAGATTTTGTCAATTCAAAGTGCACAGCACGATAAATCACACAAGTAAAAATCACAATCCATGCTCTTTCGCCAGACAATACATACAGTGGACAAATCGATGCCAGTGACCTCAAAAGCTCCAGCTTATTTTATGCGGTCCTTTGGTAAGAGTGCAAATGGTGGTTGAACAAATTTCCCTTTGAATCTTTTACAAATAACACACTTTGAACAAATTCTTTTCACAAGACGTCTCACACCGGCAATACAATAATTTTCTCGCAAGTTGCAGATCAAGATCCCTATACCTGCATGCTGTAGTCGCCGATGTTTCTGTTCTATTAGGCGATGAACTAGTGTATGGTTCCCTGGCAATAGAATAGGACACTTAAAGTTTTCGTCTTCATCACTTAAAGTTAGTTTAATTCTTACTCGAATATGTCCAAAGTCATCCTTAAATGTAAGCATCCCTTTCAAATTTTTGCCATCAGTTTTACGAAAGTTTTCGGCTTGGATTAAATATAACAACCTTTTTTCTGCAAAACTCACTTCTTCTGAGGTTAATTCCTTACATTTTTCATTTTTTCTATAACGACTATTATTAAGAAATCTGATGATCCAAGCTAATACTCTTACATTCTTATAATATCCAGAAAATCGAGTAAATGTATCTGTGAAGTTTGGAGTCATACAGGAAACACTAGAAATCACATTTTTCCTTTTTTCTGGATTAACTGTACTTTCATCAGTTTCTAGTTTTGACTGCTCAGAGAGAGGCCATTTATCTGGCTCTTGTTTAAGCCAATCCGGCCCCTCCCACCATCTGCTCTGTAGCAACATTTTGGCATCACATCCTCTAGAGGGAAAGTGAGCTGGATTGCTTGAGCTTGGCACATAATACCAGTCGTCCGGATTTGTGCATTGCCTTATTTCAGCTACACGGTTTGCCACAAAAACACTCCAGTGGGAATCCTTTTTGATCCATGCCAGAACTGCAGATGAGTCACTCCAAAGGTACACTTGGCACTTTGTCAGTTTAAGAGCATCAATGACTTGATGATACAGCCGAGTAGCTATAAGTGCTCCAAGCAACTCTAATCGGGGAATAGTTACTTCTTTGGCAGGCGCTACCCTTGATTTAGATAAAACCAATTGTACTGAAATTTTGCCCTCAAAATATGCACGTAAGAAAATGCATGCTGCATAAGATACTTTACTAGCATCACTAAAACAATGTAGGGTGATAGAGCATTCATCAAAGGGTCCAATCACAAGTCTTCTTGAAATTTTACAATAATTCAAGAAGTGTAGCCTTTTAAGCGAGGCCTGAAATTCTCTTTCTATACCTTGTGGAAGACTTTCATCCTAGAAAAGTTTCATTTTCCATGTTTTTCGCAGAACGAGTTTTGGAATTAACGCAGTTTGACTGGTAAATCCGATGGGGTCAAATATCCTCTGTGAGACTGACAGTAGAGATCTTTTGTGTGGGCACTTTCAGAAAATGTCAAAGGGGTTAAATTGCCAAAACATTCATCATTTTCGGTGTCCCATGAGAGTCCCAGAATTGGAATGATCTTCTGATAGGAAGTCGCTTCAATCTTTGAATGGTGCAGCAGTCCACCCTCTAAGGTAAAACCTCCTGCAAACATTGGAGTTTCGGACTCTTCTTTGAACTTGACTACTTCTTCTTCGGTTTCGAAACTAGCTATACAATTGTCGATATAAAAGGATTTCTTCAATCTAAGTGCCGTCCCTCTTAAATCCTGTGGAGTATTATCCAGATGGTAGGAAATCGTTTCTCCCAACCGGAATAGACTCGAGGAAATGCCGAACACAACACGACAGTGTCTGTAGGTAACAATATCGGTTTGACTTGAATCTTTCCACCACAGGAATTTCAAAAAGTCTCTGTCTCTGGCACACAAACTGATTTGTAAGAAAGCTTTCCTTATATCGGCAGTAACACCAATTGCATGTTGCCGGAATTGCATCAAAAGTTTGGAAGCATTTATATTAAATTTGGCCTCCTTTCGAGGCAAGCATTTAAGGAATTCTCATTTTCATCCTTCAAGGATGCATCGAATACAGGTCGCACTTCGTAGTCAGACTGGAATCCTTGATTACTGCTTGATGAGATAAATAGTGATCTGTATCACTATTATTCTCAATTATTTCAATTATACCTTCCTTGTGCCAACCTTTAATAATGCCATCATATTCTTCTAAATATCCCATCTTCTGCAGTCTTCGTGTATTGGCGAAAAGTCTTTTTTCCGCTTTTCTTTATTATTCCAAGAATGCGATGACTATCCTTCCAGCGCAAACAGACTTCATACCTATTGCCTTCAATTACTTTAATGTTTTCCAGGAAAAATTTGATCGTTACAGTGTCTAAATTCTCCTTGGTCTTCACTTCTGCGGGATCTTTTATGTCAATTGTCTCTAAATTCCATAGTTCTGTGAGATCCAAATAGCAAAGTCCGACGGTATCAAGCAAGGTATTATGGTTTTGCACCGGGCCTTGTAGGGTCCAACCCAATTTCGTTTCACTGGCAATAAGGTTTTTGTCAATTGGAATGATATTATTCGTCATCAATTGTCCAGAATAGTCGGCTCCTATTAACAATCCGATATCTGGTGTATCTCTACCAGAATCACTGATTTTGATTTTATGTTCTCGAAGTGAGGAATATATATGTTTGAGTTCCACTCTAGGAAGGTATCCACAAATTTTGTTTTTATCTAAGGCCAATAATTCGTATTTCAATTTATTTTCCATACCTCGTATTTCGACATCAAAAATACCATTGACCTGAAATTCAGTTTCAACTCCACCAAACAGATTGTAGCTCAAAGTCTCTTGATCTAATGGGTCTAAATTTAGTCTCTTTATTATGTCTTTCCGTAAATAAGATCTTTGTGACCCACTGTCAAAAAGCGTTCTCACAATTTCTGTTTTTCCATTATGGACAATCTTTACCATAATAGTTTGGAGAAGACTTGTTTGTAGTTTTTGGTTAGACAATAAAGTCTCACTCGTTCCGTTAGCCACTTTAGGTGCTTCCTTTTTGAAACTTCTAGAACCTTTTAGTTCTCTGCGCATCACCGTTACATGACGTTTGTTGCAAAATAGGCATTTCACAGAACTTTTACACTTTTCAGCAGTATGCCCAATTTTTAGGCAGTTAAAACAAGCTTTTTTCTTCCTTAGTAAATTTTTCTTATCTTCCAATGAAAGGCTGTGCAGCTTAAAGCACTCATATTAATTAAGAATTATGTGTTTCCTTGTCACACCAAACACAAAAACTAAGCTATTTCTTCTTCGCATCTCCTGCATAAATACAAGCTGCTTTGGCTGGAACCGAGTCAACTTTGTCTGTTGCAGAAAAACTTGTACGGCCCAATTGAAGACGATCTTCACTTTCAACTTCAACTCGGAGAAAATGTAATAAATTTTCCAAATTTTCAGTGTGTGCAACACTTTCCCTGCGCTGTCGATATCGCCCCCATGTCCTCAGAACTTCTTCAGGTAGTGAAGACTCTACAAGGGGATACAGCATAGCTGCATAAATCTCACTTTTTACCACCAACGTCTCAAAAGCTCTTAGTTGCGTCTCTAACTTATCATAAAAGTTGGACAGAGTCATATCTCCCTTTTTGCCAACTTTAGCTAAAACCAACTTTAATAATTCGCGTACATAGATTTCTACTAGTAATTCGTCGCGTACAAATCGAGATTTTAGTTGCTTGATAGCTTCTTTATAATTCGCACCTGAAGGAGGATAACTATCTAAGAGCTCTCTCGCTGGGGATCCAACGATAGTCGCCTGCAATAGGTACTAAAATTTATCATCGGCATCTATATTTACATCTTCGTCGATCTTCTTAAACTGTCCTCAAAATCCTAACCAATTTCAAGTCTCCCCATTGTATTTTTGAAGTTCCAACTTTGGTAATTTGAAGTTCCTCTTCGTGGAATTTTCTAAAGTTCCAGGTGTAATTACAGGGGTGGAATTCACCATTCCATTTTCTACTTTTGTTTTTAAACTGATATATTTATCACGATATGTTTCATTTGTGTCAATCAGCCAAATATTCACTTTCGTTTCCACTTTCCAACATAAGTTTGGAAATTTGTGATTGAACTTTATCTAATCTATTGAATTTACCTTCTAGTTGCGAGCACAATACTTGGAGTTGATTAATTTCCACGTCAGGTTTTAGAATTTCATCTTCTAAAGCATTGGCAGTAATTGTAAACGATTGCCTTAGAGGCTTACGCTTTCGCAATAAAATTTCCATGATTTTAAATTCAATATATCCAAGAATATAATCAAATAAATCATAAACTCACTTGATAAATTCCAATACGAAATCGATGTTTCGTTTTCTTCAAATAGCCATTCCGTTCTGTCAAAGGACGCCAGTTGTTTGAAATTAATCAATTTCTTAACTTATTTTAGTACCTTCGGACGAATGGAAGCATATTTCGCAAGGAAAACCTTTTTAATTAACAACGAACTTATTTATTTAGCATTCTAAGCATATCAATGAAAGAACATTCCGTGCATTGTCACGCTCAAAGCATATGTAAACAAAACATCACTGTTGCCACAAAAAATCTACTTTATAATGAACGTATTAAATTACTATGGATTAATTGAGTTCGTGCACGTTCCTTAACAATTATGTTCAAAAACTTGCCAAAAATTTCTTCTATTCAGTTCTCACTCATCCTAATAACTGTATCAGCTTTCTTAGATGTTCTCCATTTCCCTGAGAAAAACACAAATATCCATCTGACATTCACATTCCTTAACATCTTTCAATCATACTAGACTCTTCAGTCCATTGATTTGGACCTTCCATCAGCAATTCACCTTATTCGTCGGCCACTTGACTTATACTTTCTTTATTTTGTCCATACTACTTATTTTGTTTTACTGATGCTCTGCGCCAGATGCAGAGTAAAAGAAAGCACTACTTTCTGAAACTCTAATTCACATACGAAAAGAAGAAAAATTACTTTTTACAACTGCTGTCACTCAAAGCAAAAGGAAAATAATGCTACACCGGTTGAATGTATCTGAACAATGTTATACTTAACACTACATGACAATTCCTTCATCCGAAGACTACGTAAATAATTTATACTTAAACCATATTCCTTTTAGATATACAATTAAAGTAAGAAAAGGATACCGCATTTATTATAATAAAAGTGTGTTGTAATTTTAAATTCATTGCTTCTTTATTCGAGTAATATAGAGATAAGAAGATATTATTCTTTTTCTAGCACAATATAGAAATTAAAGCTTAACTGTTAATTATTGGGCGAAATATACTGCAAATAGTAACACAATTAACTTAAGACTTAAATCGCATACATTTATCAGTGATTTAAAATAAACGCAAGAGTGTATTGAAAGATATACATGCTAAAATATTAATATTTAAAAAACGATAAAATTTCTATGAAGAATTTCTCTACTTCAGAAACCCAAACCACGCTAGGATTCGTCTGTTTATGCGCAGAAAGTTACTGAGCCTTGATGTGACATAATCCTCAGGCAGATTAGATGTCATGTGACCTTGCGCGTTTGGGGATTTAGCGCCAACCTACTTTGTCTGGCTGTCACTTTCAGTAAATCTGTGGGTATTACAAAAATAAATAAATAAATGCATGCATTTTTGAACAGTGCAAAGCATTTGATACTTCAAAACATACGAAAATAGAAATTAAATAATATGTGATTAGGTATCAAAGCAGACTACGTTTAGAAAACACGTCATAAGCAATCAGCCAATGACCCGCGAGTTCATTGTGCCTGAATGTGATTGCGGTTGGTAAGGTAGCTGCGGTTAAGCACTGGTTCAGCGCATATTCACATAGATATGAATGCTTTTGAGTAACGTTTTACTTTGATAGTCGCAGGTTTTTCTTTCTGACATTTTAAAGACGACCAGTTTATACTTCATATGACGATTGGCGGATTCTCCTACTCGTTTTATTACTGTATCTGTAGCCAGCTTGTTGACTAGCCTTTAGCACATAATTTGCTTTGAGCGCAATAACTTTTACTTCTACTTTCTTTTGCAATAAGGCGTGCAGCGTGTTAAGGTCTAATTCCGCTCTCTCCGATTAATTTTATTTAAAACTCATCATGATTATCTTCAAAGATATCATTACTGGTAATTTTCACGTATTTAATAGAAAAATGTTGCATGTAGATACATTAAATTGTTTATTTTTTAATACTTTATTTTATTTTAGGTGATGAAATGTTCACAGATTCATCCAAATATAAGGTTGTGGACGATTGCTTGTATGAAGTAGAATGTAGGGTAAGTGAAACTGATTAAAGTCCTTAAATTCGTTGTGTTTCAAATATAGTAAAATGTCAGACATGACGTACGTGGCATATTGACTTGATCATGGGACGCATGAAAGTAGGGCTAAAGCACATGGTAAGGCTACAAGAGATTAGTTTGGGGCCTTGTAAAATCATAACGTTACTTTTTTCTTAAATTGTGATATCTGTGTGCGGTTTAATTATAAAGTTATTAATGAGGTTTTTCTTTACGTAAGAATGAATATGTTGTACGTGAAGACAGATTTTGTTCACCTAATTTTAAGGTTAAAGAATTAAGGAACCGCTCGAGAAGCTAAAAAATTTAATCACATTGTCTGACTTTTATAATACTTGATGTTCCTCAGCAGAATAAAATGTACACTGTGATGGTATATTAAATTTTTTTAATCGTCTCGTGCGTAGCTTAGATAATGCTATCAACTAACTAAATGCATTATCATACCTACAACATCCTTTCAGACGGAAAATGAAGTACTGTGAATATTATCAACTAATATATATAACTTCATATGTTCTGTACTGTAATGAGTACTTATCTATTGGTGAAGTACATGGTACATTAGTGAAAGTTTTTTTTTTTAATTCTTCTGTACAACTGCTTTTTAAGAATCTGATTATGAGATGAACCTTTTTTAATATTTAGTAGCTTGATAAATTATTGGTGCTTAAAGACACATTCATCAGTCTTGAGAGACACAATTGTGTGTGTGTTTCAGGGGAAGATCACATACACCATAAATTTAGACATTATATGAAAACTATTTTCACACTTACACAAGAAAAAAAGAATAAAAATAACCCTCTTAACCTTATTTAAGGGAAATTGTTGCATAAATGTCCCAATATAAACGGGACTGGATGAATGAATAGCTTGGAATACATTTCGAGGGTGTAATATTGTGGAAATACATGCATATTTTATTTTTTTAAACTTTCATCTTTAACTGTGTGATATATATTGCATTTTCGTGATCATTTCTGCATTTATATAAAGAACATGTTTTCAAACATATGTAACTATTATTACGGATAATTGTAAAAATTAATAATGTTGGAGTTATATATATATCATAATCTAAAATACTAAGATGGAAAAAAAGTACGTAGTAATCACAACAATAACTAATCACTTACAATTTGTCCTACGTGTATGGTTTACCTTCTCAACGCAAACGCTACACTTTGCGTTACGCGATTTTCGTCTAGCAGAGCTTTTTTCCCGATATTGGACTGAAGACGTAAATTTTGGAAAGTGCCTTCTGATGCAAGTTCCCTTTTGGCGTCAAAACATTCCTCTCAAGGATATGGCGATTTTTCAAGAGGGCAGAAAAAATTGCACCTAGTGACGTTTATCTGAGTTTTCCCAACTTTTGTCTGCTATTATTGATGGTCTTAATTTAAACTGGTTGCTTGTTGATTAACTAAAAGTTTAGAACATTTATGTTGGCAAAAATTTCCTGCGTAATTTTGATTACAGTGAAATAGTATTCAAGTCAGTAGGGTTATGTTTTCTAGACAAAGTAAAATATTGGATCGATTCTTATGGGTGAAATCAATGCTGTTTTCCAGGGAATGGGTGTAGCAGGGATAGGTTGAGTGCATTTCTATATCTGAGATGTAATCCTGAACACATTTCATGAAAGGATCAGGTTCATGTGTGCTCTTGAGTACATTCTCATGGCTGGTGAAAGCATCCTGAATTAGTTGCAGCTTTGGGTTAGAACATCGTAGCTGACATTGTGGATTTTGAAACCACAAGGAGGCTCGAGAGGTATAAGCAGTTCACAGTTGTAGGCCACTCGATTTGATAAGTGGACCTGGAAATCCAGTGCTGTATCATCATCTCTGCTACTGTGACAGCCTCTTGATCAGGAATAGGATATGCTTCAGGCCACTTGGTGAAATAATCGATGACAACGAGTATGTATTTGTTGCCATCACCAGTTCGTGGCAGAGGTCCTAAGATGTCTAAGGCGATACGTTCAAAAGGTGCTCCTACATTGTAACGTTGCAGCTTCCCCCGGCTGCGTTTCTTCGGTCCTTTCCGACTTACACAGGCATCGCAAGTTCGGCACCACTTTTGCACGTCATCCTTTGCATTATTCCAGTAGAAACGCTCCCGAACTCTCTGCAAGGTCTTCATTATTCCGAAGTGACCTCCTGCAGGGCTGCTATGTAGTTCTTTAAGGACGTCCGGGATTCGGGATCTTGGGAGTACCAGCTGCCATCGGAATGTCTTTCCATCATCCGATTCGAATTTTCGGTACAAGACGCCGTTTCGAATATGGAGTGAGTCCCAGAGAGCCCAATATTGTTTTGTCGTGGGACTATAGCTCGAAATATCCTGCCAGGTAGGTTTTCTGTTTAAGGTCTCCATTAACTCAATTATGGGTTTAATATCACGGTCTTGTAGCTGGTCTTTCCTGATTTCCTTGTCAGTCCATGGATCTGGATCACCCAATGTTGATGCTGTAATTTGCCGTGCGACTGGATTAACCAGTTGGCATTTAGCTTCGACCCTGGAACAATATCGGCAGTTTTCTGGGCAAGGTCTTCTAGACAAGGCGTCAGCATTTCCGTGCGACTGTCCCTTGCGATGACGGATAGTGATGTCATATTCCTGGAGTCTCTGTATCCACCTGGCTATCTGACACTCAGGATTCTTGAAATTTAAAACCCAGGCCAATGATGCATGATCTGTGCGCAGCAGAAATTTTCTGCCGTATAGATAATGATGGAAATGTTCTACGGCTTTGACTATAGCGAGCAACTCTTCACCCTGGTGACACAGTAATTCCTCTCCGGTTTAGATAGGCACTTGCTCCAGTAAGCTACTACACATTCTTGGCCCTCTATTTCTTGGGACAAAACAGCGCTGACACTTTCATTACTCGCATCCGTGTCGAGAATAAATGGTCTGTCGAGCTGGGGATACGTCAGGATTGGAGCAAATGTTAAGGCTTCCTTCAGGTTCTTAAATGCATTCTCACATTCTTTTGTCCACACGAACTTTTGCTTGCTCTCTGTCAGCTTGTGGAGGGGTCTTGCGATGGATGAAAAATCCTTCACGAATCTCCTATAGTAGGTGCAAAGTCCTGGAAAGCTTCTCAGCTGGTGGACATTTTTGGGACGTCTCCAGTCTTTAACTGCTGACACTTTTTCAGAATCCGTGACTTCCTGTCTGAATAATTTGCATTTAGCGGGACTCAACTTCAGATTGGCTTCTTTCAGTTTCTGAAGCACCTTTCTAAGATTTTCCAAATGTTCTTCGGAACCCGATGACGATGTCTTCCAGGTATATCAGAAAGGCTTCGTATGAAAGACCTTTTAAAACAGTCTCCATTGGACGTTGGAATGTAGCCGGCGCATTACCTTGAACGTTACTGTTTCGCAGCTGAGGATGATAGTTCGGTAAAAACCATCGAAACTAGTCCTGTGAAAATATTGAGAATATTACGCTGATTTTTGTTGTTTTGACTTCTGAATTAGTTTCGTTCGGCGTGTTATTGTGTCTTAATTAAGGAATGAAATTCAGTAAATTTTGCCAGTTTCATCACCATATTTACTTTTATGAAATATTTCTACTATTTAAGAGCAGCAAGTAATGTAGTATTTTCTCCAATAGTATATAGCATTTTATTTTTCACATTCAAATATGAAACTATCAGTTCATATGACGTCAGTAAACATTTTTTGCTTAGTCATAAATTTCTATAATGTATAAATAATAATAAGTTTTTTAAAGATTTTAACATGCATTTAATATATTCTTTTGGCTTATTGATGTGCAGAAAATGATTTAATTTAAAATGCCTTTTTAATTTTGATAATTTCTTATTGGCCATAACCAAAATATTGTTTCATGTTAAACAAAGAGGTTATCCATTATCATAACTGTAAAAAGTAAAAGTGGAGAAATGTCTCGTAATATTTTCTTTTTCGTATTTTAATTGCCACTTTCTGATTATTAGATCTGATTTTAGTATTGCAATCTGTGTCATTACCTTTGTTACTTTAGTTCAATAGGTAAAAATTTTTTGTCCTAAAATTTAAGTAAAATAACATCTTTTGGTAACTCTTCAAATTAATATACAATAAAACAAAATGCAGTATTATCGTACTTGCTGAGTACACTCTTGTGACGATGAAACAGTTTCTGTGTACTGAAAAAATGTTAGCGCCACAGTAGTCACAATAGCACTGATCTTAATCTACTGTAAACATTTGTAGACTTGTGCGGAGATTGGAGTAAATTTTAATGAGTTAAAATTTCTCTTTACTTTAATATATGGTACATTACTAAGTTTACAAATATTGTATACATTGATTTTATCATATTTAAAAGTATTTTAATATATATATAAGGTTTCTTTCACTATTCAGGATTTTCTGAATATAAAAGTATAAAAAAAATTTTTTAAAGGAGATCAGCTAAAGGACATCAGCTAAGGAACAAAGTTTAGAATAGCTAATTAAATGCTAATAAATTTAAATCAGAATAGAATTACAAATAGTTCGGTAATCTGAACCATGCATTATAAAGCGAATAAAAATCAATCCGAAGTTCCTTTAAAATGGTGTTGCCACTCAGTATGAAAACCTCTTGCTTTTCAAGGTTATCAGCTATGTGGTGGTATTTTTAAATATCTGAATATAATTTACAGCTTATCTTGGCTTTTATTACAATTTTGTAATTGCTGTCTACAGAAAGTGTAACATATTAAAGATTATGTAGGGATTGTTACCATTTCTTTAAATTCATGTATGTGAATTAAATTTTTGTGACCCCATTTGGAGTCACAACCCACAATTTTAAGAAATGCTATCTGGATTAAAGTCGCATTGACTGGAAAATGTAAATCGAGATCTTAAAGAGTTGAATTAAAACTTCTACCATGTAATTATGAAGAATATAAGAAAATAAAAGAGAAAAAAATTTAGCAGAATATATTTCTGATAAACTGTAACATTAAAATTTTATGTGTTAGTATATTTCTAAAAATTATGGGGTTATTAAATTTTGAGAGCAAATTGAAAAGCGAGATCAGTAGGATTTCTAGCTGATAAAGTGTTTTAAGTAAGGATTCTTATCAGCATAAATTCTGAAGATATCACCAGCCAAACATTCAGAATGATAACGAGTTTTTGAGTGATTTTTATCTATAACTCACTCTGACTTGTACAGTGCTTCTGTTCTTTATTGTTATGGGCTGCTCAAATTACTACAGATTTTCTGCATATAAATCGCCTTCCTACTGACTGACCTAGGTATATTTGTGCTAATCTCTACAGGTCTCTTCCCCCCCCCCATATTTCCGTGACTGCTTCAAAATTACATCCATGCTGCAGTTTTTGCATTCCAGCATATGATTTCTGTATCATTTATTAATGATTAGGTTAAAAGAATTGGTTGATTTTTGCCAAGTTTCATACGACTATTAGACAAAGTACATTGTAGGTGTGCAATGCAATGAACAGTATCCTTTATTCTTTCTTGAACTTAACTGTTTTATGCTTGCTACGTAAATATGTATTAAGCAAGCTTCTGGTGTACTGCATTATACGTATATAAAAACTGCCATATGTGTATATATATTTTACACATATATATTTAATTCCGGTATTTGCTAATTGGTTTGTATATGAAGCATAAATCAGAATGCAAGTAACAGATAAATTTTTTCAACTTTTTAGTATGTTCAAAGACGACAGGGAGATATTCAGTTAGAAGGTGCCAATCCATCTCAGGAAGAGGGCGATGAAGGCACAGAAGAAATTGTAGAATCTGGATTAGATTTGGTGTTAAACCAACGTCTTGTAGAAACTGGTTTTAGTAAAAATGATTACAAAACATACCTCAAGTCATATACTAAAACGTAAGTATTTGTGCAAGTTGTAATTCTTATGAAATCTGCAGCATTTTTCTTTGTTTCGTAATTTAGACATTTTAATGGTACCTAGCATTCATTTTAATTAAACTAACAATTATAATATAAGGTTATGATGCCCTGTGTGCTAAGTTTAAGTCAGAAAATAATAGAAACTGCACGTGAGACAATTTTGTTTTTGAGTTGCTATAAATTTCGCTTTACATTAAGCAATAGCCCCCTAATTCCTCTTTTGGGTAATCACCTCTGTATTCTAAAAGTAGTAATAACTTTTTCTAAATTACATCTTTCAAAATTAATTCAGTTACGGAATCATACCTGCAATCTGATGAAATTTCAGCCAGTCAGATTAAATAAATTTTGACTATAAATACCACAACAATTAATTGCGCATTTCTTTTCCCTCCACTTCACTTATTGCTAGTAAACATGCTCTGATTTTTTTCATTGTTAAGATGTAAATTGCAATATACAATAATCCTGGGATGCATAACATGCCCAATAATTTTCCAGTTACAGTAAAGGAATTAATGGAATCATTTTGTCAAAGTGTTTAATTCCTTTTTGTGATGCATTGAAATCCCTTCAAGTAACTGTGAGGCAGATAAGCATCTCATCGTTAACTGTGATCTTGTAATCAATCCAGTCTCCCACTAAAAATTATCACAATTTAATTTTTTTCTCTTTGAAGGGGAAATAATGTAAAATGTGAAAGAAAATTAACAATAGACCTTATAATTTCTGATTTTTAATTTAAATAAATCCCCCTTTAAAAATCCAAACCGCACCATTTTTATATGGAATGTTGTGAGCTTTTATCCAGTTAAAGAGTTCCCGATTTCCGACCATTCTCCTGCCAACCCGATTTACAATATTTTTCTCCCGACTTTCTCTTATTCTTAAAATTTCTTACGATTTTTATGCAGCTTGGCTTAATACTTCGTAATTTGCATCCCCCAAAAAGTGATTTGGGGTGCCTCAAAACACCTGGTTTCTCTCTAGACTACATAGAAAAGAAAAATATTTTTATCAGTGAGAAATTATGGCACGCTTCTGTTTTGTGAGTGAGAGTACGTGTCCGAAAACGTCATGTTACGATTCTCCAATGAGCACAAAGCAAGATCGAGGTTGTTATTTCGTTCATCTTCTCACTAACCTGTGTGAACGTACGTACTTTCGAGAAATAGTTTAAAAATTACAATAGTTCGTATTAGTTATGTGTGTGAAAAAGGCAAATGCTGAGGTACTTTTAAAAAATAGTACATGGATGACATGTTCGTACACATAACATTCTGAAACATGTTCGTACATATAAACAAGGACAACATGAGTTTTATTGAAAAAAAAATAAAAGTTAATTTTTTTCTATCGAAACAGAGGACCAAAAAGTTATTAATGCAGAATGTACTGTTCACATGTAAGAATTAGTAAATGAACATTCAGTTATTAATTAGTAACGATTTGAAGTTAATTCATTATTATAAAATTTATTTTTATCATTTAAAAATCTTTCTGTCATTGAAAATAAATCTCCCTATTTTTAATAAATAATAATTTTAAAATAAATCCATACTAAAAGAAGAATAAATTTCACTTGGACAAAGCCGTAAATCATGTTGCACTCTCATAGTCTCTAAATAGCCTAGAAAAATTTGTTGTGGCACTTGTGCTTTTAGACTTATAATTTTTTAAGCAGATGTCAGTCAGCTGTATTTGACAGAGTATGGAAAGTAGAATAAAATAAGGGGGGAAAGTTTCCCATGATAACAAATTGTGTTTTGCCTTAGTAGTTTAAGGAAAGGAGTATCATACTGACAGACTGAAGATATAATTAAATCTTTTTATATATCAGAATCATTCAGACATGTTTTTTAATGTAACAAAAATAAATTAATAATTATGGAAACAATTTCTTCAGTCCTGTGACCTGTGTTTTGTTATCCAGATTGAATAGATAATTTTGTAGAATATATATAGTTTCTGAAAATCTTTTATGTAATTAATATGCTACAGGCTGCAATCTCAATTACTGTAAAGTAATTTTTTATTGCTTTAAAATTATCATAAAAACGTGGAAAAGTAATGAGTGAAAAAATGTATAATTGTAATTTATATTTTCAATATGGCATAGGAGTGTGTTTTACAGTGAGAATTAACATTTTAATTTGTAATCGCATTATTATAAATTGAAAGAATGGATAAATACATTATTTGAAGATGAGTTACGACAAGTATGAGAAGTTTCTAAGGTTATTTTAATGAATTCAATTAGTATTTTAATGTATTAGTGCAACCACCTTGGTACAATTCTGCAAAGAAAAGGCTAATTAATGATTTATAATTTAAAAATATAGGGTGATTCAGAGCTATTGTTCAAAAATCTACATGTAGGTCAACAAGCAAGAATCATACAGGAATGTATGGTTGCATGTGAAGTCCAGACATGCAAGCAGTAAAGGAAAGCTGGCTAGGTTGTAGCGACGAAAAGCATATTTTGAGTGAATGGAGCATTAGGAAGCATGAGTCACTACATAAATAGATAAATGTCAAATATGTGCCTTATTTACAAGGCAGCTAACTGTAGTGAAACAGTCACTAGGGAACTGTATTGTTCCCATTTTTCCAACAGATATATCCCTGCTCACATCATGTTCGTATATCGCATAATCGATTGAGCAAAACTGGATACTTCAAAGTACGAATGAATGATACTGTTGTTTACAGAACAATACAAACACGTATCCTGGAAGAAGCTGTGCTGTCAGACATCGAAAACAACAACCCTTAGACTAGTTTTCGGGAGTGTTTCAGCATGTTTGCGTTCTTGTCAGTCCATTGGTTGGCATATCTTGCATGAGGATAAGTTGCATTTGTACCGCGTGCAACGTGTGCACGCTCTGTCCGCTGGTGATTACCAGCAGTGTGTGGACTTTATACATTGGTTTGTACCAGATTGCAGCAGTCTTCAACTTTGCAGCCAGTGTCCTCTTTATTGATGAAGTGATGTTTACATTGGAAGGCATGTGTGGGCATATGAAAATCCAAGAGCCACATGGCCCACTGCAGCATCAATGTCTGGGCAAGTTTGCCTGGTGATAGAGTGATCGGCCGTTGCTTGCTTCCATTGACCCTAGATGGAGAGACTTATTGCACCTTTCTGGCTCAAGTCCTGCCTGAATTGCTGAGTTACTTACTGCTTCATGTGCAGCAGTAGATGTGGTTTTAGTATAAATGGAGCTACGCTACTTTGAACACCTGCTTTAAAACTTGTAAATTCTGTGTAATAAATTGTCATTATTTTTTACCTGTCTCGCATCTTGATTGTATTTGCTACCAAATGTTCTTGTATGATTCTTTAACATGTACCTGACCTACATGTAGATTTTTCAACATTAGTTCTCAATCACCCTGTGTCCTTTAAATAGCAATGGAATTTTAACCAATATAATTATGCTGGAAGCATATAAACACTTGTACATATTTATTGTTTCTGAAAATTATTGAATGATATCGTATCTTGATACTCAGACTGGATTAATTGATTAAGTCAAAGTTACTCAGTTGGAAATTGATGCCTTTATGGAGAACATTTGAAGGGAAATGGCTCATATCCATATTACATATAAAAAAGCCAAGAAAACTCCCCATACAGCCAGTCCATTCATGGTAATTTAAACCTAGGTTGAACTACCAGTGGTAAGCAGTCTTGATGGTAACTCACTGATAAGCTTCCTTAATACTTGGAGGGCATTCTTCATCTCAGTATTTGTACGAAATTTACTTATTTCATCATCTTTTTCTCCAGAAAGTTTATCACATGGTGTGCTTCTATTTGTTTCAGAAAGCAGCTGCCAGATTGGTCAGCACTGCTGCAACTTTTTCACCAATATCCATGCAAATGAAATTCCGCACAATGCATGTTAGTTGAAGACATTGCTTTTTCTTTAACTTGAGTTTCTTCATTTTTAATACAATTTTTATTGTCTTTTCTTAGACAGGGTATCAAGACAAGCTTAGCGAGTGATGTAGAAGGTCAGTTTTCCATGCTAATTTATTTTTACTTACATCCGTATCACCCATGACCTTAAAGACACACTCAGCTCATGGTGATAGTATACGTTCATCCCATGGTTGATTTATGGCTGCAGTATTTACTGGTGTAAAATTTGAAAAACAAATTTCTTTGTACATTGTTTACTTGAACTAAAATTTAGCTATCTGTTGGCTTACTGCGTTGATAGTTTTTCTGTGTCATTTTCCAATTTCTGCACTATATTTTGAACATATTTACTTTCTCATCTTTTGCTTGCCAAATTTATTTGATTTAAAATATTCATTATAATATTTTAGCCAACTTATTGATCACAATAAGTAATGTTTTTTACGGAAATGGACGAGATTTCACCTTGTGATCCCGTTAAGTGTCATCTGCTATATAATTTACTCAGAAAATTAGTCGGTAAACATACAAGGTTTTTGTTTAGCAATTTTGTGGCAATTGCTTTAGGGGTGGATTTAACCTTCTAAAACCTGGCTTAAATTCTCATAATATAACCTTTAGGATGGCATGATCCAAAACACTTTTTCCACCTCCTTTACTGTTCCCTAATGAGAAAAGTCGTTAGAGTGGTGGTCATTTTTCCCCACCATAGATGCAGTAAAATGTATGTGTTTGTCAGACAGTAAACTAGAATAGGTTACTATATTTGCGACTTTATTGAGGTTTATTTTGTTTTAATTTAAACTATTTATTAAGAGCAAAATGTGTACAATGTTTATGAAACATTTACTATTTCTGACTAATCTCAGTAATAATATGTGAATTTTTAGTCTTTGTTTTTATTAGAAATTATCAAACAAGAACAGAACTTGACAAAATATAACAAATATGAACTAGCTTTATATGTGTGCAGATTGGAATGCAATATTTAATAATCTATTTTCATTAATAAGAGTGATGGATAATTTAATGATCTAATAATAATGAATTCATTAATAATATTCATTACTATTAGATTTCGAGATGAATGTATAACTATAATAAAGCTTTAAATCTCTTTTTTCCCCATGATTTTGTTATTGTAATATAAAAAAGAAAATCACATATATTAATTGTGTTTAATTATTTTAACAAATATTACTTTGGAGTATCGGGCAAAGGAGATATATCTATAGAGAGAATTTTCTTTATAAATTGGATTTTGTTTAATGTTAGAAGAGAAAAAATTCTCCTGATACCCTTGTACCAATCCATTTTATACCTGCAGTGCGAAGTGGAGTCTGATGAGATAATTTCTTAAATCTTTGCATTGTCATGGTGTCCATAGAGAGAGAGAACACATTTAAGCTTCTTATTTGCTGAAGAGACCTTTAATCTATGATTTAAAAAAAATATTTTTCAGAACAGTTTTAAATGTTCATAAAGAATTCTACGTGAATTTCTTTTCATAGGCAGATCATCGTTATATTCAAAGTTTGATTTAAAATAAAATGGATATACATAAGTTCTGTATAATAAATTTTCTAATTTATTTAAAAAGATTAGTCTTTCATTCTTTCAAAATAACAAGGGCATACAGGGTGTTGATATTTACAGTGTAGGAAATGCATTTTTTATATTTCTTTCAGTGATAAAATGATTACCCAGGAATATTTACAAAGCAAAATTAAGAAAATTGTTTATAAAGCATCCTCTTGTGTGTCTTTTTGTTAAAGTGCAAAATCTTCTCTGTCAGAATAAAGAATCAAAATCATGAATGGAGCACAGAGTTGCCAACTCTCCCGATTTCCGACTTTCTCTTATTCTTAATTTTTTTCCTTCGATTTTAATGCAGCTTGGCTTAATACTTCATTATTTGCATCCCCAAAAAAGTCAATTGGGATTTCTGAAAGCACATGGTTTTTCTCTAGACTGCACAGAAAACTATAATAGTTTCTTCAGTGAGAAATTATGGCATGCTTCGATGCTTTATGAGTGAGAGCACGTGTCCGAAAACATCATGTTCCATTTCACCAGTGAGCATAGAGTACCACTGTGTGTCATCTAGCACATATTAGCCATTGAGCACAAAGCAAGATCGAGGTTGTTATTTCTTTCATCTTGTCACTAACCTATGTGAATGTACGTGCTTTCGAGAAATAGTTTAAGAAATTACAATATTTCATATTAGTTATGTGTGTAAAAAAGGTAAAATACTCAGGTACTTTTCAAAAATCGTACGCAGTCCTTCTAATATTTCCTCGAAGAACTGAAAGGCTTTTGTGATGTGTACCGTTGGTCATTGCGATTTTTTGATTTCGCGCAGTGGAAGGGCCGATGTTCTCAAGAATGTTCGTACACATGAACAAGGACAACATGAGTTCTATTGAAAAAAACGAAACGTTGATTTTTTCTATGGAAACAAGGGACCAAAAGGTTATTAATGCAGAATGTAATATTTGCATTTAAAAATTAGTAACTGAACTTTCAGATATTAATCAGTAACGATTTGAAGTTAATTCATTATTAAAAAAAATTCACCCGATTTTTTAGTGTCCTAGGTTGGCAATTAGGGGAGCGAAATAAATTCATAGGAAATACTCCAAAATGCTGTAATTCCATGTCAAACCATAATATGAAACATTGCAGGAAACTACAATATAGTTTATTTGCAAACAATCACCTAAATTGTCTAATTTATGTACTGCTGACTGATAAACGTAGGTTAGCAAATTAAATCAGTTATTTCAATAATTTTTCTTAATCTATTTTTTACGAGTCCAGCAGCGGTGTTTGCTAAAATGGCTTTAACACTGGTAGTTTTCACAGGTTCGCATTGAACAGGTTGGCTTCATAGATGTTTTCTTTGTCATAATGTCGGTATAAGCTAAAATTTACTAAGCAAGTCCTCGACGAAGGCATCCCTCCCCTTATACAGATAACTATATAGAGTGCTTCGGTGTAATGCATTGAATGAACCAATTCAGGATGGTTAGATGTGGATTTTTCCATCAGGAACATAAATATGAGCAATTTTCTCTTCAAAACACTTCCACTAAAACATCCCCTCCTTAAGCAGATAATATTCGCTTGCTTTACACAATCCAATTCTAATTCTTATTGATTTTATAATGAAATGGAATATGCCTTATTACAGAAAAAAAATTTCCTTTTTTTTTTATATCAGCTAATCTGAATTCTCGTTATCTCTCTAAGAATGTAACAGTTTCAGCAAATTAAACCTGGCCGAAATTTTTTGCAAAGTAACTAATGTTACGATTTAATTTAGGAGTAACATGAACCTAAATACTTTCTGTAAGATGTCATCCTAAAAAAGTATCTGAAAAAAAAGTGTTTTATTAATGAATGAAAATCACAAAAGGATAAATGAGAGAAAGTTGCGTGTAGAAGTTCGAACGAAATTAATACTGCTGAACAGTTTTATGACCTCGGCAGCAAGAAAAGCCAAAGTAACATCTTATTAGATTCAGGCCTCAAGTGTAAAACAGGCTCTAAAAAATTTGGTTTGTTTACGTTGTAAAAGGAGCTTTAGAAACATTAAATCTGATAATCTTGAACAGAACGCAATATTGCTGAAATTTGAAACAAAACATAAAAATATATGCATCTGCAGCGAATGTTATTAGCCAGATGGAAAACATTTTGGTTTATTATAAAAGGAATGCTAATTGCATACTCGATTTTGACATTTGATTTCTAGAGTTATTAGGTTATTTTGATGCTGGGGCCATGAAAAAATGAGTAATGTCCTCACCGAGACTTGGACCTCTCGAAATATGCGCCGAGTATGCTAACCATTACACCGCTAAGGCATGCTCAAAGAGGAATAAAATACTTTATAGGGCAACTGGGAACCCAATCTCCAAATCCTGGTGGTGCAGAATCATTATCCACCACTTTATAGTTTGTGTGCCACTGTAGAGTCATTAGGTTATATTTTGAAGATGTAAAAATTGAGCAGTGCCTTCGCCGGGACTCGAACCTGGACCTCTCAAAATATGCAATAAGTGTGCTAACCATTACACCACGAAGGTATGCAGAAAGGAGGGTGAAAATACCTTATTATTGCCTCAAAATAGGGATACCTTTGTGGGGAATCCACTATGTGAAAGAGCAGTAAAATCACTTAACACTGATAATTCGACCCGTGTTAAAATCCAGACGAACATGAGAGATTTTGTGTCTTTCTTAATGTATAATTTGAGTGCGAGACAGTTTCCCGTAGAACGTCTTCCATGATGACATCTCTACTCATAAAGAGATAGCACTCGAGTTGCTTTTCTGGATTAATGTAACCTGAACCTTAGTTGAAGACTTTAGGAGAGAAAATGGTTTATAATCACGTTACGCATTGGGGGGAAAGCTTACAAAGCCTGTTCGTTCGCTTGTATTTAGTCTAGATTGAACTGTCTCTTACCAAACAAAATTGTCAATGGTCTTATCCTCATAACAATTGCATCTAGCGATGTAACTAAATACCATATTTACTGGCCCAAGGCAAGAAGCTTAAATGTCAGATGTATTATTTAAGTGTAATACATAACCTGCCAACTTTTACGAATTTTTCGTAATTTTTACGAAAATGCGTTTGTCCTTCGATTTTACGATCGTAATCCATTTTTTACGGCTTTTTTCCTTTTTCAAGTGTTCTTAGTGATTTTTGTCGAAATTTTAGAATTTTTCGCCAATTGCATCGTGTTTTACCGCAAACTACCGACAACTTCGAATCCAGTAACCTGCGGTTTCTCCCAACTCGCTACTTAACCAGCCAATCCAGTGCGCTGAACTTGTTTCTCCCACTCTTTTCTTTGTGGGCGCCAGATTATTTTTCTCGCTTTCGCTTCAGCAGCAAGGGAATTACTCAGCGAGCGTGGATTGTCGCATTCTGTTTTTTTTTTTGTTTGTTTGCACGTGCTACGAATTTTCTTAATACATCGTTGTTACCAAATGAGTTCAAAAAAACCGTATTCTCAATATTTTCAGCCTGCCTACAAAGCCGAATTTCCAACAATTAAAGAATCCTTCAAAGGAAATAACTATGCATTTTGCAACGTGTGCGTGTGTGACTTCATAATAAGTCACGGTGGAAGAAGTGACATTGTGAAGCATGTTAAGTCTAAAAAGCATGAAGCTTCGGCTTCGACAACGTCAAAGAAAGTGCATGATTTATTTTCAAATTCGGCTACGAATTCGGATGCCGATGTCATTTTGGCAGAGTGTTTGTTTACTGCATTCCTCATGGAACACAACGTGCCGCTAAGCACTGCCGATCACACCGGTCAACTTTTCAAACGGATGTTTCCCGACTCCAAGGTTGCTCAGAAATATGCTTGTGCTCGCACGAAAACATCTATTGTGAACGAAATTGCTTGCGATGCACAAAGTAAAACGATAGTTGTACTCCAGAATTCAGCATTTTCAGTGTCAATCGATGGCAGCAACAACAGCGATTGGAAGCTTTACCCCATCGTTGTTACATATTTCTGTGATGTTTCTAATGAAATGAAAACTCATCTTTTGCGTCTTCCATTGCTAAATGGAGACGCTATGGGGGAAAATATTGCCTCCTTGGTAATTAATAAGTTGAAACAGCTTAATATCCCAATATCAAACTGCATTTCATTTGGTGCAGATATTGCTCATGTCATGGTGGGTGACAAAAAGGGTGTAGCCTCTTTCCTCAAAAAAGAACAAAATGAATTAATTGTTATTGGATGCCCATGCCACTTAATTAATTTGGCAGCAGAAAAAGCTGCAGCTGCTTTACCATTAAGTATTGACCAGCTTCTGATTGATGTGTTTTTCTATCTGGAAAAAAGTGTAAAAAGGAAAGAAAACCTAAAGAATTTCCAAGAATTGTGCTCTGGTGAAATGAGAAAAATTCTGAAACGTATGCACGAGATGGTTATCCTTAGGCAGAGCGCTAAGAAGGTTTATTGAACAGTCGGATGCATTGCTAAAATATTTCCACGAAGAGACCAAAACGAAACCACAGATCCCATAAAATTTGTCGGCATATAAGATTCGAAAACCAACTTTGCTTCTAATCAAAATGCTTTAAAAGGGAAAAGCGAACACATAGAATCAAACCCTTTAAAAAGAAAATGCTTAGACGACTCCTCAAAGGTCAACTTTGTTAAAGAAGTTGAAGGGAAGAAGAAACAGTCTTCTATTAGCCGAGAGGAAAGGATTTTCCATCTTCTTTCTTCGGATTTGAACAAAGCATATTGTAGTTTTGTGTTAAGTACCATTAAGATTTTTGAAAGTGTAAATACCCTTCTACAATCAGCTTCGCCAAAATCTCCCCTGCTTAGCCAAATTCTTAATGATCTTTTGAAAGAACTTTATACTAAGTTTGTAAAACCGTCCGTTGTGAAAAACAGTGTGTTGATTCGTGTTGCCTATAATAGTTTGGCAAATCAAAAGGATGACAATGATCTTATAATTGGAAATCAAACCAGGGAACTTGTAAATTCTTTGAAAGATCATGAGAAAAAAGAATTTTTTCAATGTGTTAGAAAGTACTTTTCCTCAGCCTGTGATTACATTGTAAGGAAGTTTCCTTTGCAAAATGAAGTTCTTTTAAATGCTGAAGTGGCAAATTTGAAACAAATTGAAAATTCATCTTTTGAAAAGATTCGTTTTTTTATTGATAAATTTCCATTTTTGTTAACAATTAAAGAAAATGAATGCCATAATGATGCTTTAGATGAACTACAGAACCAATTTTCTGCTGCACAGTTTGAAGACTTTGCCAGTTCTGGAGAAGATAGACTTGATGTCCTCGTTGGTACCTTAAAAAGAATAAAAAGAGCTGATGGAACACCAAAATATGATAGACTAGCAAGAGTTTTATGTGCTATTCTCGTAATTCCACACAGTAATGCTGAGTGCGAGAGAGTCTTCAGTGTTGTGAAGAAAAACAAAACTATGTTTCGTTCTTCAATTTCACCAAAAACTCTAGAAAACATTTTAATTGCTAAATGTTATGAGGAAACTAATTGTTATGACAGGAAATTTTCCAAAGGATTTTTGGCTAAAGCCAAAAAATGCACTCTAAATTCATTGCAATAATTTTTTTGTGTAACATTAAGTTCTTGTTTTATGTTTCCTAATAAATTTTTTAGTTACTACTTAATTGAGATTTACTAATGTAAGTACAATTTTCTTTTTTCTATTTGTATAAATTGTTATTTTTTTAATATCAAAGCATGATATTAATTCTTCGTGTTGTTCTGAATTTTGGAGAAATCTTCTGAATTTTTATCTTTAGAGGTTGGCAGGTATGGTAATAGTACTGTTTGCTGAAGAGTGGTGTTTCATGAAGGACTCTGACTGAAGAACTGGCTCACATTCACGTTTTTAATGTCGAAAACTACGAAAAGGACCATACAGATAGCTCATTCACGTGAATCTAAACAGAGTTGTTTACACATGAAAACTTCAGTGTTATATTCATTGTTATGTTCCTCATGATCATCTGAGTGTAATTCCCCCCTTTTTTTCCCCTTTTAAAAAGGCTTCTAGTAAAGACATGTTCTATTAAATTCTTATGTGAGATTAGTAATTTTTTGCTATTAGAGGAAGGTTACTTTCATTTAATTACCTATTGCTATTTTTTCAATTTAACTTTTTCTGAAATGATGTGTGATAAGCTTCAAAACAGTTTATGCAGATTGTTACATCACATGCTTTTACATGTGACAGCTGACCTCCACTGTAAACTTTTGCAGAACAAACAGAACATCTTTGTATCAAAAAGGAAATGGGAGCATATTTATTTGCTTTCCCCCCCCCAACTTGATGGAGACAGTGTATGAACTTAAATATCAGAATAATGAATCAGCTCTCTAATCACATTCATTTGAAAAACTTTGATCCCCCCCCCCGAAATTGCTTATTTTGCTTAGAATGTATGCATGTAACAGGTTATGATATCGGGTTTTGTCTGCTCATCGCCTATACATTGGATTATGCATATTTGACAGCATGAAAACATCACACTTATCTTTCCAGCATTGAGCTGTCATCCTATTTGTGAAACGCACAGCGGTTTCTCCTTTATTTAGTTTTCCTTTGCTTACATCTTTTGTTAAATGCTTTATATTTAGACAAAATAGTTCCACATGAATTTATTTTATGTTCATTTAATAAAATAAATGAAAAGTTTAAAGAGATAAACTATAAATAATTTATGGCCTTTGTCTCTGATAGTGCCACTCATTTCTTAAATGACATTACAAGACGCTGAAGTTGGGATTCTTAGATTTATATTTTCCAAGGTAAACTTCCATATCATTGGTGTAACCTTCCTTATCATTGTATCATTTTATACCTCACTGCTTGCATTTCGTTGGAATATGCTATCTAAATATTACTTGCAATTTAAATTTGACAATTTCATCTATCGCAAGTTCTGCGGTGCTGTAAATTTGTTTATAGGCTATTTTTAACTGATCCAAAAACTTTTTTAATTTTCCACAGTCTTTCATAATTTTATCAGGTTTTTCCCTTATTGTTTTCAAAACCCCAAAATAATCTGTCTGTTGACATTACCTTAGAAAAAATTGGTGTGTTAATTAAATAATCCGTGGACCAATAATCCCAAATGCTATCTTTTTCAATCTGTCCCATGAATAAGATTAATACAAAAAATTTCTTCATGCTTTCTTTTTCTGCTTATATCTGACTGCAACTCTAAAATTTGAGAACCTATCAATTAGTTTCTTTGGTTAAAATTTTAAACAATTCACCTGAAAAATATAATTTAAAAAATTCAACAGCAGGATGAGTTTCTGAAAATTCAGTCTTTATACCAGAATTACCAGCAAACATCAATATGTTAGTTTTGTCGTGCTCATTTGGCTGTCTTCGTTCAAATAAATTATTAACATTGCTTTTTGAAGTCATCGGCAACTTTATCTTCATTAAAAGTTTCCTCTTCTAAATCTCTTAGCAACTTATTAATTTTTGTCCTGGCTGAGACCTTTGAAACGAGGTGCCATTATAAGAACTAAATAAGAGCACAAGAAAAAAAAGGTACATTGAAATCATGAGAAGCTCTAATGTTTGAAAGAGAGCTAGCATCTGTTTGATTTTCAAGTATATTGGTGCAAGACAAAACTTACGATCATCGCCAAAACATAGCCAACCAGATAAGAAACTAGAAACAGTGAATAGCTAGAAGGTGCTCTGAACAACAAAACTGGAAGGCCCAGAGTTGTCGATTACTCTAAAAGAGGGATAGAAACGTTGGTACAACAGTTGTACTGCTGGCTTTAGAAAGTTAAAGCAGTTGTACCCTTTATTGCTTTTGTGAAAGAATGCTATATTGCAGAAATTTTGATGTTGACGTAACCACCTTGGTGTGATTTAGCAACCTTCTTCGAATGAAAAGATAATGCAAAAATTTTCTTATTACGTACATATTTTACATTCTGAATTTGGTATTCATAAAAAAATTTTAAAATGCACTTTCATTTCATTCAAATTTTTATTCAGATGGAAATTTTTGGGTGATCGTTTTAACAAAACAGTTGTTCTCTTTTAGATTTTCCAGCATGTTCAGAAAGTTGCTTTCTCTCATGTGGTTGTGCAGTGCGAAAAAGGCAAAGTTCAGCGCTATATAATACTTACAATAGATGTCAAGAATTGTGCATCGTCTTGGTGGTAAACAGTAGCCATGCAGCGTGGTGTGGTGATTTGATGCATGGATTTAGGAGCTCTTGAGGACTAGAATAGGAAACTAGCAGGGTGTTGTGGATAGCATTCGTATGGAGTACCGCATGGAATTGTTGTAGCCAAGTATCTGCCGACATACCTGTCAAGTTAATCACCTGTTATTCATCATGTTTTTTTCCTCACAAGTCATAGGTTGGCATACCCTGTTCATCTGTTTTGTAAAACTCAAGGAAAGCACCCATTAAAATTTGTTTTATTTAACATCAAGTCACACTCCATGGATAAGCAACCATTTTTTACACTATGCAAATACTCTCAACATCACCAAAAATACAGAGTTTGCCAACTCTCCCAGGTGGTACACTTCCAGCTTCTGAACATACTTGCACCAAGCTGATTTTTTAACATATTTTATCCTACTTTCTCTTATTCATAAAATTTCTCATGATTTTTATGTACCTTGTCTTAATACTTCATTATTTGCCCCCCCCCCTCAAAATGATTTTTGTCATATAGAAGTGCCTGTTTTTCTCTAGATGCATATTAAAAAACAGAAGTCATTTAATCACTGAGGTATGGCACATTCTGCTTTGTGTATGAGAGTTATCATCTTCCATATATTCGCCACTGAGCACAAAGCAAGATTGAGGTTGTTTATTTTGTTGATCTCGCACGTCAGCAGCGTAAGTTTCATGTACTTCTCAGAAACAGTTTAAGAAACTGCAATTCTTTTTACCTTAGTTATGTGTGCGAAAAATAGAAATTGCTCTTGTACTTTTCAAAAATCATACACACATGACTTTCTTTTATTTCGTCATGGAAATGTAATATTGCAATGTGTATTGTTTCTCTTTTCGATTTTGCATGGTGGAAAGGCCGGTGTTCTTAACTTTAGTCGCATGACGAGTGTAGCTCGTCATTGTGCGTATGGCATGAAACACCGATGATGAGCTAGACTCGTCATAATACCGGAAGGGGTTAACACCATTCCACAGTGCAGAATTACATTAATTCATGTTTTGTGATCAGTTATTAGTGATTTGGTTAAAGTATTATTTGATCAGGGAAACTGATTAAGAGTATTTTTCTATTATCAGAAGATACAAATAATAAAACTGTTTTTTTTTAACATGTTAAGTATTTTTGTATTTTTACCAATTAATTAGTTACTATTAAATTAATTATTAATATTTATATATTTTTTATTTAAAAAATCTTTTTGTTGAGAAAATTCTCTTTTTTGAATGTCAGGTTGGCAAGTATGAAAATCAAATAAGCAAATTATAGTGTTCTTGCAGACACTGCTATTTTAAAATTTAATTTAAGGCACAAAATATTCATTGTCATTAATATCTGCTGAAACTTGGAATACAACAAAAGGAACGCATATGTAAATGGTGATATGACTTGACCAAAAGATCGTTATGAGTATAATTGCCTGAAGAACCATTATGCACGTGGTTGACAGAGTTTAGCGCATTCCAAAAATTTTATGACTTCTGTTAAGGTGGTTGTGCTATGTAGGTACCCAAATTTCTTTTTATCAAACAAATCATCTGGGTGTATATTTTAAAATTCAATTTAAGGTAAAAGTTATCAATATTTTTTTATAAAAACCATTTGAATAGAATTAAAACGTCACATATGAAAATGGCACTGTGTCTTGCTAAAATTTAATTGATATGCAGTTGTTGCCAGTATGGCATATTATGAAAATTTTGAAACTTCTACTAAAGGTTCATCTGTATTACACTAATATATAATGTGTATCCTTTTTTAATGTAGCTGGACTACCAACTGCATACTGAGGAATTGACTATTTTTTAACAAATTTATAAGTTACCTTTTGTTGAGATATTTATGTATAACAAAATACAATTATTGTAGGTTGCAGGATAAATGGAAAGAACTGGGCAAAAGTGAGAGTGAAATTGCTGATGCTAAAAGTAAATTCACCGAAGCTGTTAAAAAAGTCCTTCCAAAGGTTGGGGATCTACAGTTTTTCATGGGTAAGTTTTATATACTGTAAATTTAATTGCTGTATTGTAGGTAGTGGAATTTTTTTGTATAAAGTGTAGTTTTAGTGATGTTTCATATGATCAGTATGTAGTGAGTGTGCTTTTGCAAATGTTAATGCATAACAGTAATTTCTGATATAATAATGACCTTCTCATAATAAATCTAACTTTTTTGTTATTTTTTAAATTTATAAATGGCTTCTCGCTTTCTTCTTCTTCTTCTTCTTCTTTTTTTTTAGAATAGAAAATTTTCTGTGAAATAGAATCCATTTATAATGGTATTACTTTTAAGAAAAAGTTATCGATTTCAGTTTAATCAATGCCAATAGCATTATTTTATATATAAAATAAATGTATACAAAAAGGAAAATGGCAGTATCTAGTAAAATAAGAATATTAAGTTAGCATGAAAGCCTTTAGTAATAACTGTTCACGTCATTTGCCAAATGGCATCTCCATTTTTCTCTTCTTTAAAAGCTAATAAAATAATTTTTAATGTGATTGACTTTCATCTAATATAGAACAAAAAAGCTGAGATGAACCCAACTCCAGGTATACTTCATTTTATTACCCATACATATACATATGTGTCAAAGGTTTGAAGCAGTTATACACTGCTCTCCAAAAGTTAAGGAGCAGCAAGTTTTTTGTGTCTAATTTGAGAATGAATCAAACCTCACTAAACACTTCTTTAATGAATGTGACATAGAATATTTCTGAAGTTCAATACAAACATAAACTACAACAAAAGATTGCACTCTTGCCAGAGAAATCCAATCTTGGAGAAACAGTATATCACAGTTTTTTAAGGAAACATGTGGCAGTAATATTACAAAAATTAGATCTGATGAGGAATGTGTCCCTCTCCTAGCAGCGATATTCCATTCTGTCAATTAAGTTGTTAGTCGATGAAATGAGAAGCAACAACCAGACACATAGTAATTCTTATTCAAGCTCATCTAATGACCTTGGAGGAGGACTTAATGCAGCAACCTAGCTCTCAAGATAGTTCCAAAAATGCTGTATTGTCTGGGGGTTAATCTGGCCATTCCATCTGCTCTGTACCGTAACCCTCGACATGTTCCTTCTGCAACCCGAGCTCGGTGCAGTCACGCATTGTCGTGCATCAGAAGGGATCCAGGACCAATAGCAGTGGATATAGGGGCGCAAGGATCTTATCTCGATATCTCACATTGGTCAAAGTTCCTTCATGGAACACATGCAGGTCAGTGTGATCACCAATAATGATCCGAGCCCAAACCATTATTCCACCACCTCTGTAACTGTGTCTTTCCATAATGTGGGATTGGTTGTATCTGTTGCATTGTTCCCTCCAGATTAGCTGACAACTTGAATCATTTTCCAGTGTGAACTTGGACTCAAGTTTGAAAAGAGCAGACGTCCCTTGTTGCCTAGTCCAGGAGATGTGTTCTCTTGCCCAACATAAATGGACACCTCTGTGTCCTCAGGTTAAGGGGATACAGACAACTAGTTATCTCGCATACTGACCTATATTGTGCAGGCATCTGTGCACTGCAGTAGCTGAGATTTCTTGCCACTAAATGATCTGCCATGAGGTGAGGCAGAGTGATGTTGCTCTTCCTTCAGGCCGAAAGAGCTAAATAACAGTCTCCTGCAGGTGCATTTCTTGGTCTGCTACTAGACACTGATTTCATATTCCTAGTCAGTGGACCACACTATAAGAGACGAGATGTCTAGCAACATCAGCTTGTGACATCCCCATTTCCAGTCATCCGATCGCCCACCATCTCAACAAATCGGGTAAATGACTTCTGGACATTAATAAACTCTCCTGGATATTGTCAATGAAATTGCTAATAACAACTAAAGATCAACACTCATGAACAAAACTTAAATTTTTGGATTTTTTCTCCAACTCCTATATAACTATTAATTTCCATAAAATAAAAGTGGTAGCTGATGTTTTTGCATATATTTTCTTAAACTTCATTATTATCATGCATACAAACTGTGAATTTAAATGTTATTGATATTTTTCTAATGGTAAACTTTGAAAAACATGCTGTTCCTTAATCTTTGGAGGGCAGTGTACATCAAGCCAGTCAATCAGTGCCGATTTTTGGCATGTTTATTCACTTCGATGAAATTAGCTCAACTTGTTTGCTGCCATCTACGAGAATACTCATAGTTGCCAAACTGAATTTACTTGCAGCTATGAGAAAACTCATGTTGGTCCTCTAAATGACCAAATACAAATATTGCCATAGCAAATGCATGCAGTATTTATTTGCTTAGCCTGCAGGAAGGGACTAAATAACACACTTGGCATACTGAAATGAATTGTATACTTCTCAAAGCGTAGTTTCATTTATTTCTCAAAACTAAATAAATGTTTAGGCACACTTTTTAATTCACTTGGGAAATGTTATAAGCAAACTGTAAATTCTTGTTCAGACTCATGCAAGACTAATGGAAAATACCATATTGTGCCTGTGGAATTTTGTGTGAATGTGCAGAAAGGATGAGTATTATTTATCTGTTTTGGAATTATCTCTGTTGCCACATGGAGCAAAAATATTATTTCATATGCCAATTACAATTATAATTTAGTCACTATGAAAAGTAATCTATTGCATCTATTTTAAATAATAAAAGAACAAAACATAAAAATGCAGGTAGAATTTTGGTGAACGGATGCACTTAACCTCTGACTAACACAAGGTTTTGATAACAGCTAAAATTTTTGATTTTAATGCCAAAGTGGCCCTGGTACACCTGGACGTTAGCTTAAATAAAACTTGGCAACTGGCTATCCTGTAAATCTATACTGTGACCATATGTGCCTTCAGTTTTCAACACTAGTTGCTGGTGTCTTCCATGTTTAAATTTTGGTGATCTATGAGTAGGCTTGTGGAAGTTTTAAGTGAAATTATAGCTGCTATGTGAATCATTCATTACTTATGTTAAAAAATTTAGCATCAGCTTACAAAATGCTTGGCTTAAAATACCCATGTTTGAAAATTCTAAAATTACTCAAAACAGACGAGACAAAATATTACTGCAAGTTATGTAGATGTGAACTAAGGAGACATAGATTTAATTAAGTGGAATACTTTTTTTAGCATAAAGAAAATTTTGTGTTTAATATATCATCTTAGAGAATGTTCAATGTGTGTGTCAGTATTTTATTTCAGTATAAAGCAATTCAAAAATGTTTTATTTCAAACATTACTTGATTTATTTTTAAATGAAAAAAAAATTTAGAATAATTTATATAAAGTAAATAAAACAAGGTCAAAATTTTAGGAGAGAAAACATAAATGTCTGTTAATAATTGAAATAACTATCTTTGTAAAAAAAAATTTTAAAAAACCTCGATTGATTTAAAAAAGTAAACTATCAACAGTATTAACAATCAATCCAAATGTGAGAAAGCACCTAACAGATATAAACAAATTAACTGAAAAATACTAATCTAAATAGGAATTAATTAGCAAAGAAATAGTGATTCAGACAATGGAAAAATTAGCAACCTGGTTTTAATATTTCCATCAAAAATAAAACTAACAAGAATTGAATTACACTCCTTGTAACTTATTGGAACCCATGGGGACTGAATTTGTGATATCTTAAGTCATAAGAACCGTGTACCTATGTTAGAAAAATTGCACACTGTCTGATGTGCTACTTTTCTCTACTTGTCTTGCTTAGATTAAAAATTTCTGTAGTTATAAAAAAGTTTTTTTTACACCTCCATGTGAGCATGATTTACAGCTTGGGCGTTGTCTATGCGATACAGATTTTTAGGACTGAGAGACACATTACTGTGATTTACTCCTATCTTCATTCACGTATGCAAGTATAAAGCAGTCAAGCCTACTCTGCAGCAATCTTTCCAATGAAAAACCTTTCAGATATGTGCATCTTTTTCATCAATTTATTTCTTGCAGAATATTTCATAAATTAACACTGTCCTCTTATTACTACTAAGCTCTTCAAAATATATCTAATTTCACTTAAAAACTGTTAAATTTCCCCCCTTTACCTAGTCTATTTCTTTCCATACATTTAAATAAACAGTTAGTTATTAAATTACATGTGCATGGAAGTAAATGGAAGAAGAGTTGTACGTCTTTCATCAAAATTAAAAAGAAGTGCCTGAAAAACATCAACAGTTGAGAAGTGTAAAAACTAAACATTTTGTGCCCATGTAATGCATGAGATCTTCAGAAATCAAGACAACTAACTGAATTGTAGATGCATGGTTTGAAAAAATTGAACTGGAAAAGGACACATTCTTGAAGGAAGTCAAAAATACTTATCCAAAATAAATCATAATTAATTTTGCTAGAAGCAAACAGTATGAGATATTCAAGTTTTTTAACGACCGAAAATGAGGTTACTGCTTTAAGCATTTTGTCTCATTAATACAATGTTATTAATTGTGATGCAGCTTTAAAAATGTCATTAAAATTGAAATGTTGAATATGTACTATTTTTAAAACTTATAAATCTCACCATCAATCCTAAATCTATCTTACGTTCTCATTTTTAAATTAATATAGGTGAAAGTTCAAATCCTGATGGCCTGGTTGCCCTCTTAGACTATCGTGAAAATTCTGAAGGCCAGGAAACCCCAATAATGATGTTTTTCAAACATGGTTTGGAAGAAGAAAAAGTTGTAAGTTGAATTTTTGTGTTTGATAAAATGCTAGGATAATTTTTTCTTAATTCTTGCGTATTATGTTCCTTGAATGTCATTTGCTAATTCCATTTTTCTTTCTTTACAGTAAATCTCTTTAGAAGAGGTTTCATCAATTCTAATTTTTGGCTGTACATAAAGATGTTGGAAATAACCTGCGCTGTGCCTTTAATATATTCTATAAAATTACAACTCAATGTTTTTGATTAACACCTGAAATTATACGAGCTGTATGAATTGCACCCTAAATCTAGAGGACTAAAGTTTGAAACTGTTTCGAATAAATTAAAAAATGCATACTGTGCGTAATTCTCATTAAATTGCCAAAAAGAAGTAAAATCAGAAAATTGCTGGAAAGAACATGTATAATCAAATTTTTCTCTTGGAATTAAATTATCTGCTTTGCTAAAAAATACTTACAGTTGGATTTGTTGAGCTGTAAAGTAATACACAAAATTTCCAATCTAAAAATGCTGTGTAATACTCTTATGTTATCTATAAATAGAAAAGATTGTTCATCTTTATGTAATAAATTAAAAATTACAAAGTATGTGTTATTTCTATGGATACTTTATACTTTTTATATATATTAATAGAATGTTTAAATTACAAGCCAAATAAAAATATTTCAACATACCAAAATGCTGTAAATTTTATTTCATTGCTGATTGAGTGGCTTACCATGAATCAATTTCCTTCTTTATCAAAACTTGAATGTAAACTAGTATAATATATACTTCAAGTAAAAATCTGATGATTTAACGTACTGTGTGATAATCTTGATACATCACCATAATTTTTATTCAATTTTCAAATGCTGAAATGCCTATTTATGCCTCCAGTCAACTAAACTATACTCAGGCACAAGAGTTAGGAGAATTTCCACACTGTGTCGAATTTCTGAAAAAATAAGATAGATTTTTTAATAAAATTTGGTACAAATATACATTTGGAACAGAGAAAAATGTACCATTCAAACATCATTTTATGTGCACATGATTTTCAGTAACGCAGAAATGTCCAAAGTCCACATTGTGATATCAAATTAAAATTGAGTCGTAATATGGGGTACAGTCCCCTTTCACAGCCAGATGGGCCATGCAACATAACAGCATTTTGGAGAGGAGGCAGATGAAAAGTTCCTGTGGCAGTCAACCTATCCTGCAGCAAGACAGTTTTCATATCTAAGATGTTTCACGGAGAGAGATGGGAAGTGTAGTTTCCTTCCCAACTGAGCATTGTCATCGCAGAGCATGACCCGAGGACTAACTATACTTCTAAAAGTCAAACATGTGGCTTTAAGATCTCTATATCTGATAGCACTTTAAGGAGCCTTTGTCAAACACAAACAGGGATGGCTATCCAGCATAATGCATGCCCACTCATTAAACCTCCATCACCGTAATGATAATTTTCCCTGATGAGGGAGTGATAGTAACATGTTCCAAGCTCTCTCCAGATACAGGTATGCTGAGAATCAGTGTCCATCGAGGCTGAATCTTGACTCACCTCTAAAAAACACGGTATTTCACTGAAGTCTGGTCCGAGGTACATGTTCTCTACACCATGCTAAATGTGCTGTCTTTTCTACTGAGAGTGGGATACAAACAACTGGTCTTCGGCATACAAGCCTTCGAGCAACTTTAGACCATAAAACTTTGGTTCCAATGGTATCCCACATGAGAACTGTAAAGCTATAGCAGTACTTTGGCCTCCCGATTCGTTGTCGAGGAATTTGGTCAATTTTGTCCAGGTCTACTCAGTAAGAATACGGTTTCATGAAACCATTTCCACTAACTGCAGATGATGCTGAGTGTTACAAAGCACTATAGCCACCTACTGTTATTGCTGGCCTGTCTCCAACCTGCCGACAATTCTCCATTCCGTTTCTGTATATTTACAGCTACTCTTTTTACCCGATACCTTATAAAATTTACCCAAATGTTCATTAGAAATGCATCGAATATTGTGAAGGAGTATGAACACACAGATCACAATCAAAACTCTGCAGACACACATGTATATTGTTGCATAATTCTTCGGCAGCACTAATACCTTTGGTTTGGTTGCAGCCGAAAATATCATGGTCCAAAATAAAGCTCCTACAAATCATCGCATGACGATAACATCATACAAATGCATTTTTCAGGTTTTAAAAGTAACTGCATTTTTGCATAATGATATAGAAGGAAAGAGGAAAACAGTGAAAATGTTAACGACACTTCAAGAATAAAAGGGAACAAAATAACAAACAAAGATTAACAAATGTGAAAGAAAATAATTTAACAGTTAACTAAGCAATTTGTATAGAGGTAACCTCATGCAATTACTTGTCTTCCTAAGCATTTTTAGACTATTTTTCAATCAGTAAAACTTGTTAATATCCTTTGTTATTTAACTATGTAAATTTAAAAATTAAGTGCCATAAGTTGCATTAAATTTCCTCCTCATTCATTCTTAATTTTTAATGCTCAAGTTTCCTTCTTACACTTTCAGCAAAAGTTTATTAGTTCACTCAAAAATATGATATATATAGACATAAAAATATCCCTCTTTCCTTCTTGCGCTCCCAAATCATTATGCAAAAATGAACTTACAACTTGAAAAACGGTTATGTGCGATGTTATTGCCATGCAATGATTTGTAGGTACTTTATTTTTTATCACGATGTTTTTAAATGCGAAGTTTGTTAACAACTTTATTTTTGACCACGATGTTTTCACCTTGCGTTGTTTTCTCCGCAGAAACCTTTGGTTCAGTACTTTTCATAAAAATTAGACAAATTTGAAAATTGTCATATTTTTGCTAATGAGTATGTGTAATGAAACAATCCATATTATAATAGGGCATATTTGGATGTAGTGAGTCCATCTTTTTAATGCACACACATAATCTTTTATCTCTTCCTTTGTCATAGTGGCCTCTTCTGCATTTTTTCCAAAAACAGAGTTTTCTCTCACAGCATGCAGAGTCAATCACAAAAAATGGCATCCTGCATGTATGTAATGTAGCAAACTTAGAAGCAATGAAGAACTTGGCACCTGACACAGATAAAATATTAGTCTTTATTTTAAAAAACATGTTGCGGCCACAAACAACTTGGCACAATATGCTGTAAATTGGCGTACCATGAATAAATTTCCTTCTTTATCAAAACTTAAATGTAAAATATATAATATTTCGAAACATTTGTATTTCTGATAGAAGCGGTGCACAAGCTGAAGTGTAGAAAGGAAGTGCACTTGTATTCAAGATGAAATCTTAATTCAGAAAAAGTGTTTTTTGTTCTTTATACATTTGACTGGATTATTAATAATACTGCTGTAAAATTATTATTGGCTATTAGTGTTTGTTCAATTTACATGATCCGTGTTGTGCAAGTTATGACATGATCAGGAAATAATGCAGTGCAGAAAGTGATTACTATTTTTAGAATATAGAGGGGAAATACTAAAATAAGCATTAAGGGGTTACTAATTTATATATTATTTCATATATATATATGCGCTTCACCAGCTAAAAAGCTTAAGAGGAGAATCAAAGTGAAAAGGGCATTTTAGAACTTTTGAATACCAGATATTTGGTCGGTTAGAGTTATGTCCTTTCCTATTTGCATTCTTTTGGTAAGATGTGTATTGAAGATTGATCTGAAAAACAGACTTCAGTCCAATCTGATTTTATTGAGGGGAAGAGATTATATTTAGTGTCTGAAAAAAACCATTTTTAGACTTTAATAACACAGAATAAGGAATTATGTAATATGAAAAATGGCAACAAACTTAAAAAAAACTGCAGAAGCAGATACAATTATATTAAAGACAAATGATTTAATAAATTGGGCCAAACACTTTTAAAGTGTTTTTCAATTGTAACGCCAGCTTAGAAAAAAATGAGTTTTGAGAAAATTTATAAAATTGTTTAATAAACTTGCATATCTTTTAAAAAATGCATTACAGTCATATCTGTTTTAAATAAATCACAACACACAAAAAGCGTAAACTGTTTTCCAGATCATCCATCATTGGCATGCAAATAAGATACATTTACTGCAACACAGTACTTCAAATAAGATAGTAAAATATGAAAATTTTATCGAATTTAAAATATATTTTCTATAAAATACCATGATGAGAGCACTGAACTTTTTTTAAGATACAATAACACTTTCAAAATGTATCATATTAATGTTATTTAAAATATTCATATATATATGTATAGAATTGCATAAACTGTGAAACAAAAAAGTACATTTTTATGCTAACAGTTTAATTATTTTACTGTTGCACAATAACATACTTTTTTGCATTGAATGTTTTGAAACTTCAGTACTTGAAATGGAGTACAAGGCAGGCAGTACTAATAAATGAATGCATTTTCAGAATCTGCTTTTAACAAAAAAGAAAGCATACTTATATATCATACGAGCTGTGGGCAATATTAAACATTTTAATCACCTATAAGTATGCATCAATTTACCACTAACAATATTCTCAAGTTTTGAAATATTCAGGAATCTGACATTTATTAAATTTTAAAACTGCTAATAAATGCAAATGTGATGCTTTTTAAACTTGAAAAAAATTCATAAAATAGCAGATTTTATTTAATAAAGACATCTTTCAGTTTATTATTGAATAACTCTTAATTTAATACAATGTTCATAATTGTAGGGAATTCATACTTCAAAAAAGCATCTTTTATGTAAAGTAGCTAATTTGTTACTGCTGGTATAATCTTGGAGCATTCTAATTTAATAAATGACATGTTTTAAGAGACCAATTACATATGTATATTTTATTACTAAACTTTTAAATATTAACTGACATAGTGAGTATTTATCCCTCTTTTGCTACAACTAAATTATCTTGGTATTTCATCTTTTTAGTGCTGTGTACTTCAAGTAAGTTGGCATATGCACAGAATATTTTACCTACACCATTTACTTATAGAATTAGCCATATATTAGCTCTTGAGTAACTTCCATATATGACAGAATACCACTAGAACTTTTTGAAGGATTGTTGTTACAAATATGAAATGTATTCATTTGAGCAAATAACCCCAATTTTAGTACAAAATTTTATTTTCAAATAAATATTGTTACTCATACACAAAATTATACATTTATCAATAGCTCAGTTTTTAAAGTTGTTTAAAAAAATTTCATAATACTGAAGTAAACCCAAATTAACCCTCTAACCGACAAGGCCGTATTAAAATATTTTTTGTGATATCTCTAAGAATGTATATATACGTGCATATTAAAATATGTTAAAGAAACTAAGGCAATACATTAAAAGTATATAAATTGAGGTATAAAATACCAGGATAATTTTTACATTAAAACCAAGAAAATAATTTGTTCTCATAGTAGTTTTGGAAAATTTGTGCTTTTTTAGGGAATACCCTGGCCGGTCAAAGGGTTAATAACAACAATAATTATGCACTGTTTTTAAGGACCAAATTTTTATGATTTTAAACAAGCATTGGAAAACTAAATTATGCACAAATGAATCTTAATTAAAAATGTCAAAATAAATGATAAATGTTTTTGTATCTAAGTGGGCAAAACTATAAAAGAAAATTATCAGAACAAATTTTATCATACCATGTATAGAACGTGTGGGCAAACTACAGGCTACATATTTTATTCCTGGCTGTTGAATGGGGTGCCTGCATGGATATTGTAAATAAAACTAGTTTTCCTTATTAGCAACTCTCGTCAGCTTTGCTTTACTCAAACTATAGAGATTATAAAAAAAAATCTAATATAAACATGACTTCCTTATGGCCTATTAAATTATGCACCATTTAAACTTATTTCCCAAAATTTCAATTAGAGATATATTTCTCATTCAGTTGTTCACTCAATCTCAGTTCACACATTGTGACAAGGAAAAATATACATAAAAACTCAAAGCATTTTCATTAAAAATTGTAAAATACAGAAAAACCTAAAACACCAAACAGAGTTAAAAAACACCACTTCTTCACAATTAAAATTAGCGTTTAAATTAATTAAAATTGGGCAGACAGATTTTTTGGCCTCACTCGGCAAAATTAGTGCAGAAACTGTATTCTATGCTACGAAGTTTCAAATGTAAACAAATGGCAGCGGCATTAGTCGAAGTTAACAACTTTTAAATTGTTGATAATTCTGTAACTATTACATACCGATTAACTAAGGCATAAGAACAATATAATTCAATCACTTTTAAAGCAAAAAATGCACAATTTATCAACATATAAGAATAAAAACTTAGCTGATGGAGCAGGTATATATTATATATGTAAGATCAAAATTATAATTTAAACTAACCCCTAATTCCCTTTAATTCTCTCTCTCTCGTCTAAAAATTGGAATAACTTCTCTGGATTGCATCATTCTATTTTGCATGGCTCTCGCAGCGCTGATGACATAATAATTGAGAACTGAAACTTTTAACTCAAACCAAAACCTTCTTGCTTCCATATAGGATAACTTCTGTGCACTGCTTGGACATAATTTTGCTTGCCCCCTATCACTCAATATCAAAAATGTAAATGCTCTTAAATAGGCATGACTAGAATGCCAAGTGATTGTGGCCACAAACCTCAACTGGAAAATAAAAATGGAATCAAAACTGCCTTGACTGCCAAGTTTCTTAGATATTACGAAGTCAACATATTAGCATACTATGCAATCAAAATTCTTTCTCTTCAATATGGATCTATCCTATATAACTATTACACATCAATGCTGCTCCGTCTTTTTCTTGCATTTATTAGTACACATATATATACACATATTTATATACTTTTGGTGTGACCAATTTCAACCAAAATCGGGGGTGCACGTCTACATGCTATAGCAGTCCCATATACAAAATTTCAACGCTCTGAGTCTACTCATTTTTAAGTTACGCAAGATACATATATACGTATGTACAGACATCACAAAAACATTCTCCTCTAAATCTATTTCACAATCCGTTTTTGAAAAAAGAGTCCTTTATTCTGTCCACACATACATATGTAACACAAAAACATAGTTCAAGTGGAATCGAGAGGGATTAAAATTGATATTTTCACCGTAATACAATACCCGAAGCTTTTTGCAATTACGATACTTCCTTTACTTCATACAAGGAAGTAAAAATTAATATTAATGTATTTAACTATTAAACAATACATGTTTTAATGAAAACATATTTGCCTGCCCCAGTAATTTTGTCAACATTACTTTTAATTTGTAAATGTGATTAGATTTAAATGTAAGAGCCTTAGGATTTCTTCATGATTTCCAGAGACATTAAAAACACATAAATATATTAACAGCACGTTTAAATTTGCATGGCCTCAAAAGAAAAAGTGATGCTGATATCAGGGTTTTATTTTGCTTTCATTGTTTGAAAATACAGTAAAATAACTGAAGAACTTTTATAGATTGCTAATACTTTTCAAGTACACTGAAAATTATTCCTTTTCTCAAGATGTGCACAAACCATAACATGCAACAGATCAGAGGAACCTAAATAATGTTTAAAATTTAAGCACTAAAAATAAATCATTTATGTTGTAGTACATTTTTTAAAATTATAAAATGATATCCAACCTAATTAAATAAAATGAAACTGTCACCATAAATTTTAATATTAATTCTTGAATGCAAAATTTCTGTTTGGTTGTGGAATCTTTGCTGGTCCTCTAGAGCAGTTATGTTGTTGATGCCTGTACATTGTACCACTCTGCCTAAACCTTTTACCACAAAAAGGGCATATGTAAGGTCGTTCTCCTGTGTGAATGCGCATATGAATCTGTAAATTGCTACGTGAGACAGCAACATATTTACAACTTGGACATTGGTGTTTCTTAATGTTAAATCCTGAATAGCAAATAGGCAAATTATTTTGAACAAAATGTTGTGCTGAAATTTGAAATCCTGCAAAAGAAACAAAGATAAATTCAATTTTTCTTATCCACATGTTTGTAAATCTCTTGCTATAATTATTTTCAGCTTATTTATTTATTATTTATTTATTTTATTAGTTTATTTATTTATAACTTAACAAATTCAAAAATTCCACACGTTAAAAAAAAATGCAAGATTCAAGAATATTTTCTTTAGTTTAACTGTTTGAATTACTGATCTTCTAAAAAAATACCTGATTATGCCAGAAGTAGCTATCATTAAGTGCTGAAGTCTTGAATTGAAGTTCTTCATGAGTAATCAAATTTTAGAGTGTAATTTATTAACAATAAACTCATTAAGTAAGAAATCTTGTTTCTCTATTTACATAAATACACAAGCTATAAAAATATATATACAAAACAAGATACTGACTATGCAATACACCACTCATGCATACATACACATGCTTATTCAGACAAAGTATTTAATAAAAACTACACTATAAAAAAAAAGAAATACATCATACAACTTTCACACACACGCAAAATAAATAAATAAATAAAAAATAATTTTACTAATAGTAGAAAAAATTTCTGAAGTAGCAAAATTTTGCATAATATTAGTGATAAAGCTACATTGAAATTTCTAGTATCGATATTCAGCAAATTATTTCATCTGTATAGGTAAAAATATACAAGGTTGCATAACCTATGACAAAAGTATTCTGCTAGAAAAGCACAAGCTGATGTATTTTGTACTATTTTAATGGAAGAGATATGCCTAACATTCTTAAAACAATGCATCATAGAGCAAAAATTGTGAAATCACATTTGATTTTATACGAGGCACTGCTGCAACAGATTTTAAAATATTTGTGAAAAACATGGCAATATTTGCCCTATGAAATGGGCAGTGGTAATAATCTTCATGCTTGTTTAAAAGAAAACACAGAAAGTACGATGGTATAAACCAACCATCAATACAAATTCTTTTATAAATGTGCATATTTTTAATCATTATCTAATTTCTAGTCAACATTCTTTATAATAATTAAATGCTGTGCTTTGTACTTCGAAATCATGAAACTCGTACTGCCCTTTCTATTACAAGTAATAAATTCAGAAATGTGAAAACAATGTAGAGAAAACTGGCACTATTTTAGAATTTTCAATGAGTAACATGTATCATTTTAAACATACCTAATTAATTATCACTTAGTTCTGAATTTCAAAAACAATAAAATGCAGTTTAATCAAAGCAATGAAATTACCTAAGACTGAATTAGTGAACCAAAAAAAAATGTCATTTCATTTATACATATTTAAAGAATTTTGTTTTCATTATTAAAAAATAAATACATACTGTATAATATAAACATGTATGATAAAACAATCTTATTTAATTTGAAAACTGACAGCATATATTTACTTATTTATTTATTAACTTTACGTTGCATTTTACATTTTTCTAATTTGTTTGTTACTTATTTTTGACTGAACTAAATAAACTGGTCTTCAAAGATCACTGGTTAAACACACAAATAAATAATTTCTTCATTTTATGCTAATATTCATTTCTTCACTGAAGAAGCTTTCAGTACAACAGAAATTCAATTCTGACACCCCACCCAGTCACATTAGTCACCAACTCAATATATATATACTTTTTTTTTTAATATTTACATCAGATCCCAAAATAATTATGTTATTTCTCTACACTATTCCTTTAATATCTTCATATGTAATGAAGAGTACATTTTTTCTGTAAAATGTACAATTTACAAGTAAAATCAACTTAGCAAGATTCAAAGTTCAATTACCAAGACTAAAAGTTCAATATAACAAAATAGAATGATGAATTTGTTGCATAGCAAGACTACAAAATATGTAAATTCCACAGTACTAAATTAGTATTCAATGAAGAAATTTAACCAAATTACGAAAATTCATATTTTATTCTTCACACAGTTTTTTTTCCCAGCTGTCAAAGAGGCATTCAAAATTAAAATAAATGCTCTCAGAAATTCAGATGTAATAAGAATTAATTGAATAATTTCTGATCCACAATACTGGACGGAACAGCAAAGTTAAGACAAATATTTTGTACCAGACTGAAAATATCAACAATTAACAGATAAGTTGAAAAACATTTCCTGATTAATTTAATACTTATGTTATTAATAATAGAATATCAATAAGCCTAATACTACAAAAACTATTCAAAAAGTATTTACAAAATAACATAACTGACAGAACACAATAATTTGACATTTCTGAGAGTTGAAGAGAGCCTCAAAGTACTTCCAAAACAGCATATTCAACACAGTGTTGTTAAAAATAAATATTGCACATTTTTACAGGAAAGAGGTAAAAAAAGTTATTTTTACTTTTTAAAAATTATAAAGGGAAAAAAAGCTTAGTTTGTCCCCTTCTTTTGGGGGTGCACTAAAATATATATATATTACTTAATGCAAGATATTCACAAACCTAATTAATAAAAGTTTTTGAGATAAAAATAAAAAAATTTCTTCGTACTTAAAATTATTAAAAAAATTACATGAATTTTCTATAGCACTAAAAGTTTTTAATTCAGAAAGCTATCTAAACTTACTCTTTACATCTGAATTTTATTTTTTTAATTATTTTTATTTATTTGTTTTTTAACTGTTTCCATAATTTGCCCTTTTATTATTTAGGTTGCAAGAAGACTATTAATTATTGATACAAATTAAATAAATATTTTTTTGAAAAGAACAAGAAACCTGACAGAAGTCATATGGTACATGAAATATTATTTCATATTTACCATATAAGGTTTATTTAAACCACATTGTCTGTTAAACGTTTTTTTCAAAATTAGAGACAAAAACAAGAAGAAAAGTTATCATCACATACTGAAAGTATTTACAAATGAATTTTCTACAACTTCTTCAATACACAAATCATCAGCACTATTATCAAAAAGTGATTATATTTCTGTATGAATCAAATGTATCAAATTTTCACTGCTACTACATGATAAAGGTTCATACTAAACCTAAAATACTACTACGTAGTACTATATTCATTTTTTTTTTCTTACATAAAAAGCTACTGCATTTGGCACTCTTGACTTTTATGAGTTAAACAACAATAGTATATATTTTATGATAGTACGCAAACTAAATTTGTACTGTTTCGTGCTTTGGATGAGGCACTATGAAACATTAAATATATGGAACTGGATGCTAGATCATCTCTAAAGTGAAATTTTTTTTGTGATATACAGAAAGAACTAATAAAATAGTAAAGGTGTCAATGTATAATATGGCACATTAAAAAAATGTTAAAATGAACAAAATAAATAACATGATATTAAGTTCTAAAACAAAACAAAAATAAAATAACACATAAGTATTAGTATAATTAATAATGGATCAGATCAAACACAAAGCATAACTTTACATGCAATGTGGCACTTAATACTACACCTGTAACAAAAAATTGTGTCCACTAGTTATTCACAAATGATGCATGAATATATAAATTACAACAAATTGAAATCATTAAACATGTTTTCATAGTGAAATAACACCTTCATTCAGAAAAGCAGTACATTTTTTGGCAACCAGCTGAAAAATAGTTGGAATGCATTGAAAACTGAGATTCAATTCTGCGACTAATTTTAGTTAATCTGACAAATGGAAATGGAAAAGTTTCCATTAATAGCTTTATACAAAGCAATGAAGAAAATATGCATACTGGTTAAATGATTATATCCTCAAGAATTATAAAAGAATTTTAATGAATCAGCTTATATGAAAGAAACATTTCAATACTTCAGGTATAACAGTAAATTTCCAGTTATCCAAACCAGTTTCAAAAAGCAAATGTATGGATAATTGCACAGATAATGCAAATTTAGTATAAAACAACACGGGACAATCTCAAGAACCACTCAAGAAAATAATAACTTTTGCCAACTTCAGCTCCTTTTACTCAAGAAAATAATGACTTTTGCCAAATTCAGCTCCTTTACATTACACAACACTTTAACAATAACCAAGGCATAAATAATTATATTTCTTAATTATTAATGAAAGATCCTGACTTTTCTTTCAAAAAAGGTTTTATTACATAAGGCCATATTGCTTAATATTTTTTGACATGCAGGTCATAAACCAGTTCTTCCTACTTTGCTGTTACTCTATAAACAGACTACACAATCTAATAATCATTTAAAATTTGATGTCTAGGATAATTTAAAACAACATTCAAGCACTAATTACAGTGATATACACTTTCCCCACAATCATCTGAGATCATAGTAATTTAGGAGGGTGGATTTTCCTAAATTACTATGAATTAACATTTTTAACTTTATATTGGAGTGTTCGGATAACTGGCATTTTACTGCATACATATACATGTGCATCAGTTGAGATGTTCAGGATAATTTCATCAAATATCACCTACATTGCAGCTGGAAACTAACTGCTGAATGAGGTTTTTTTTACAAAAATATTGAGAGTGAAAACAAAACTTTAAAGCAGAATAAACCACTTTCTAGCTTTATTAGAAAAGAATAGAAAGCTACTATTAAACCTGAAATTCGTAAAACCTTCAGTCTCCCCACACACACACAAAAAAAAAAAAAAAAAAAAAAAAAAAAAAAAAAAAATGACTGATTTTACAGTGCACATATTATTTTTACCATATCAGAATTTCTCAATATCTCAAGTATCAGTTTTTAAGGGAGAAACCTTATTATAACAAAAATAAATATTAAAAATTAAACTGAATGAAAGCAAATTTCTTAAAATTAAATTCAACTAGAATTGAATGAATTATGTGGCATTCTGATAAATCCTAATAAACAGAAAATTTTCAACAAATTATTGGATTTAAAGTAATCATTTGACATTGGCTGCTATAACTGCAGCTGTAAAGTAGAAAAATGATTCATTTATTATTCATACTTTGACAAGGGTATTTATAAATGACTCAAGAATTATCAAAATTAGAGATGCACATTTCTGTTGCTATAATAAAATTAAGAAATGCTTTAAAATGCTTATCAACTATAGGCTGATTAAAAGCATATTTCTAAGATAATATTAAGAGATTATTATTCAAATTTGATCAAAAATTAATATGGGATAAAAATAGAATATTATTTGAAATGAACAGTGATCATATTAAAAAAAGGCCACAAAACAGCAGCCAGAAAGGAGCTACAATGCAATGGATCACAATTTATATAAAAAAGATCTAGAAACACTTCTTTAATAACAGTTGGGTCTTTCGGATTAAAACCATACCATTTGGCACTTTTGTTTGTTTGGACATATTTCCCTGGTGTCAGGAATCCCTAGTTTGGTTTACCTCCTTTTCTGGCAATAATGCTCTTCATAAGCAATACTCACACAACCACGTTTTCCATTTAATAATTTTTTTTTCCACTCCAATGGATTTTATGACTTGGCACTTAATAGGAGAAGAATAAAAGGATATCCTGTTTCTTCAAGAAATTATTAACTTAAAAAGGCCTACTAGCAGCTAAGTTGTAAAACTGCTGAAACTACCTAGTTCAACCTAAGTTCGATTCCAGGTGAATGGGCTGGCTGCATGGGTGTTTTCATTGTTTTTACTTTGTGATGGCTACAAGCCAGTTTCCCTTAAAAAGTTCCCCATGAAGACATCTCTCCCTTTACTCAAGTGCTTTACCGTAATCAAACAAACCCAACCTTCACTTAAAAATATTGTGCTTGAATAATCTTACCATAAAATTAAAATGTGACTCAAAGCATGACGTGAATGATAGCCTTCATTCATGCCAAGAAGGAGAAGATATCCGAACACAAACACATTTGATTGGATCACACATTTCTTTTATTACTACCTTATGATTTATTTATTTATGGTATCATAAACAGGCATTTATTGAGTTTTGAAAACTGCAGCTTGCTTCAGATGAGTCACAACATGATAGCCTGGAATAATTATATGAGGAAGGTTATGTGCTGATTCCTAGTCTCATCTTAATGTTAAAATCAATGAATGCAACAAATTTGCAAAAACTTATTCACAAAAGAAAAATAGCACTTATTCACAAAAGAAAAATAATAAATAAATGTAGGCCAAATTCTTTTCCTATAATGGGTTTCTAAAGGATTTTGTCATGAAATTGGATAATGCTTCCTTATTGCTCTTTCCAACTGTACCCATTTCTTTAATATCAAGCTAAAGGCATGGGGAAAGAAATAAGCCAAAATGTGACAATATGGCACCAAAAATGCATGATATAGATTTAATGGAAAAGTACCTGTAATTATTCTAGTACTTTCATCAACAGTCAAATTCTGACAAGCTTGGTATGGCAATTTATATAAACAGAAACACTCTCTTTTCAGAAAAAACATCAAAATATAAACTTACTTTGTAATATACAGAATGCATCTACAAAGTTTTAGAAATGAATTTTTAAAACGAATCCTCAGTGAAATGCCAAGCTTTGAATAATTACTAATAAATAATTTGTCTCCATTAAAATATTATCTGCTCTTAGAAAGAAATCTGAATACAGTTTTTTTTTTATTAATTTTATGCACAAATTACCAGACTGCACCAGCACAAAGCAAAGAAATCTTTTATCACAAAATGTATCTATTGCTAAGAAATTTAAATGCCACCTTAAAAGGTACCCCTTTCAAATAATTTCAAATATTCAGAAAACTGCAATGGCAAGATAATTTTCCTGCAGTTGACTTTTATGAAGCAATCCATAAGTCCATGAAGGTGCAAAAAACTGTACTGCTTAAGAAGGAATATATATGAATTAGAATTAAAATTGTTTTCTTCAGATCTGAAATTTTTGTGAATTCAGTGCTAAAACCTTGTAAATGTCCTGGGTATTTATTTTGGCCCCAAAATTAAAAAAATATTAGATAAACATATAGATATTAAACATAGATGAGTTGTTTTAAGAATCAAGTTTGAAACTCTACTAAATTAACTGTATAAAATAATTCATCGTTACATAAGATAATTAGTAAGTTTATACAATTTTCCCCCTTTAGTTTTCAATGCAATTTCCAATTCACAAAAAACTTTTGCAAGACTGTATTAAAATTAAATACTGGAATAATATACGAGAATTTGCATTAAAATACATATATTTTACACACACAGGTACACACGCCAATAAATTATAAATTAATATGACAATTAAATACATAGCATGACTGCTTCTTTTGCATTTAATAATTATGCACAAAAAGAGACAGCATGTTTTATTTTCGACGTATTATCACTACATATCTTCTAAAATGAAGATTGATATTTTACATATTTAAATAAAATGGCAAATATATTTAGATTTTTTAATTACAATACACATATTGTTAACACTTTTAAATCAGAAATTCATTTGTCATACTAAATAATGACGGCCCTTTAACTGAAAAAAAAATTATGGTCTTCATAAATATGCTCTAATTTTCCGACTTAATTATTTAAAGTTCTGAAAGAACCAACTGCAATAGGATTATGATTGCAAAATTCCATATTCCATTACTTGGCTGAACATCATTTGAAACAAATATTTTGATTTAAGCTAATAATATGTAACAAATTTTGTCTGAACATACATTAAAATCATTAAAATATATAAATATCTTCGAAACTAAAAATATTTTGGACTCAAGATATATATAAATGAATCACATGTCAAGAAATATGTAAATGATAAAAATTAAATTTAGAAGAGAAGGGGCGAACATTCCAAAGCCAAGACTAGTAATGGACTGAATACACTACATATTCATAAAACTAAAAAGAAATGCGTTCAGCAATACAATTAAAAATAAGGCATGTAATATAGTTATAAATTCATAATATCCTACACTACAAAATATACACGAGATATTGATATTTCTGACAAGCCCATGCATTTTCCTTCTCGTGTGACAATTAATGATCAAAACATTTTTAGTCTGAATGAAAATGTAAGGCTAAATGCTGCTGCATTGTTATTTTATTTTCACATGATTTCCCACAGATGTTACAATCCAAAGGATACTTTTCAATGTGTTGTTGCTGATGTTTTTGCATATTTCCTTTCTGTGTGAAGCCCCTACCACATACAGGACATTTATATGGACGTTCTCCTGTGTGTGCATTTATATGGTTTTTTAGATTACTCCTTGTATGAGCTGCATATGGGCATAAATGACACTTATATGGTCTTTTAGGATCTTCTGCATCAATATCACTGAATCGATGAAAAAACCTCTTTTGAACTGAAATATGAGAAGATAAAACTATATAACATGTAAAAACTTTAAAAGAAACAAATTTCAAAGCATACATAAAATAAATTATTATTTAAACAATATAATTTTATTAGCTAAAAATATGCAACAAAAATTATGCAAGACAAAATTACTTACTAGTCTTTAAACAGGAAATTTAAAGATTAAACATACAACAACATATGTGTATATACCTCTAAAGAAATAAAATAATCTAGACCTAAATAAGACAATATAATATTTAACTTCCAATTTAACTAATATTTATGATTAAAAGTAATCTACATACATTATTTTTATTAGGTTAGTAGATATTTTATTAGGGAAATAAAACACACTTCAGAATTATGCAAAAATAAAAATCACACTAATATGATCAATATCTCCAGGTACATATTCACAAGTATAATGAAGGGGACGAATGAAATTTTAAATGCAATTAAATACTGGTTTTTGTTTTACTTTTTTTAAATTTTATACTAAACAATACTATGTACTTTTCCAGTTACTTATTTAAAAATATATATAATTAATGAAAAACCTTTCAATATTATTTAAA
>KK114992.1:1240-18775 GCA_000611955.2 Stegodyphus mimosarum | reverse complement strand
ACAATATTTTACTACAAAGCTGCTAAAAGAAAAATGCTTCAAATTTTTTCTATGCATACATGTAATGCATAAATTTAAAATAAAGGTAATTGATCTTTCTTCTCTGTAAAATTCACCAAACTGCTCAAGGTATTTGCAATAATCTATGAATACCAAATTTTTAGGGTTACATGATTAAATGAGACTCAAAAATTCAAATTAAAATATCCTTTATTTAGTTCTCTATGGAAATCAAATTTAAACACTCTAAGCATATGTGTAGGCATTGTAAGAGTGACACTGTTTAAGTTGTTATTCATTTGGATGTTGAGCTACTTTTGAATCAAAAGTATAAATCCATATTTCATCATTATTAATAATGTGTTTTAAGAAGAACTTACCTTGTAAAAAAATCTCTGCACCACTAAAGGATATCTTTTTGGGACAACTCAAAAAGCAAAATGTCCCAAAAGCCTAAATATCATTCAAAATGGCTCAACAGGATCAGAATGATATTCAAAATTGCTCAACAGGATCAGAATGATATACAAACTTGTTTAATTCATAATTTAAAATCCTTTCTTAATTGTTAAAACCAAATTTCTGACTTGACCAATGTGTTGTTAGTTGAAATGGATGGTCTACTAGAACTAGAGCATAGTTCATTTCAATGCATTCTCTGACTTCATTAAACATCTTACAGCACTTCCAAACTCCTGTTTCTGATAAAATTTTGTCCTCAAGTTTCTTTTTTTTTTTGGGGGGAGGGCAATATTTCAAAGAATTCTTTTAGCAATGATTCCTTTGCAAAAACAAAATTTGATGCATGGTTTTCATTTTACTGTATCGGCCATTTTAGGGAATTGTAAAAGGAAAAATCCCTTATTCATTAAAAATGAATTTATTTGCAAATGACAAAAAATAAATGAAATACAGATTGTTGCCAGATGTCAATGAAAGTCATAATTGCTTGGAAAACTTTGCAAGCAAGTTCTTACATATACATATTTTACATAACATATTTTAAATAAATCCTTTCTAATGAAGAAGCATTGGATATCACAACAGTATATTCTAGATTCAGTTAAAAGACAAGAAGAATGGTGAAAAGTTACACATGCTGTGTATTATTTATATTATGACAAGCAGGCAACAAAATTTATTGCAAATTAGGCAAAATAGCAACTTTGTGTTAGGTGTAGATGTTCATAGCAACCTTGTGTTTGGCTCAGGTTGTTGTTTTACCTAATTTTAACTTTTACTTTGGCATGTTTCATCTTTCTCTTAAAAGCTACTACCTACATCAGATACACATTTCTTTGAAAATCAAGAACCAAAGTAGTACAAAAAAGCAGAAAATGTTAAAACAGAAAACCAGTTCCATTTGATATTAGAAACACAAGTTTTTCTATTTTTTATGTCAACAATAATAATCATCAGAGTGGCCTTGCAAATTGCCAATTTTCAGAGTTTCTGCCATTTGCAGGATCCTTTAACTAAGCTTTCAAATTATAGCATAATTTTATCTTAACATTTTTATTTAAATTATATTACATAATACTATTACAATAATATAATACAACAGTAATCATATACACGCAAGTTACTAATTTAGAAAGCTATTGCTATTTCTTGGACATAAGATCTTTCAATTCATCTTTCATACTGTAGCATAATTTTACCTTTCTATGTTTAATCAAACTGCACTACATTATGCTACTACAATAATATAACACAACAGCAGCCATATATATGCAAATTATACATTTTAAAAAATGTTGCCATTTCCTAAAATCTTTTAATTAATCTTCCATATCACAGCAACACATTACTGAACAGTATAACTAATTCACCAAAATAGAAAAATGTCAGCTAATTAGAAACAATATGCTTATTATAAAGTATCACGCCAGCAATACTTCTAATAAATTTTACTAACACATTATTATTAACATGCACAAAATTATATTTATTCTATTTTGTGGATACCATGATATACCATGCGACTTTGAGAAAGAGACTTGTACTGAAAATGTATCTTAGGTCCAAACGTACATGTCATTCATAACAAGTTTTCTGGTATTTTTGCAAAACAAAACATATTCCTTAAAAATTTTCGAAGAAACTCAGAATGCTTCTTAAGATATGATGGATTGTATCTTTCAAGGGTGAAAATGCGCTTTAGCCCACTGCTTGGCGATGTTTTGAAAATCGCCAATTCGGCGCGTTTCTGCGAAACGTCTTTGCAATTACAACCTTCCCGACACGCTCCGCGAAAACCTATTGTAAACAAAACATAGAATTCTAAAGCATAAATTAGTATGGAAACTGTTGCCACAAAAAGATAATAAAATAATATGCAAAACGAACATATGATCATTAAAATATTTGTCAGCTAGGTTTAAATTACTTTTTTACATTTTATGTTGTAATACTTACACATTTTATGCCGTTACATAACCTTCCCAACACGCTCCGCGAAAACGTAACCAAAATGGCATCGAAGAATGAAGGACTTTTTTTTAAAAGGGCATTAAAATTACAAACAATACCATGTACACACCGTTCCGTTTTAACTTAAAAAAAAATCTGCGAATTGCACAATGTAGGCAACGTACACAAATGAACAAAATAAGCTAAAATAACGAAAATAAATTACAAAAAAATGCCATGTGCACAGCGTTCCTTTTAAACTTAAAAAAAACTTCAGCGAATTGCACAATGTAGGCAACGTACAAACAGTCAGCCATGTTGGCGGATATACAGAGTTACCCATGTTGGCGCGTTTATTGCTCATTCAAAAACAATCGCCGCCAAGCAGTGGGCTAAAGCGCATTCCAACCCTTTCCAGATATACAGTAATTAATAAAAGCAACTTCTGTATACTGTATATCACAAATATGGATCAATCATTTTCTCGCATTACATAGTTTAGCTTCTTAACTTACAAATGCTATGCGGCTCTTGAAAAATATAGATGCCAATTGCAATGCATACTTAAGTTACTGAACATGCTGTATCACACAAACATACTGTAACGCAAGTAAAGAATTAACATAAAACATGATAAAATGAGTCAATAAGAGTGGGCTGCACACCAAATATACAGGTTTAAGTTCTAAACAAAAAGGATCAAAAAGTAAATATTCTTTTTTCAATGACATTTATCTTTTGAAAATTCAACTGCAAAAATATGCTGGTCATTTAACAGCCTACACATTCTGAATTAATAAATACCTGTATCAGATACTTAACCGAAATATACTTAAAATGAACACAATAGTTGTGCACAATTCATTACATGCTGCATAAATAGAGTAAGAATTTTTTTACTAAACTTTCTCTCATCCACCCCATATGCAGCACTTACATTTATCATTCCAGTTAAATAAATTTCACAAATGAAGAATAAATAAATGTGCAATAAATGTAAAATAGTTATCTTATAATATCAATATATTCTTCATGCATGAAATTTACTATTTTTTTAAGGTATTTTTCTATTCTGCAATAGCCTTTTTTTTTTTTTTTTTTTTTTTTTTTTGCACATGTGAAAGAGAAGTCAAACACATGTTGAGACCCAACAATACTGCCATCTGAGCTATTGCTGTGTGTGCGTATATATGTACAAATTATTCATATAACTAAAATTGGTTTATAATTAAAGAAACCTGCTCATATGCACAGCAGGCGCATAATAGAAAAGTATCTTAGGTAAAAGTTTACAATTGGGTGCCCCTTGGTTTTTGGCGATTCTGTTTCGACACCAAGATCAGTGCCAATAAGAGAAAATTTCAAGACGGCAGCTACACAAAACCAAAACAAGAAGTCAAAGAATTTCACAAACTCTGTGTCCATGTACACATCAACCTATTTTCAGTTAAAAAAAATCAGAGAATTGCACAAACTAGTCATTACATACTGCCTTGAATTTGTCCATGTGCACATCGATTTATTTTCAATTAAATAAATCAAGAAGCTAAAACCATGTTAAAACTCTCATGGTAACCAGAAATGGAACAGAAACCAAAACTGAACAAAATTTTTCGCCAATCGAAAGGGCACCCAATTCTACACTAGAGCCATATCTTTTTAATTTATTTTAACATTTGTAATTTACCTTAAATTTGTTATCAGAAAAATTATTATTGTCATATTACCTAGATCATATGCAATACTAAAAATATTCAGATTCCTTACGCAGTTAGAAAATTGCATAAAATAGTTCTATAAATCATTTATCTTCTGAGCATTTGATTATTAACAGTAATATTTCTATGCTTTCATACAAAAACCCGCAATACAATGTTTTAATGCATTCATTATTTACATACACAGCATATAAAATACGGCAGACTGCAAATAAGGAAAACGAATCTTTTCATAATTGCAGTTTACTTAAAATACAATTAAATAAACTGAGCGAATACAAAATTGTAACTTAATTGTATTAAGAAAACTTGCTCCAGAAATATTTATGATACAAGCAGAACAAAAGAAATTCTAGTTTTTGTAAAACATTACCGTACAAGAACTTGACTCAACAATTCAACTTCAAAATGGTATTTCCAATTTACTGCGAAAATATTTATATAAGCAGTAAGAAAAAAATACATTTAAATTATTCGCAGGAAATATGTGAAACTTAGTTCCGACTTTAATAAGTTTTCCGTTCAATTTCATATGAAAATTATGTAATCCTTTAATTTTTAAATCTTAATTCACTCTGAAAAAAAAACGTACTGTATCTAAACAGAAGCGTTATGAAATTAAACCATAATAAAAATTAACCATTATTTCTAAATAATACTAAAAATTCCTAATACTCATTAGTACACTTATAATATACGAAATCCTAATAATAATTTTAAAAAATTGAATATCTGAAGAGTATAACATCCGTTTATAATATCTACAAAAGAGTAAATACCACACACAAAAATCAAACAGTCATAATGGTAAAGCCGGCCTCCAACTGAAAAAACGAAACTTAAAACGTATCAAAAAGTATTAAATCTTAGCAGAATAGTCATAAAATGTCATTAAAGTTTAAAAGACAGTAATTATTAAGTAAAGCAGCAGTCTACAAAGTTTTCGAACACCCATAATACTTTACTTCATCGTAATTTAATATCAAAAATTCTCTGCAAAACAATAACAAAACATTTATACACAAACGCGCGAGATTAATTTTAGGCACGCGAAAGTCTTGTTGCCATTATGTTTTCAGAATAGTTGGATGAAATCCAAAGGTTAGAAATAGAGAAAGATTCAAAATATCATGCCAAAACAGCTCGTTCTGCTGCGTTTAGCAGAGTGATATATGTAGGAAGATACATTTGCTGTCTGCAGAGTAACTTCTTATACTGTTAAGATTCTAAATTATATTTGAAACAAAAAATGTGTATGAAAACTTACATTTATCTTGGAAATTAAATTTACTTCTCTGTGGGAAAAAATACAAACAAGCTGAAAATTCTAAAAATATTTACATATTAATAGTTGCATGCAAATTAGTTAAATTTATGCCTATTTAAAAAAAATAATTTAAGGCCTTTATTTTTTAATTTAACTAACTGAATGTATTAGTATTAATTATTTTTATTTCAAACGGTTGCTATGATGACAATTCCCCTCCCGCCCAAAAATAACAATTGTTTATCCAAATGCTAGTTTGATGGTTGGATTTAGAAATACGTTAAAATCGTCAGAAAGTGTAAACAATTGTAAATATTTCATTTGACTAAACTCTTTCATTAGTTTCGATATTTTCTTTCCCCAGTCATATTTATTTGGTGACTACAAAAAAATTGGTGACCCGGAAGCGATATGACTCCCTATCAAAGATTCCATGTTCAGGCTGCACTTTTGTAGCGCTCCGAATAAAACCGATATTTTTTACCATAAACCCTTTGTTTCCTGAAGTATTCTATTTTTATTTTTTTCCTTTTCAGGACCGTCATTTGAGCGGCAAGTAACGGTATCTTCACCGATGATTGTCAGCTACTTCCCAACAATGCATTCCGCGGACCTCCTTATCAGTACCTCATCATTCTCCGGCTACCCTTTGCAGGCCCCTCTAGACTCCTGACACTTGATGTTAGGAATTTTTTGAGGGGATCGCGTGGTAACTGGGCGTTGGTTTGCATCACCTTACAATCTCCGGCCTCACTTTTCGCATGACCTGTTCTTTTTTTTTTCTCTTTGTAATTATTATTATTATTATCATCGACCTTATTCATGTAATGTCAATCGCTGACTCGGTATTCCCCCCTCCAATGCTTTAATTAAATGGATTACTTACTTTCTCTGAAAAATAAAAAAATGATAACAATAGTTATGGTTTAGATATGTATTATTTTCCTTCTCTGACTTTTCCGCTTATTATTGTTATTATTATTGTTTTTATTATTATTATTATTAAATACTGACGGTACTCTAAAATTTCTCTCTGGCTTCTACTCTTTAACAAATTACCAAAAAAAATTTAATTAACTAACTTTTAGTTATTCTTCCTGCTCATAGATAGCGGAGACATATGAACTATATATCCATTTCCGAGTTAAATGTCATTAGCTGCGCCTAAAAAGGCAATACACGTAGTCCACTTTAATTCTTAATTAACATTTTTGCTTTAATGCCTATTTTCCTGAGAATAAGCAAAAATCTAAATTAATCATTATCTACAGTTCATTCTTCCTCTCAGTTTTCTATTTATTTATTTATTTATCATTTCATATTTACTAACTAAAGTCTCCAGAGAAGCTGATAGAACTCTCGCGCTTTAAATAGCAACTATTAAATTATCTAAATAAGCTACTTAATTAAAAATGAAAGTTCAGAAGTGCATAAATCATGCCTCAATTAATATTTATTTTTAATTTTATTACTATCTTCTTTTTCGCCCATCGGAGCAGAAAGACTTAGCGGGTGCAAAACAAGACACCTGTCTTCTTGTCTGTGTAATTGTCTCTCTGATTCCGTGTTCCAGTTGTAATATTTAATAATTCTTAAATGGCAGTAGTTTAGATGCATGTAAAAACAGAACTATGCTAGTATTGTAGTGTTCTGTAATATATAATATTCTAAGCTTATAAATAAATAGTTTAAGCAGTTAAAAATGCCCCGTCTTTATGTGCTAACTTTCAAAATAGAACGTTTAAAACTGTGGCTTTAGCTACTAATGTTCAAACTAAATTATGATTAGGAATAGCAAAAATTACAAACAAACAGCTAAGTTTATTGCTTTTTATTTTTCAGCTATCAAAGCGAGACGCTACTAGAATAAAAAAGTTCGGAAAACCAAAACCAAAGTAATCATGAATCAAAACTCGTTGCCATTCAGCATAAAGAAATATAAATATAAATAGCGACTACTTGTTGCCAATCAGCATAAAAGAAATATAAATATGAATATTAACAAAATGTTAAAGTTAATTTTATGAAATAATTAAACACAAGAAAAAATATAAAATACTTGAAATAAAAAATAATTATTTCTCATGCAATAACTGGGCCACTACGCTACTCCGCCACCAGTGACTAAGTTACGTTACGAAGGCGGAGAAATAGGTAATAACGAGCATTGCAGTGTTTACCGCTATCAGAAGAATTTACATTCAGTCCTTCAATCTAGCAGCTAAACGTACAGTTCTGCCTGTGCGAGAATGTTTCTGATTCACATCTGAATTTGATTCCGGTCTCTGCAATTTGCGGTTGTCAGGTTTTGTTAGCTGAGAATTTTCCTGAGCTAAAATATAAGCTGGTTTCAAGCAATACAGGGATACATTAACTTGTTTTTCTTTTATGCTAATAGTGAAATATTTGTCCTTGTGATCAATAACAGGGAATGGTTCTTCATAAGGAGGTTCCAAAGGTTTTTTCACCTGATCAATTCGCTAAAACACACGAGAACAATTTTTTAAGTCCTTATATACAAATATCCGTTCGATGAAATTTTACGAATTTGTCTGGTTCCGACAACGTCAATCTGTTTCTGGAGGTTATTAGCAAAAGTCTCCGATGCTCTCTGGATACTTGGCTCGCTCAGAAACTTTCCAGAGAGTCTGAGACTTTGGCCATAAGCTACTTGCGTAATAGAATGATCTGTAACTTCTTGAATAGCAGCACCCAAAACCAATTATTGGAGATAATTTTCTTTAATTTGGAAGTGCAGCAAGAAGATAATTGATAATAAACTAGCGGGGCATAAGTTGTCTAGTATATGTGGGCTTCGTCGTCTCCCATGGTTCTGTGTCTAAACATGAAATAACTTTTTATAACGAAAATATTGTTCAATCTATAGCTCGTTCGAGAATCTGTGCATTTCCTTTTTCGACATGGATAGATCGCCGTAAAGCCCGATGAATACGACTCCAAGGCTATGGCTTGCAATCTTTGGTTTCTTTACTATCCAGAAAATTTCTCTCAATATTTTCTGTGCGAAGTACCGATGTTCCCTTCAAAGTCTTAAAATACATACGCGTTTTCTTTGGAGGCAAATGTGGGATAAAGATGGCAGAATGATTCATAAAAAACTCTTTTAAATATTCAATTCGGGTGAAGGTTACTGTCTGTAATAAAATGTCAGATATAAATTTGGTGGGGAATACATCAACCAACGATATGGTTCTGCGAAAGAAAAGACAAGAAAATATAAATTTTTTGTTACCTTTTCATAGAAGGGTTTGCATTTAAAAAAATTTAATACCGTTTCAGTAGAACCCAGAGAAAAAGTGTTTACCTCTCTTCTGCAGCAGCTCTCGCAGCTAAATAGTCGTCATGGAACCCGCTGTCGCTTTTATAGGTCCCCATACACAGAAAAAAATATTCATTTCCGTTTCAGTTTACATTACTTAAATAGCTTCAAGGACATGAATCATAACAGGAAGTTTCAAGAATCTTTTCCGTATACGGCCTTTTCAGTTTTTGTTTACAAAAAAGGGAGACCACTTGAGCAGGTTCAAGGACTTTTTAACAACAGGCCAAGATTCGAATAAAGAAAATATTTTTCTAATGACTCATTTTAAAATATATATGAATACAGTCATGTGACTTTTCACAAGATATATAAATAGAGAAAGAGAGAAAGTCTAATTCTATTTTTAAAGCCACATCATGGAGCTCCAGATAACGATTTTCATTCCTTTTAAGTATAAAAATATTATTATTTCATTTCACGTCATTCAAGGTGTCATTTACTTGAAAACATCCGATTTTTCCATATACGTGGGTTACAATTTAGATGGAAGTATTCACACTATGTTGCAAACTTATCTTTTGGATGAAAATGGTTTTACGGCTTGTGATATTTCTACATTAGATACGCAAATCTCGGTGATGAAACGAGCTAAATGTCAATCCAATGCTGCTTTTCTAACTCTTCTGCAAATGGATCATGTTATGGGCATTATTATGAAAAAGAAGATTGATATTGGTGATTTTGGTGTCAGAAGTGAGATTGAATGCCCTTCAATAGAACGATGGAAGAACAATTGAAGCAGCTCTTCACTGGTTTTGCTCCATTCCAAGAAAAGAAGGAAGCTGACCAAGCATCATTTAAAGAAGAGATGAAAGATTCTGTAAAAGATATGAAAGCTGGCCAAGATTCCATTAAAGAAGAGATGAAAGCTGGCCAAGACTCCGTTAAAGAAGAGATGAATGCTGGCCAAGATCCCGTTAACGAGAAGATGAAAGCTGTTCAGGAATCTGTTAAAGAAGAAATGAGGGCCGTTCAAGAAAAGATTGAAGCATGTCAAGAGGAAACGAAAACAGAAATTTCGTGCGTAATAGAAAATAAATTCGAGGCTATGGAAGGCAGAACTGACGCTGTTGAAAATAAAGGTGAACACATTCAAGAAAGAGTTTCGTCTGTAAAGAACAAATAGAAGAAAGAGTTTATTCTGTAAAAGAACGAATAGAAGAAAGAGTTTATTCTGTAAAAGAACGAATAGAAGAAAGAGTTTATTCTGTAAAAGAACAAATAGAAGGAAGAGTTTCTTTTGTGCAGCAACGAACTGAAGGAGTCTCTGTCGTCCAATGCCAAATCGAACAACAAATTGATGACAGGATTTCTGCGGTCGCCAAAGAAGTTGATACCATCAAGAACTTGGTAGCAACGGCAGGGAGCTATACAGATGGTTTTAAATTTTTACCGATACCTACTCGTCACTCTCTGAAACTATCCGCGTATGATGAGAAGACCTGTGGCAAGTGATAAGACACAATTCTCAATAGCGGCGGAAGCGAATGGATGGGATTTAAGGCCTGTTATCTTGCTGCTTTACTGAGAGGAAACGCAGCGGATATCCTTTAAACTTTCCCAGAAAGCCAAAGGCTCAATTTAGAAGCGCCATCCGGCGCATTGGACCTGCCCTTTGGGAAGAAATGTTCAGAAGATTACAGCAGGTTTCAATTAAAATTCCTTCAACAGAAACCCACCGAAACACTCCAGGAACTAGCCACGGATGTTGAAAGGTTGTCCTAGCTTGCCTTTTCAGAGTGCCCGACAGAAATAGGGGAAATCCTGAAATACTTCATCGATGGCATCCGGGATACTGAAATACAGAAAGCTCTGCGAATGGCGGATTTCAAGGACTTAAAAATCGCTCTAGTGTATGTCTTGAAATTCGAAGCACCCCAGCAAACAACTCGTAGAGATCGCCACCCAGTCAGAGCTGTGCGAGCTTAGGAACCAGTGGATCAATTGATGGCCGGATCAAATGATTTATCCAGACAAGTCAATGTTTGATACGGAGGAGAAGTGAGAGCGAACTGGCTCTAAAGTGTTGGACTGGATGTGGTACTGAAGGCCATATACGAGGGAATTAGAGAACACCTCAGGCACGGAAAATAAAACATACGATTTCACGAGACAAATCAGTTCCTTGGGACGCAACAGGAGTGAAAAGGAACCAATTCTAAAGTATTGGAACTGCGATATACGAAAGAACTGCAGAACACCGCAGAGTACGGGAAATAAGACAAATGATTTAAAAACGGACCACTAAATGTCATGAGACGGAAAAGGAGTGACAAGCAACCAAAGTGCTGGAACTGCGAAGCTGAAGACCTCGTACGGAAGAACTGCAGAACACCCCAGTGTACACAAATTAAGGCCATTTCCCGCCAACGACGCAGGAAACAAATTAATGACTATATTGCGGAGAGATTTTGAATCATAGTGAAAGCCCCCTACTTAAAGCGCTCAAGGTATCTGCAGTCAGTGGCAACAGTAATGGACTATCCATCAATGGGCACATCAATGAAGTTCTTTACAATATGATCATTGACACCGGAGGCTAATGTTACCATCTTTCGGAAAGATTTAGCTCAACAATTTAAAGATAAACTAATTTGGACCCCATCCTCCCTTACCCTCCAGACTGCGTCTGGTGATAAAATCGATAGAATCGACGGGAAGTTAAACGTGAACATCATACTTGGAAGTGCCGCCTACCATCAGACGGCCTATGTAGCTGATATTACAAATCCTTGCATACTCAGATTGGACTTTTTAAGGAAATACAATTTTTCTTTGCACTTCAAAGACAACAAACTGCTTTCAGCATCAGAGGACATAACTATCCATCATGAGAAGGGATCCTCAGGTGGGAACACTGACGTCTCGTTTGAAACACCCTGCTAAAAAAACTGCCGAAATCATACCAGGGTCAAGGAGAAACACCAGACTACCGGATATTCCCCATCTCAGATGCTCTTCGGTCGTGACCTTCGTCTGCCTTGTGATCTCTTCTTTGATATCCCAGCCCGGTTTGTAGTCATGCAGAGTTTTGCACGAGAGCGAGTTAATTTGGTGACGGAGAAGGTGAAGATCCGCTAGGACACCAGAGTTACTGGACATAGATTAAACGAAGGAGACAAGGTGTGGTTGTGAAATCCGACTGGACGGAAAGGACTCTGTCCGAAACTACAGTCAGCTTGGGATGTTGCGTACGTAGTCCTAAACAGGCTGAACGACCTTGTGCTTCGGATCCGTAAGTCATCGAACTCTAAACTTAAAGTCTCTCATTACGACAGGTTAGCTCCTTAATATGGGCATAAGCCGCAGTGTATATAATTGTAAATAGTATAAGACCAGGATCCGTTTTGTTTCTAAACTTAGTATTTGATTCGATTTGTATTTATTATTTGATAGAATTTGATTTGTGTTAAGTTATTTATTGCAATTATTATTTGTGTTGTTTATTATTGTAATGTAATGTTTATCGTTGCATTGATGCCTTAATTGTAAGTTTGGCTTCCTGTCCAGGGATCGTACTGCCCGGGACGTACAATCCTTGGAAAGGGGGCAGTGTTACGGTTTTTGTATTTAGTTTGCTATTTTAGAATTGTAATTAAGTTGTTTCATTTCCCCGCGCGCGACGACTTTGATCAGAAAGTTACGCCGAAAAAATAAGAATACAGAAGCACGCGCATTTAACATTTTAATAAATAGATATCTCGTAATTGTACTGTTTTGTTATGCAGAAAAATCGAGAAAATAGATTTTATCAGAATGTTCTCGTGCTTGATTAAAAAGCTTACAAAAGCCGGATCAAAACACCTCAGCTCAGTTGTTTTAGGTGAACTGTAGTTGTTTACTTAGTGCTGCTATTTACTGTAGCGAATTCGTGGTGAGATCGGATTAGATTTCTCTGTATTTTGAATTCAGATCTATTTAACTTTTTTAGTAGTTTAAAATATAACTGCTGTCAGATATTGCGATATTGTACGAATATCTCTGAGGAAATTTCAGCATTTTGTTTTAGTTCTCGAGATAAGTAAATTTTATTAACTTTTTATCGACTTGTGCATTCGATCCATTACGAACCCGCACGCACGCAATATTTACTTTTATTATAGGAGAAGCTGCCTGTTAGTTGAAAGTATTTATTTTTTTTATAACAAAATAATCGGGAGTCCTGAAAATGTATCTTAGAGGAAATCTTAAAGCTCAGAATTTAAAAAAAACCTTCCTTTTTGAATGATGCCATTTAAGACATCATTTATCCTTCCTTTTTTGTTTATTTTGAAAGATATTTTTTTTTATTTTATGACATCATTCAAAGTGAACTCTTTACCTTGGACAATCTTGAGATATTTCGAGATTCTTTTACTTAGAATCCCAAGGTTGTCAAAAGTTAAGACTTCGTTTTAAATGATGTCCTAAAAGGCATCATTCAAAATGAATAAAAAGGAAGGCTAAATGATTACTTTTAGGAAATCATTCAAAAAAGGGTTTTTTTTTAAATTTTGAATGAGATATTTCTCTGAAACTCTGAATTTTTTTATTCTTCAGAAGTTGATTTACTCTTTAAATAATGATGATACCTAAACCACTTTCTGAAAAGCACAATAAGGAAATCCATTAGTATGATTGAGAGAAGCAAAGACTTCGATCGTATTATATTTTATTTGACTGCTGGACACCGTAGGAAGCGTTCTACAGGAGCTCTGTTTTGAGCACGTGTTTTCTATATTTTACACTTACGGTGTTTCGTGCTGAATGCCTTTTCGACGCTGGTGTATTCTGGTGTTCTGTGCATAAATTATGGAAACACAAGATGTGTATGATTTAGTTTCGGATAGTGGCGATCACTGTAGTGATCTAGAAATGGAACTTTCGGACATGGATGAAATACTTAAAAAGAGTTCAACGCTGTGGATTTTATTAATGATACTGGATTTCTAAAAAGCACTATGGATTTAGTTGAGAAACTTCGTAATATTTGTGAATTAGCTATTAAGGAAAATCATAATGTGCATGCTATGTCTCAAAGAACTCTTCGTTGAAACTCAAATTAAGGAAACGGAAGACAAACGCAAGAACTTACTAGGTAAGTGCGAAAATTTTAGGGCACGTAATAGTTCTATTGCTGATTCTGCTGTTGTAAATTCTGATGTTAAGGAAAGTTCTGTTTTAGATAAAATGTCTAGTGATAATAATACTAATAATGTTTTGAAATGTGCTAGTAAACTCAGTATTTCTAAAGAATTACTGTTCTCTGATGTTTTTATAAATGGTAAAATTAGGAAATCTAGTAAACTTGAACGTAATTCTAAAAAACGCGTATAAGATAAAACCACGTGCTCGGACGGACTTACTTCCCATAGGAAGATCGCTAGGCCGCGTAAAATGTTAAAAAAACAATATTGATATTGCAAACTGGAAAAAACTGTCTACTCTTAATTGCAGTGAAAATAGTACTGAAAAGGCTAATGAAAATGTTGATAATATAAATACAAATGCTGACAGTGGCTAATGGTACGGATAAGGATAAACTAACTCAAATGATTCTGATTATAGCCTTTCCCCCAATTAAATTTAATAACTTTGTTAAGAAACTTAACAATGAACTAAATGTTGTCTTCTCAGCCAGAATTTCTGTTGATTTCTTGAAATTATTACCAATCATTGTGGATCATCACCGTGAGATTATGAGATACCTAGATACCAATGGTATACAGTATTACGTACTACATGCTAACCATGTTAAACCTGTGAAGTTTGTTATTCGAGTTTTACTCTCTGACTGCCCTAAGAAAGAAATTAAAGGTGCTCATTGCCGCATAAAACTGCAGACTGTGAAACAAAATTCATTGAGAACCCGGCATGCTGTAACTATGGTGGTGACAACGTAGCCAGCTTTCGTTTTTTGTGCCCAAAAACCAAGTAATTCGAAGAACCCAAATGTTAAGAAGCAGAATATTAACACTCATTCAGAGCAACGTGGTGGAAACTATTCCCCCCGGGATTCATAAGTGACACTCTCAGTCAAAAAAATCCTACCATATCAGTTAATAATAATAGGAAAATTTCAACTGATGCCAATACAAACGACCACACACCATTTCCACCGCTCCCTAGAGCAGAAGTCAGAACAAAAACGAACGCTCCACAATTCCGCAAATCGGACGCGGAAGTTAAATCATCGTTATATTATCTTTGCTGATCAATGACATACGAGCAGGGTTAATATAGCTCCAACAGTGGTTGCCCTGCTCTTGGATTTATCCCTGCTTGGCAATTACAATAGGTAAATAGTATTGGTAAATGAACACTACAGTTATCGATAAAAATCCTTGGTTTGTTATATCGTATGCATGTGAATTTTAAGAATATAGAAAAACTATACCTTTTCAATTTCTTTTAGACAGAACATTTTTAAATTAACAGATATTATTCTTAGACTGTAAACATTCTCTTTTACATAATTCTCAGTGTGTGACACAGAAAGTTTACACGTGATATTACTCTGTGACTTATATAGAATTAAATTATTATAATTTGAGTACTGTTGTGATTTCATTGTAATGGATCTACTTGTGTTCTAAGTGTAATAAATAACAGTAAGAAAAAATAATTAAACAGCACCGAACAATACTTTGGGTCACAGTGCATTTCATATTTTGGTTATTAGCAAAACAGTTATTTGTCATTAATTGATGTAATGAATAAGAAGGAATACAAAATCGAGGTAATTCTTGAGATTGCATAAACACCACATGTACGAACTGCTGGGAGATTAATATTTGACCTAATTTCTATGGATTAAAATTCTACAAGAAATTCGGAAATATTATTTAATTTTTCACAGAAAACCTATTGTTGGCAAGAAATTATAAACATCTTATGGTTATGGGTCTACAGCATATTAATTCAGCCATTAGCGCGTGTTTTTCCCAACAAGCCAGTATATCGAATCTTACATCCGAGAGAACCCTTTCCATGAATCAGGCTTCGTGATCTGGGAGTTTACTATATTCCTTCTCCTCCCAGTATGAAAAATATACGGGAAAGTGTTCCCAAGAAATACAAAAATGTAGCTGTGAAACAGACTGCACCGAAGAAACATTTAAAGAAACTCAATGAGAGCATTTGGTGCTGCCTCCCAATATCCAATACGTTTTCATCTTCTAAATGGTGGGAAAAAATTTGATCCTCCAAATTTTTTTGTGTGTGTATTTTTCTACAATTATTTTCCCCCCCTTTAAACAAGCAAAAAAAAAGGAGACAGAGAGAGTTTTGAGGACGCAAAAGAAATGGGTCTGGAAGGAAAAAAAGAGGATAATTCTTTTTTTTCAAACGCACACTTTCTTTCCAGAAGCATCTTTTTTATAGCTTCTTTAAGCCAGTCTTGGATAATAATAATAATAATAATTTTTTGGAGTCTTTTTCCCATTTACATTGCATCCCATTTTTTGATCAAGCCAATCTTGGATAGTTTATAATATTTTGACTAAAGTCCTTTTCCATCTCTATTGAATCTTGAAGAGTTTTATTTTAGAGAGGTCTAGATGAAAAATCTCTTAGACCCTATTGTATTGAATTCATCTTCTTCAATAGTACGCATTGACTGGAAACGAAACGGAGAAAATTTATATAGAAAGAAATGATCTCATTCTTAAACATATGGTAGAGTCTCAACGGCTGGAAAATCTCTCACTCAGAATTCATAAAAAAAAATCCTTCTTTTTTGTTCATTACGATGAATGATTAAAAAATTATGATGATGCTCATTAAGAAATATTAAAATGAACTCTTTTTCCTTTTTATTAATCCATTCGTAAGCGTGTCTTTCTCACGGGATCGACAGCAAAGATCATCTTATCGTGGAAATGGAACAAGCCATTTCTGGTGGAAATTAGATTCGTTAATAAGTGCAGGATTGAGGTCTCTTCTCACATTTTCGAGTAAACGAGGGAAGAATTTGAATAATATAGTAAGTCAGACCACTGCAAAAAATAAAATTGTAATGTAATGTTGTAATCATACTCTGAATTAACGTCTTAAAGACATCATTTAATCCTTACTTTTTGTTTATTTTTAATGATGTCTTGAAGACATCACTAAAAAGGAAAAGTATTCATTTTGAATCATGTCTTAAACGACATCATTCAAGATGAACAGAAAGGAAAGAATTTTTTTTAATTCTGAGTGAGATATTCTCTGAAAGATTTTCCAGCTGATGGGACTTTGTTTAAGAATGACCACTTTTCTTAACCTATATAAAATTTTTGGTTTCGCTTCTGATCACTGCGTGTTGCTGAAGATCCAATGCAACATGGTCCTCCAAGCTGGATAAAAGCTTCTCCATAACAGAAAAGTTCTTCATTAGAGGTATGGACTTTTTACACTTTGTTTCTTTTTCATTTCAAAGAATTCATTTCGACACCTTCGATGTTCATCCTAATATCTTTGGCTGACTTATAAAATTCTAATTAGGACCAGAAAAGTTGTTAATATGTTTGACTATAATGTACCAGTAGCAATGTATAAGATGTGACCTTTAAAAAATTTCAATGATGTCGATTAATGCTGTATATACTACACAGATCCCAACTGAAGTGATTCGTCGAGCTAATTTTCCTTTCAGGTTTGAGGAATATTTAAAAAAAAAAAAAAATCTTAGTCAAAATGACATTTTTCCCGCTCAGACTCATCTCCAGAGTCAACCTGGACTTATTACTCGGATAGTTTCAACATGTTCATCAGAAAATGGGATTCATGTTAAATCATTTATATATATATATAAATATATATATATATATATA
>KK114991.1:257057-278251 GCA_000611955.2 Stegodyphus mimosarum | reverse complement strand
ATACTTAATGCTAAATTGTAATGTGCATAAGTCATCTATCAAATATGCATAATTTTGTAATTAAAATTTGTTCTTAAAATTAGTATTTAAATACTATATACTTGGCAATATCACTGCACTCCAATGTTATATTATTGAAATTTACTTATGAGTTAAATATATTACATATGTCTGAAAATATATATTCAAAATATTTCAATTCACATCACATGTGTAGCAAAGATATTGTAGGTCACACATTTTATCTCCAGTCCATAACATGAACAGAAAATTACGATTAATGATTATTTAATTTATTCCAAGTATTTAGGTTCTCAACCTTATTCGACTTAAATTTTTTGGAACGGCACCAAATGTAGAGAAAAAGTGATGATGATGTGTCTGAGTGGTAGCAAAAGTAGTGAAGAAGTATATCTAACAGACCGTGATAAACTAAAAAAATGTAGAGAACTGTGAAAGTAATAAATATTAAACGTTGTGTCACCGCAATAACCTATAATACTAAAGAGAACTGTGAGGGTAAAATGTGTGATCTAGAAAATATAAAAACAAGAATATAACTTACCCCAAAGAAGGCTACATGATCTTGTTGCAACAAATTACAATTTATTTAGTATGCCAGACTGTGAAAAAAAACAGATTATAAAGATACACTATGCCAGATGGAATAATTAATACAAGGCATGCATGAAGCTACTCGTGAGTGCTAGACGGGAATAATTAATACAAGGCATGCATGAAGCTACTTGTGAGTGCTAGACGGAGTCCAGAAGAATCTCAAAACATCTATGCGTGTACTTTCCTTGCATTGACAGCACGTTCAATAGAATTACTCAAGAAAAAGTCACTTCGAAATACGATGAAATTAAATCAGATGCATTTTCCAGTCCGAAGTTCAGACGCGAAGAGGTAACACGTGGCAATATGAATTCTTGGAACGAACAAGAGTCCGACGAAATTCAGCACGAAATTTCTTTTTGTAACGAAATATTATCGGCAGAAGGTACTCGATGCAAGGCAAAGTGATGCATTTTACCACAGAAATTCGTTAAATATATGCACATCGATGAAACTTCAGAGGATGATGAAAAAATGGCTAAGTCGTGTCACCCGGAAAGAGCAACATCTCCGCCGGTCAGGACAGCCCAGAAGGGCGTCCTACCTCGACAAAAGCCAGCAGCAGAAGAGAGCGAGAAACCTGTTCCGTCCTTCAATCTCGCCTCGTGGTGAGTGACGGTTGCAGTTAGCATCTTATGTGGAGGCTTGCCTTCACAATTGGGTATATATAAATATATATTTGCACAATTTTGGTGCGGCTGATTGCAACCAAAAAGAGAAGCGCACGGCTACATGTCACAGCAGTCGTATAGGCAAAATTTCAACGTTCTGGAGCTACTCGTTTTTGAGTTATTCGAAATATATACATAGGCACGTTCGTATAGACGCCAAGAAAATATCTCTTCAGAATCCATTTTAATTAAGCTTTATAACTCTTTTGGGGCAAAAGAGTCCTTTATTCTGTCCTTACGTATAGATGTCAGGGAAAAGCACCGTTAAATTTCATTCGATAGCGATCAAAATGGTTATTTTCGTTGAAATATGATACCAGGAATTTTTCGTGATTACAATATTTCCTTTACTTTGTACAAGAAAGTAAAAAGAAATTATAACATATATGTACCAAATTCAATTAACATTGAGAAGCTATAATTTTGAGAGGTAAATTTACAAAACTTGGCTCACTGGCGTAATGTGAGTCGTAGAATCGAAATATGGAAAATAATAGGTAAATCACTAAAAATGTGCAATTTACCAATATATAAGAATAAAAGAAACTGAACTCACTGAGCCGAGTAACAGAGTGAGTATATATAAATATATATTTATACACTTTTGGGTGCGGCCGATTGCAACCAAAAAGAGAAGCGCACAACTACATGTTAAAGCACTGATTTTGTGTCAAAATACATATGTTAGAACAATGCTATATATAAATATAATGCATATCCTAAGTTACACTTTCGAGGCATCAAAAACGCAAGTTAAATTTCCTCAGTCGGACCAGAAGAAAGTAAGAAATAAAACTGTCCTTTACTTTTTTTCCCCGTGCAGAAAGTACATGGCTAAGCGATTCATAAAAAAGCTCTTTTAAAGGCCACTCCTTGTTCTTTTTTTTTTTTGAAGCTGAAAGGTATTCAAGTTTAATGGAATTAAATATAAAACTTTTACTAATTTAGTTAACAGAATCCTTTTCATTTGTGTACTCTTAATTAATTGTATTCGTCTTCATATTAAAAAAAAAGCCTTTTAGTGGTGCCATCTGGGAAATAACTAACAAACTAAAAGCAGTAGATCGCATACGATAACACTGTTTTAACGTTTCCACAATGGTGAACACTACTTGCAGATTAGGACTGGAAGAACTCGAATGACAAAAAAAGTGCAAAGATTAGATTTTTCCAGCTTGAAATCTAAAGATTCCTGGGATTCGAGGATTCGAACAACAAGTCTTCAGAAAATGTATAAGATTTAAAACTGCCACCGCTTAACGATTAAAATTGTATTTATTACATTTAACTTCCTTTGATTATAAGACATTATACAGTGATAGCAGAATACTTTCCTTTCCTTCATTTTATGAATGAATCACAGTATCATGAATGAACTACTCTAAAGCATGAATGGAATTCTTCTGTGTGATGAAAATACTTTGAGCAGGGTGATGCTGTACTACCTGTTGAAAAGTGAAGGAAACGTTGAACGTAGGGACTACGCAGACACCCGTCAGTAGGGCACCCAGCGATACCACAACTATCGACCGAAAACGCAAGTGCCGCATTTAGATGCTGCAGCTGATTTCCTCCCTCCACTCCCCGTGGCCGGAGTCCAAATTTGGAACCCGGTTCATTCATGGAGGCTGCAGAGATCGACCCTCGACTCGCCGACTCAATTTCAAGCCGTTTCAAGGCGACAGAATGAGCAGCTTGCCAAGAATTTTATTGCTGACATTTTGCCCTTTGAAATGAACCCTTAACGCCGTAAAATCGTAAACAATTAGGAAAAGGATTTGAAATATGTTAGGATATTTCAATTCAAGGGTATCAAATATTATTTTTTCATAGGGCTTTTAGAGGAACCGATTTTCTTTAAAATGTATAAATATGTCTAAATGTATCAGAGCTGAACATATTTTAACTAACGGGTTTATGGTCGGGAATGTTTGTAAACTTATTTCGATATCCTTGGCATTGTATTTATTATATTTACTTTATGTTGCAGACACCAAATTATTTTATATAAAATAAAAACACACCACCTTCGTTATCGATATAAAATTATAATATGTAGAGGTTTTGATTAGGTTTACTTGATTATGGCAAAGCACTGGAGGGTTATCTGCCTAAGGGGAGAGGATGCGTCCGTGAAGGACTTTCTAAATGAACTGACTCGTTACACATGGGAAAACCACGAAAACGTCCATGTAGCTAGCCCGTTCGCGGAATTCGAACCTCCGAATAATACGTAGGGACGCTGCATTATGGGTAAAGAAAACTTAAATGATTTGCACTTTTTTTAAAGTAGAGAAAACTACATCCATCTTATATTAAAAGGGGAAGAGAAAAAAATGTGTGCGCCATTGATGCACTCAGCTGATCAACGTTCACGTTTACGTTCACATGTTAAAAGTATTACTCCTTGGAGTTGCAAAAAATTTTCGTAATTTTTGTTAATTTTAATTTTAATTTTTAGACCAAAGGGTCGTTAGCCCAGAAGGGTTATTAGTCTCAAAACGGCATTTTCTGGCGTTTCACTATAAATGTCGAATCACTTTTCAAATTGTTGCCACCAACTATTAGACCCCTGTATTATATTTAAAGAAATTAAATAATGAAGAAGCTGAATGAAAGTACGCATGTTTCTCGCAATATGAAAAAACGACGGTATCTAGAGCCATCAAGTTTTGAATAACGTAATCCTCCAGCCGAATATGGGCACCTGAAAACCCGAATTTTAATTTCGAATTTGTTTTATTATCTATTTAATATTTTGTAAAACTTTAACGAATTTTTGATTAACAAACTTAACGATTTCAAAGCAAGCAATGGCAACAGTGTACGGGGTAAAGCATTTTTATCTCCAGCTCGCGAGACTGTCTTTCGGAAATTCTATAGATAGGCTGTTTTTAAATATTTTTATTCCAAAATAACATTAGCCCAAATGCTGTCGAAACGTGTATGTGTATTTAAATTAAAAAGCATCCTTTTGGCCGTAATATAAAATCTGAAACCTTTTAAGTTTTTTTTAAAATTTATTTATTAGCTTTTCTGGCATGGTTATTTACAAAGTTTTTACGATTCATTAACACATAAATATAGTAACTTAATATCTGGAAACACTGGAAAATATCAAAAATATTTAATTTAATTATTTTCCGTTTTGAAGGAGAGGATAGCAATGATTTGTAAAGCAATTTGAAATGGAATCCTAAGTTTTAAAACTTTTATTTTGGAAAACAGATAAGACATTATTTTTATATATTTAAAACTGTAAATCTTACGGTTTCGATAAGACAATCAACAGGATCTTACAAGCCTTATTATTATGGTCTACTTTTATGATTTTTATTCTGCCAACTGTTTTGATATTAATTTTATGATATAATGAGCTTTAAGGCATTGGTTGCCTACTTTAGTTATTGCTTAGTTTATTTATTATTTATTGTTACTTTAGATAATTACTATTTATTTTTACTATTTATTATTTCTAACGTCAGCAGTGACATCCAGCTTCCACTATAATTCCTTAATTAATTGGAGGCTTTCTACGATTCGATTCGTTAGAGAATCGGCTGCTGGTTAGCTTAACAGATTATTTGCCACTAGAGTTTGTAAGAAAATCATTTTTTGGCTGCGAGCGCGTCGTCAGATGTTTCCAATCCAAGAAGTTGAGAACGTTTCGAATGAAAATTTTGGGGCATGCATTCAGTTTAAAATCTTTCCTCAGAATAGAAGTATCTATTAAAAGGTGTGAGATTCTACAATTATTTTTTCTTTTCCAAATATTTTTTTCCGTAGTGACAAATGGTTGAAATGTCTTCGTGTTAAAATTTTTGCAATGTCTAAAGGAAAACTGAAAGAGTAATTTTGAAGTGAATCACATAGCAGTGAAGAAGAAACCTGTTAGGAGGCTTATAAAAATTCGAATATTAGCGATGAGGTACAGTCGAGATTTTTCAGAAACATAATCTCTACATATAATAAAACAAAGAGTCTGTGTGTGTGTGTGTCTTTCGTTCGTGTTGCGAGTAAGCTAATAGACCCAGGGCCACGAAATTTAGTACACAGGTGTATCAACACAAGAGCCAGTGCACCTCGAAGCGATTTTTTCAAAATTCGAATTCGAATTTTTTTATTTTATTTTTTTTGACGAAATCGCGTCATTTTGAGACATAATGGGCTACAGGAAAGCGAGATTTCACTCTATACATTTCATTTTTACATTGTCGTGAAGCGTAGACGCTTAGCTATTTTACGAACTTAAAATAAATTTCGTATTTCAATAAATCGATTAAATACGAATTTATTTAGGAAGGTGAGCTTAACATCTTTTCGGCGGAATTTTTTAAAAAAAAACCTTATTTTAAAAAATGTGCTGTTCATTTTCCTTTAATTTTTGGACACGTTGAACTTTAATCCTTTCGACTCCTTTTAAAAAAAGAATTTTGGAAAAATAATAATATTGTATTTTTTTAAAAGTTTTTAAATGAAGCTTCCGAATACACTTCTCACATCTCAGATACTTTAAAATGTAGTTTTGGCCACAATTTTCCTTTCTTGTTGTTGTCGATAGATTTTTGATGAAATTGTATCATTTTGAATAGTTTCATTCTTTTAAAAATTTCCGTTTGGCAACAAGTTTTTCATCGTATTTCTTATGTTACTGTTTTTAAGAGACTGAAAAGTTTAAGAAATTAAAAAGTTGTTTCTTTTTGGGTAAATTGATTAATTTCTTTATTAGGATAATTAACATTTGTATCAAGGGATATTGCTTATTTCATTGTAATATTATGTTTTAATTATATATAATTTTAATTATAAAAAAGTTTTGCATGATATTTTTTAATCTGTTTAAGTTCTTAATCTGTTTATACCATTTGAGTTCTTAAGATTTTGCAAAGGGAAGTTGATTAATTTATTTATTAGGATAAGTAATATTTGTATTAAGGGATATTGCTTATTTCGTTGTATGCTTTTTATGTGTAATGCCTTTTTAAATGAATTTTTTTTCCGTTGTTGTTTGTTTCTTTTTCGATAAAATTGTTCTGCAGAGTAAAATTCTGCGCAGTTTTCAAATTTAATGTTTGATGTTCTCTTTAGGCATTTTTCCGGTACACTTAAAAGCCAGACGAAGCGTCTCGTTATAAATAAAATTGCATCTTAAGATTATGATTCAAATACTGATAAATGCAGAGACAATAAATGCGGCATAGATACTGCTGATCATATTTTACGAGAATTGGTTGTTTAGGAACAAAGAAAAGTTGACACCGAAGAAAACACAATTCAGTTTAGTGAACGGAATTAATTTAGCTGTCAGCATCAATCATTTTCGTTTCGTTCTTTCAGCAATCAACAAACATTTTTTAAAATACCTACATTTCCCTCTTAAATACTCAGCTGTCACCCAAACACGGATGAGGGGCCAGATCGAACTTTTTGCAGTTACCCGAAATTCGGGGGACGTTGCAGTCAAAGTTAAAGTGAGCTACTTTAAGAACAAGAAAATTGTACTTTCGTAAAGAATATTAGTATTGTTTTATTTTTCAGACTCCAAAATTGAGCAAATTTTTAACACAAAATTGAATTTTAATTGCTCATTAAAAATAATCTTTCATTTAACTAAATAGTTAATTTCTTAATTATCGTATATAATTGGAGCAGGCGTTTTTTCGAATTCTGCCAAAAGTGTCGCCATGCTTAAGGGTAAAGAAAGACTATTGCCTTTAGTTAAAAAAAAGTATTTTTATTTTTTAAAATACTAGTTGCTTAAGCGCAGATTATCAAAAAAAAATTTATGGTTATCATAAAAAAAGAAAAAATAAAGATTTTGGTTTTGGTTGTTTGTTTATGGTACGGTAAGCCAGGGCTATCTGATTAAGGGAAGGGATGCTTTCGTGGAAGAGTGTTTCTGAGGCAAACTAGTTCACATCCACGTTACGCATAGAGAAAAACCATTAAAACGCCCATTCGCCCGTCCATTTGCCTGAACCTACGGTGTCCGCCGATAACATCGCGGCAAAAACATCGCGGACGAAAACGTCGCGGAAAAAACAACGCAAGGCGAAAACGTCATGGTACAAAACATCGTGCGAGAAAATAAAGCAGAGAGAAAACATCGTGGTACAAAACATCGTCGTCGAAAATAAAGCGATTCAAAACCTTCGCAGTTTAAAAACATCGCCGTCGAAAATATCGTGGTAAAAAACAAAGTACTTGCAAATCATCGCATGACGATAACATCGTACACATGCGTTTTTCAGGCTTTAATAATTGTAAAATTTAATGATTGTTTAATAATTGTAATTCGCATAATGATTTGTGAGCGCAAGATGGAAAAAAGAACAATTTTCACTTTCATATTTTTATTAACTAGTAAATATTTGCTGAAAATGTAAAATGGAAACTTAAGCATAGAAAATTTACGCATCTTATAGAACTTAATTTTAAACTGACATATTTAACTAACAAAGGTCATTAATAAATTATTTTTTATAAAGTTTTACTGGTAATTGTTCATGAAAAGTATTATCTAAAAAAGAATAAAAAAAGAAAGATAAGTAACTGCATGAACTTCTCTGTAAAAAATTGCGAAGTTAATTATGATATTATTTTCTTCACTTGTCTTAATCTGATACTCTAATAGTGAAAATTATTTCTTGTTTTGTTTAAATTTCTTGTTTTTTTTTAAATTTATTAGTTAACAAAAAATATGAAAGTAAAAATTATCCTTCTTTCTACCTTGTTCTCATTCGCATAAATCATTACGCGAATATCCATTAAAAATTAGTAAAGCCTGAAAAACACATGTCTGCGATGTTATCGTCATGTGATGATTTGTATGTACTTTATTTTTTACCACGATATTTCCGAAGACAATGTTTTTAAACTGCGAAGTTTTTGAACCGCTTTATTTTCGACGACGATATTTTGTACCATGCTCTTTTAGAACTGCGATGTTTTCTCTCTGCTTTATTTGCTCCCACGATGTTTTCGCGTTGCGTTGTCTTCTCCGCGATGTTTTCGTCCGCGATGTTTTTACAGCGATGTTTTCGGCTGTAACCAAATGCACGAGTGTTCAACGACTTTGCCGCTCGACCACTGCCACTGGTGGGCATAATGATTTTAATGAGACTAGATAATATAATTTTCCAAAAATATTTGATACTTTTGTTAGATGCGTTTTGATTTAAAGTAATCAGCAATTAAAAATTACGAAAAATGCTCTTAAGAACTGTATTGATTGCTTTTAAATAGTTTAATACGTTATGCAAAAACAAAGTAATGAATTACCAGGTCCGGAGAGTCCAAAGAGCTAAGGGAGTTAAAATCTTGCTATCCATTTACATATGGATTAAATTTGAAAATTAAATGTCTTATCGTTGATTGGTTGGTTGGTGACGTGTTCTATGAGAAGTCAAAGGGATCCATGTGTGGAAATTACAGCTTTTGCAATTTCCACAGTCTTTTCACTCTACACTTTTGCCCGAAAAGGAAATTCCTCAAGCTTTGCAGAGCTACAAATATTGGCGGGCAGCTGAAGATGTGTTCTGGAGAAAGCTCCGTTTCGGAGCAGTTTCTACAAGTACGATCTGGTACCATCTTCATTAATTTCGCTTCCTCTAAATGGTGGGTTCTCAGTCTAGTGACGGTCTTTGTAATTTTTCTGTTTGCATCAATCTCACATATCTGATGAGCTTCCTTAATACATTTCTCTTTGAGTCTATATCTGGCAATCCATTAGCATCTTCAACAGTGACGGTCCTTTCTAGCTAGTATCTTATGTTTAGATTTCTTGCCTTTTTCGCTTATGTTTAGATTTCTTGCCTTTTTCGCTTATGTTTAGATTTCCTACCTTTTAAGATATTTCTCCCGCCTTCTTAGCATACCTTCGTGGTGTAATGGCCAAGCATGGAAAATTTCTCCTGTTCACCAGTGGTATTTCGCTGAATAATCAGGCCTGTCACTTCTGAGTAAAAGAGCTAGGCCTATCCAAACGGCCATGGCCAGATTCAGAAACGGGCATCTTCGATGCATGAAATTCAAAGAGGGAGAAAAGACCTTCCCCTCGTGTGCCTCTTCCCTCCCTGCCTCTCCTGCTCACCCACTGAATTCTATAGTCGTCTCCTTGAGACAGCTGTCGGCTGAGCAGGACGACATCAGCGATTTGCTTGTGCGGTAAGGTCTCTTGGACTTAGTGCAGGATTTCCTGCCCCAAGGGGATTTGAAACAACAACAATGATCAAGCACACTCAGCTCGTATTCGAGAGGTTTGTGATTCGAGTCCCGGCGAGGGCACTGCTCATTTTTCACTTCTCCAGCACTGTCTGTACAGTGGCGCTCGAGCGAGAAAGGTGGTGGATGATCATTCTCCACAACCAGGATTTGGAGATTGGGTCCTCTAATCCCCAGTCGCCCTTTAAAAGGGGGAGTATATAAGGTATTTCTCCCGCCTTCTTAGCTTGCCTTCGTGGTGTAGTGGTCCGCACGCTCGGCGCGTATTCGAGAGTTCCGTGGTTAAAGTCCCGGCGAGGGCATTCCTCATTTTTCATGTCTCCTGTGTCCAAATAAATCATGATGTTTCTACAACCTTGTTAGCCAGTGTCTAATGTTTAACGGAATACCAATGGCGTGGAAAATAAGCACGCACTGGCAACACATTGCTTTTAAACAGCGGAGATTTTTGATTAAATTTGAAAGATAAATTAAAAAAGTAAAACAAGATAAATTAACAATAAAATAATGAAATCAAAATAAAATAAATTTAAAGATAAAAATTAAAACTGAAAGATTAATATCTGATTAAAACTGAAAGATTAATATCTAACGTTCTGCCAAATGGCAACAGCGTGACGCGGTGGAGATAAAAATTTTTTTATCTCAAACAGTGTTGTCGTTTCTCCCTTTCAAATCGTTCAGACTGTTAGTCAAAAATTCATTAAATTCGCACAAAATACGAAATAAATGATAAACAAATGCGCAGTTTCAAAATTCAGGATTCGATGTGCACATGTTCGGGGGATTATTACGTGTGTTTAAAAGCGGGTGGCTCCATATGCAGTTGTTTTTACACAATATGAGGGGCATACATGCATACAAATTCTTCATTTCAAAAGATTTAACTGAAATACAGAAACTAGCAGGGCATATTGGCGTTTCCAATTGGCTCGTTCGAGTGCGCCCCACTACATCCTTATTTCCGGCTTCAGATCATTTACTGGCTCATCCTTAAGCGTGCTCCAAACTTCCTCTTTCCTTTCTGTCACTATCCTTATACTTATCCCTGCATCGCTTCATGCCTTTGACCGATGATACGCTCTACCTACCGCGTTATATTGTCCTGCGTTACACTAATCGAAGCACATAGTCTTGCCAGTGCTTTCCGCAGAGTGAAGAAGCTTTATTTAGAAGAACGGTGTAGTTTTTTTTTTCAAAATCTCTGGTAGACAATTATTTTCCTCTTATCGTTTTTTAAGGTTCTCTAGCTACTTCGGTTCATGGTGACTTGTGTGCGAAATATCATCAAACTGAAATAAAATTAAAGGACAATGTAGAGTTAACGTGGAGTCATGTAACGGGTTTAGAAAGAACTGGTACACAGCGAAAAAAAAAAGGTGACAGGTCTATATCTTCCGTTCTACTGGGGCAATTGACGAAATTCAGCTTGCGTTTTTCATGTCTCGAAAACGCGATGTAGGATATGTATTAGATTTATATATAGCATTGTTCTAGTATAGGTATTTTGACACAAAATCGAACTTTTTCTGAAATGACATCTCAATTTTTATCCATATATCGATTCTACGACTCAAATTATACCAAACTATCAAGATTTGTAAAAATCGCACGAGTAATTTTTAAAAAATTAGCTCTCAAAATTTTAGCACCTTAATGTTAATTGAATTTGATGTATATTTATTAATATCTCCTTTTTTATTAAACTTACTTGATTCCTTCTTTCACATTTAGAAATTTAGGTTCATTCCAAATAACGCTCGCCTATGTTTTTATGTTATGTATGTTTACGATTTATTTGTAAAATTTGTATTTTTAAATAATTTTTATAAATATTTCTAAACACATTTTGAATTGTAAATTATAAAATTTTTACTGTTATCTTAAAGTAGATGTATTTCTAAGCATATCTGCAAAATATTAGAGTTTTTAATCCAAAATTTCTTAAGATACATGCGAATTTACATATTGGCATGTTTTGAAATTTGGCATATTTGTTATAAGCGATAATAACGCCAAATATGGTTTGGTGGTCGCTTTGTGAAAATTATTTGAAAGTGTGAACGATGACTCTTTTTTTCCGCTCGTGTACAATGAAGAAAAGGAAAGGAAAGGAAAAAAGGTTGCTATAAATTAAAAAGTTCGCCGACTGAATTATTCTTGGCGCAACATGAAAAAAATGCGCCAAGATAAATTTCTCATCAAACGTTTCTCACCAAATGTTACAAAATTTAATATTTAGACATAATCTAAGAATCGAAATATGGGGAAAAAAATCGACAAATAAGAAAAGTCCGATTTTGTGTCAAAATACTTCTGTTGCAACAATGCTATATATGAATATAAAATATATCCTACATCGCGCATAAGAGATACGAAATACGTAAATTAAATTTCGTCAATCGGTGCAATAAAACGCGAGATATAGAACTATGCCCTCCCCCTTTTTTGGGGGGTGGGTACAGAGTGTACTTTCTTCCGCAATTTTTTTATTCACAAAGGCAATGCTTTCTTAAATAGAGATACTAAAATGCAATGAAATTATAATTCAAATATTACAACCCAGAGCATCTGAAAACAAAGCAAACACTCCATCCCATCTAGTATGCAATGTTTTTCCTACTCAGCAACGCAGAATTCTATCAACCGAATCAAGAAACTACAGCAGGAAACTGGAGTCAGTTATAGAAGGGATCTATTTATAAACCGGCTACGCACTATTCATTGAGGCGAATGAGAAGTTTTCTCGATAATCAGAGAAGCATAAATCTTTTTTTTTTTCGTTTAAACGATTTTGTTAATGCGTGATTTTGAGCAGAAACAAGAACTGCCGCATTTCACTCATACCCCGGCTGTGCTTCAAAAAGTAACATCCGGAGATCAATATCTCATTCTATGGTCTCTATCTGCTTTGTGGCGAAGGAGTTTATTCCCTAAAATAGGGATTTTTTTAGACTAGTCCCTTGTGCTGTTAGCTCTCTAAGCTCGCCATTTGCTAACGAATCGAATAATGCTTTTAAATTAAAGGGATCAACGAATGTACCTGCGTCCTGTCCAATGTTCTGTCCCTTAATTTCAATCATTAGTGAATCTCGAATAACTTTTCGAATTTATTAATACTGATGAAAACCCTCGTCGAGCGCTGGGAGACAACTAAATTTTCTGACTGTTTAGGGTTAAAGTTAACACGTCAAGCGCGCAGAGACAACTAAAATGGTTTAATTCCTTAATAATTCTCTCCGATTGTTTTTGATTTCATTTTCGAAAGCATCACTTGTAAACGCAAACAGTAATCAGCTGATAGGGTCTGTCGTAGTTTGAAATCGAAATATCGATTTATTTTCATTTTTTTTTGTAATCTCAGCTGGCGTTAAGGTTATAATCATATTTTAGTAGTTCAGAATGGCAATAAACAGTAAGCCGCGGAACTGGAAAAACGAAAGTAACGTCAGAGAAGAGGGGCGTTACCGCCGCCATCTTGGGATCATATAAAACTGGAAATAACGTAAACATATTTGAATGACGTCATGCATGATAGTTTTACTTCTTTGACAATATTTTTTAAAAGATTTATTTGGTGGCAACGACCTCTCGAACCATGCATTTGGAATGACCTCAATTTTAGTTATTTTTCCTTTAGTATTTTTAATTATTTGTAATTATTAAAGTTTTATAATTTTTACTGTGTAATATTCATTTTTTAATTGATTTCATTATTTATTTTAATGACATTACATTTTTCAAAAATTTTAAATAGCGATTGGAACACACAACTTTTAGTTTAAGAGACGCGCACGTAACCACCAAGCCAAGCATATGTCCCTTCAAACCTGTTTCTTGGCCTTGTCTTAAAACTGGAAACAACTATGACATCACTAGGCTAGAGATCAGCGTTTGCGCAAACCTATTCCAATGTGCCCAAACCGTTCACGCCTTTGTGCATCCGCGACGGTAAACGAAAACGTTTTTAAAGACCAATCATAATCCGGTAACAATATGCTGTATATTTCAGCCAATCAGTACGTTCGCTTTTTGAAGTGGAGATAGATTTATTTTGGTTTTCTAAAACATTACTTCAAATTTAAGATTTATTTTGGCTTTCTAAAAACATTGCTTCAAATTTAAGATTTATTTTGGCGTTCTAAAAACAATACTTCAAATTTATTCTTTGCTGTTTCGGTATAAGATATTTCTGCATTTTAAATTTATTATTTTGCAAGCATACTTTTTTTTGTTTTCTTTTTTCTTACCATTCTTACTAAATTAAATTTATTAATTTTTTTTTCATTTCACGTAAACTTTTCGTATTTTTAAAACTTTCTCTTGTCACATTTTTACTTTTATGCTGAATTTTCTCCCTTGTTTTAGACATTTATTCATGTTAAATTACCATTTCTCCAAAAGCAAACTTACATATATTTCTCAGTCTACGAAATTGAAGCTAGAAATTCCGTGCATATTGTTGCAGCAAAGCCAGCGAACTATTAAAAATAACATTACCCTTATGTGAATGGCATCACTTATGTTTTTTGTATTCATAAATGTTTTTGCTTGTTCTATACTTTATTTTTTATGTTAGTATCTCCTAATATCTGGTGCCGAAGAAAAAACATTTACGAAACAGAACCTTGAACTTTCAGTTCCTACTGTTGGATTATTCTTGCTGAATTATTTTACTTCCGACATTAAAACTTAGTTTTGTTTTTTTGTTCTTTTCTACTACTCGGGCAATGGCGCCGACCGGTGAAGCTTTAGACAAAATGACACAACTAAAACCAAAGCGGAACTACTGAAATTGATACTTTGAACGATGATTTCTACTTGAGAAGGTTGAATACCTTTGTAATCGCTTAACAACTGCTTTAAATGATATGAAACTAATAGATAAGGAAATTCACAATTTCCTTTCCGACGATGAATATGAAAGTGGTAATTTGCAGTGTGAAAACTACATAGATACTGGTTAGTCCACAATTTTCAAAGCACGAAAAATTATTCAGAACAAATTATCGCCAACTGCAAATAACGTTACTGCTTCGAATATGGATACCGATCATTTGGCGATGACATTTGGCGACCCTTCTACTACAGCGCCTATGACTCAATCATATACAGTTACATTGCCAACAATTAAACTACAATCATTTACAGGAGAAATTGAACAGTGGCAATGTTTTGGGGAACAGTTTAACTCTTCTATAGATGCCAATCGACATCTTTCTGTTGTTGATAAACATATTTTCTCAGCGGTTATTTAGATGGTGAAGCTAAACGCCTTGTTGATGGAATTAGTGTAATAGGAAACACTTATGAAACAACAGAAAAATTGTTGGAGGAAAGATACGAAAATAAAGATCGAATTATCCAATCACACTTAGATTACTTAGAACATTTAAATGTTATTCAAGACCCATCTCCTACGCATCTAACCGATCTTTACATAGAATGTAACAGAAGAATTCAAGCTTTAACTGCTCTGGGTGAAATTATTGAAGCACACTGTAGAATCCTAGTGCCAAAAATTATTCGTGCGTTCCCCAACGATATTTGTTGTCGCTGGATTATCTATGCCAAGCGTGAAAAACTAAACGAAGGTAATATTACTATATTGATGCAGTTCTTGGCAGAAGAAGTGGAAGGTGTAGTTGCAGTACAAAGAGTTAAAGGCCCGTCTTTGTCTGATCATACCGTAAAGTGCACTGTAGAAAATTTTAATATCAATTCCGGTGGGAAAGAATGATAGGCTCAATTTAGCGATGCTTTCGGAAAACATTAGGTAAGGCTCTTTTGGATGACGCTGGCTTGATCACTGTATTATGTGATATTGAAGCCGCTCTTAACAATAGACCTATTGCCCATGAATACGGAATAAAAGATGACTCTGAGGAAGCTTTCACACCCTCGCAGTTCCTAGTAGAAAAGAAATTAACTACTATTCCTTCCAACCCCATAAATCCTGTAACAAAATTAAATAGCATGTGGAAGAATCCTCAACATTTGATGGACTCCTTTTGGAAAAGATGGCAAAAGGAATATCTGATGGACTTGCGTACATTTCATCAAGTGCAGAATCCATCTGAAACAAATAAAATCCGGAAAGAGGACATTGGAGTGTTTAGTGTTTGTAAAGGAACACGTTTAGTGTTTGTTTCCTTTCCAAAGTGTTTAGTGTTTGGAAAAGAACACAAACACTAAGCACTACAAGAAGATGATAGACGTCGCCACACCTGGAAAAATGTCCGTGCTGAGGAGCTAATCCTTGCCCGCGACAAGAAAGTCTGTACTTGTGTTCTGCGCACCAATGGACATACCATTTTCTGACCTGCGCAGCTGGTCATCCCCCTGGAGGTTGAGCAGAGTGGGGAGGATGTTGCGGCAAAGCCAGCGAACTATTAAAAATAACATTACCCTTTTGTGATTGGCATCACTTACGTTTTTTGTATTTATAAATGTTTTCGTTTGTTCTATACTTTATTTTTTATGTTAGGAAATAAATAGGCATAAAATGCTATCTCCTAATACATATTATTTCATTCTTCAGGCTTTCATGAATAACATTTGCTATAATTTAAAATCGGCTTAAACCAATATAGACAATGCTCATTCTATACGCTAGTTTAGTAGTTCATTTTATATAGTTTATTCTATATAGTTTATATTTTATATTTTTTATACTTTTAACACTTAATTACAGATACCCAGAATTTTATTTTTTAATAAACTGTATTGAGTACTAATGACTGTGTTAACGTTTTGAAACGCTATACAAAATTCACGGATTCTCTTTTACACATTTTACTTTTATTCAAAAGATTTAAACTTGTCAGGACTGAGCGTTCGGTGCATATTCTTGGCAAACATCTTCGTGAACTCCTTAAATCCCGATCTGGAACAGGGAGCTGAATGCAGCTATGTTCTGTGGTAGAATATTGTGATTAAGTGGTAGAAGAACTTCACTTTAAAGGGATTTAAAATCCTCTTTTATTAAATCACAATTTATGTACAACCACTTCTCAACTCGGGAGGGATACATAAAGTAGATACCGCACTTGGGTCCAAAATTAACAATCAAATAATTTAAACTAAAGCTAAATAGAAATTAAATAGTCGTTGCTCACAGAGCTATAACGCGAGGTTGGCCTCTAAACTAAATGGTGCGTAGCAAAATTTAACTAATACTGACGCACTTGGAATTACTTCAACAAGTAATCACGTAAAAGCGCAACGGCTTAGAATTTAAATGCTAGCTAGTCAGGCGAACGTTCAATAGAGTAACCGTGGTCTGAGACTCAAAGCTCTCTCACACTGAAAGGTTTCTACCTTTCGTTTAAATACTACTTGGCTCCACTTCAAATTAGCATACTGTTGAAACGCGCGCTTATTCTAACGGGAAGTTGAAATGAGAAGGGATAAACAGATTCAAATTAAAATGAAACATTGTTAGTTTAACTAAAACTTTACAAACTAAGCCTACAAATGCAAAGTTTACACTTTTTAGTTTACATTTACAATATTTTCTTAATATTTAATTTTTATCCTGCTTTCAAAACATACACATGTTACATTTTTGATTCTTTTTCCCAAAAATAAACGCAGATTTACACAAATTTCTTTACTAACAAGTATTTAGATCTACTTAACTTTGCACAAATCTTATAAGGAGTAATGGATTTCTATGGTACAAAGTCTTCTTAAAACAATGCTTGTGAAATTCGGCCCAGTTTATTGAAATACAAGTATATACAAAAAATATTTCTTTTCGTATTATTTTACCGTTTATATATTTGAGCGAATACACGCAGAATATTTTTTTATACATTAGAAGAATTGATTTACATTACTAACACAGATTAACACTTTGAAACACTTTACAAAAATGTATTGAACTTACTTGTACTACATATCCTACCTTAAAGTACTAAGCATACGCTAAAACTTGATTTTGCTTGTCAAGCAAACATATCACATTGATACGCGTGAACACATGTATCCATGTGATGAGAACGTGATGCCACCATCTACCGCAAAGCCTCATATCCACGATTATATTCAAACTTAACATTCTTTATATTCTTAACAACGTACAGGAAGATCGAAATACTTTTTAACTACAAAGAAGAATAACCACACTGTAAGATATTATTTAAATTCAATTACTTATAATACTTCAATACAATTAAATTATTTAAATTCAAATTACAGGCATATCTGTGAAGGAGACCTCAAAGTAAAGTCTGAAATGCGCATAGAATTAATGTTCAGATACAGAAAGGCATGTAGAATTAATGTTGAGGTAAAATGGAAAAGCTTGTCGTCTTTACCCGACGTAAACTATAAATATTTCCTAGCTAGGAATATGTTTTTTCAAGCACTATAATCATTACTTTTCACGAGTCTCAAAACCTTTTAGCATATTTCTCCTAATTTAAGCTAAAAATATGCATTTCCAATTTTATCAATGAACTCTTACCTCTTTTTGAGAATATTTGACATTCGTCTTACTTAGCAAATAAAATCCTATATGAGCATCACGCATAATAGGAAATACTGACATGAATTCCAAATAATGATCCAACATTGTATTTAACTTAGTAGTTTTACATGGTCATTCTAACTTAAGATTCACATTTCAATTTGACATTATGGATTCCTACGGCTCTTCGAGAACATTTGAAATTCATTTATCATGGATATCATACTACGAAAATAAAATTATGCGTAATCATCATACATAACAGGAAATATTGACACGCATTCCATATAATAATCCACTATAGTCAGGAATTAAAAAAAAATCATACTTTTAGTATGACTGTATAAATATCTATTTAATTTACGTGTCCTTGGCTACTAGAACTTTTATGGGAGTGTCTAGAGACTATTTGCTGGTCTCCTTACAACTGTAAAATGTAACTCCAAAGAAGGGTTAATATAAACTTTTATTCACTCAAATTTTAGCTCCTCCATGTTAATTGAATTTGGTATATATTTATTAATCTCTCTTTTTTTATTAAACTTATTTGATTCTTCCTTTCACATTTCAAAATTTAGGTTCATTCCCAATAAAATTTACCCATTTTTTACGATTTATTTTAAAAATTTGTAAATAATTTTTATAAATTTTTCAAAAAAAAATTGAAATATAATCTATAAAAGGTTTACCATCATCTTAATGTACACTGGTGAAATAAATTAAGAGAATTTTCATATTTGATCTACAATCTCCAGAACTACTGGACAGATTTTAATAAAATTTTGTTTGAACATAGGTTGATATAATACAAACAATATAAACATTCAACAGTTATAATAGACACAAATGTAACACTCGTGGGAGTCTGAAGGTCTGAAACAGCGGTTGCAGAAGACACAAAAGAAATGGGTTAATAGGTGGTACGGTCTCCTCTTTCAGCCATACAGTCCTCGCAGACTGATGTCATACTGGAAATAAGGCAGTTTATGAGTGCCTGTGGCAATGGGTTCCACTCATTCAGCAACGCTGTTTTCAGTCCCTGGGTGGTTCTCGGAGGGGGTTGGGAGTTGCAGTTACCTTCCCAAGAGAGCACCAGACGCGCTCTATCGGGTTGAGGTGTGGAAACCTGGCTAGCCAATCCATCCGGCGAATATCCTCACTCTCGAGAAATTCGTCGACCAGAAGAGTTCTATGTGGCCTCACGTTATCGTCCTGTAAGATGAACTCGGGGTCCACTGCACTCCGGAAAAAAGCGAGCATAGGGCTCCAAGAGCTCATCCCTATACCTCATACCAGTCACAGAGTTTCTGTCAAAGACGTGGAGAGGTGTTCAGCCATCCAACATGATGCCTGCCCAGACCATCACACCGCCACCAGCATAATTGTTGATTTCGAGGACATTGGAGGGTAGGTAGCGGGTCCCTGGCTCTCTCCGTATGAAAGTATGGCGAGAATAGACGTTTAGGCTAATACGGAACTCATCGGTGAACAGAACGGTCGCCCATTGCTGCGTACTCCAATCACTATGCTGTCTGCAACCTGCTAATCGGACTCTCCTGTCCGTAGACGTGAGCGAGACGCAAACAGCCAGTCTTCTGGAAAACAACCCTCTCCCATGCAGTCTTTTGGAAATAGTCACCCTTCTTACACGGGTTCCTGCGGCTGCATACAGGTCCCGAGAGAGCTGAGAAGCTGTAACCCTCTGTTACGCCTCGCTAAAATGGACAAATATCGATCTTCTCTAGCCATCGTGTCTCTTGAACGACCTTGCCCAGGCTTTCTCTCGATGGATCCAGTATCATGGAACTCTTTCCGTAGGTTACATATGACGTTGGGCGTTAAATTCATTTCTTAGCCTATCTGCACTTGCGGATGGCCTGCGTCTAGCCTCCCCACAATTCGCCACCTCATTCCATCATCTAAACGTTGGTGGTTACTCATTTTTACTCTCCCGATATGAATTTAACCGATTGCTGCAAGATAACGCAAAGAAATTCGCCGAGGTTTGCTAGCGAACGGAATTCGTCTTGCCTGTTCTTCTGCTGGCTTCGCTTACACACACGTGTACGCTTACGTATTTGCCGTACATAATTTGCATTTTTATCTAGAAGCAGTGGTTTTTTCCTTCAGTTCAGTTCTTTTCATGCAATTCGATAAAATATGCAAATTCTCCTAATTTATTTCACCAGTGTATTTCTAGGCACACTTGTAAAACATTAAGAATTTTTTATTCAAAATTTTCCACCATATAACTGAATTTACATATTGGCGCGTTCTGAAATTTGACATATTTGTTGAAAGCGATAGTAACATCAAATGTGGTGTATGCACTTTGCTAAGATTATTTAAAAGTAGGAACGTTGTAACTTTGTTTCGCTCATGCACATAGTAAAAAGGGAAAGGAAAATATGTTACTAATAACTAAGAAGTTCGCCGAGTGAATTATTCTTGGTGCAAACTGAAAAAAAATGAGCCAAGATAAATTTTTGAATTTCTGCGTAAATTTCTCACCAAAAATTACAAAATTTAATATCTTGGCACAATTTGTATCGTAGAATCGAAATAAGGAAAAGAAATTGGTATGTCATTTCAGAAAAAGTCCGATTTTGCGTCAGAATACCTACGTTAGAACAATGTTATATAGAAATCAAATGTATATCCAAAGTCGCTCTTTCGAGACAGGAAAAATGCAATATTTGAATTTCGTCAATCGGGCTCGTAGAACGAGAGATACAGTTCCTCCCGCTTTTGTTTCCCTTAGTGTACTTTAAAAGTCAACTAAATAACTTGAAATATAGATTCAAGAAAGAATACTTCATAAATTCTAGAAAAGATAGGTATTTGATGAACGTAATTGATAATAAGGGAAAAGCATATGGTGGACTTTACTCTCTTCACAAGAATGAAATTTAGATTTCTTCAAATTTTTTTATTTCAAATTATTGGTCAGTTTACGACCAAATGGTGGATTCCGTTGTCATTATTCAAAATTTATATGAACTTCAGTATCCCAAATCTTTCATGCAGTTGTAGTTTTATCCGCTAATAAAGACGAGTGGAATAAATGCAAGAAATACACGACACGAACGATAGCAAATAAACAAATTTGAATGAAGAGGAAGTTCTTCAGATTTAGGAAAGTAACATTATTCAAGTGAATGTGTAAATATTTTTTAGAATCTTTTCTGGAATGCTATAGAAAGTGAATT